>OX369278.1:600000-1019123 GCA_947284805.1 Coleophora flavipennella
TAGGGTAGGATAGTGTAGTGTAGTGTAAGGTGGAACGAAGTTCGCCGGGACAGCTAGTATAATAATAAAAATAAGTCATAAAAGTTTATTTTGAATAAAAGTAAGTTAAGAAAAAATGGAAATTTTTCACTAGATTTCGAAATTGCAATTTTCACAAATTTTAGTATTTTGTATTACCACTGAGATCTATTAAAACAGCTGTTACACGGTTTAGCATGCTTTCCACTTTCGATTTCTGAGTTGATGCTGAGGATTATTCTCCCATTCCTCTATCACTGCTTCATCCGAGCATGCTTGATGAAGTTCAAGTTTGGGCTGCGTGCTGGCCACTGTGTGGGGATGAGCATTATCTTGCATAAGGATGGCATTCTTGCGCATGTTTACTAAAAGTGGGCCAACATACTCATTTAAGGTTTCATTCACGTATCTCTCTGCAGTTAAAGTTCGTCTCCCATCGTGCTTGTATAGCATGATACTCGACTCGTCCGAAAACATAACTGTTGACCAGTCATTGAAAGTCCAATTCATGTGTTCTCTTCTCTAGCATAACTCAGCCTTGAATTTCGATGCTGCCTTCCGAGTTTTGGACCATTGGTGGGTCTAAATGGCTTCATGTTCGCTTCAGCAAGACGCGGCCTCACTGTACACGTGCCCGGATTGCTCTCTTCAGCACGTAGAAGGTGATTTTTGACTTCAACAGCCGTTTGAAATCGATTTCTCAATATTGTTGACACCATATATCGATCGTCCCGCGCTGTCGTGCACTTTGTTCGGCCTGTTCCTGGTCTGTGCATATTGAATCCAGTCTCTTCAAATCGCTGGAGCACTCTGAACGGTTGATAGCGACACACCAACAGTGTAAGTAATATTCACAAACACCGAAGAGGATTGCCTGTATTATAGGTACTTACGAAGCCATTTCTATTCTAGTGCATGATACCGTAACAAACCGGCTCGCGATCGTTTTGGGTTTACTTTGCGTCCTGAGTATACGTATTTATTGTAAAAGCGTTAATTCATTTTGTTACAAAAGCCATTTGTTTACCAAATACACAAACTAACTGCAGAGCAAGGAGTTTATAGGTCTGAAGAGCAAAAAAACAGTGTTGCCATATGGAGGAATCAAGAAATCTATCTTCAGTCCAAAATCTGAACAAAATTCGTGCAACAGTAAATAATTGTCAGTTAAAATTGTTAATACAATCCGGTATTGTTAATTTATCCGGCTGCTAGTCATTTGAGTTAATTTTTATCAACGGTCAAAAACGAAATTTTGTTCTGAAATGGTTCGTGTTACAAAATTGTGACGTCATTGTCTTTGACGAACTGATTTAGTGATTTTGATAAATATAAAATTGAATTTAGAATAAAATTTTAAATGAATGTTTTTATGATTTTGTAGGAAATGCTATTTAGTGAATAGTATTTTTTAATTTATTTTAAACACTGTCAAATACCCCATACCGTATGACAAAAATGATACGCCACAAGTCGCATAAACTTTCTCGTAAAAATATGTACAGAAGTCTAAAGTGTAATATATATTTTTTTGTTATCTTATCCAAATGTTTGGACTCTCCATACAAAGTTTGAGAAGTCCAACAAAGCTAAATTTGTATGAATATGACACAGCAGCCGGTTCCTTGGGGAAAGTTTTTCAGTTACATGAGTACAAGTCAAATTTTAAAGAAAACGAAAGGAATATACATAAATTCAACCTGTAAACAATACCTTTAGATGTAGGAATATGATATTTGTGTCGCGTAAATCCATAATCATGAATTATCCGCATTGGACCTCAAAAATCCATACGAGTGCAGATAAATCCGTATATATAGCAACACTGATTCATTCATATTCAGCCACAGAGTGTTACGGGGATAAGTGCGTTCGAAAAGTGTGTTGTTTTAATTTTTTTAACAAAAATATAAGAACATCTTTGAAAAACTGAATCTTTGTATTAGTTTTTTACACTATTAATTATGGGTGTTATTAATAAAAAATAAATCGATTTGTATTCACTCTGAAAAAACATTTTATATTTAGATTCCTATAACACAAGTAGAGTTTCAGAACGCACTGTTCATATATAGCTTTACGGTACGCATAAGTGTCTATGTTGTGTAAATGTAACGCACACATACGTAAAATCGACACTTTTGAACAAGATTTAAAACCTTAATAACTTTTCAATTGTTCGATTTATCACAAATCTGATTTCATTCGCGAAAACAAGATTTTTTAAACATTTTTTTGACATTGTTTGATAACCTAATAATCTAACACTCGATGAGTGTATTGGTCAAACGTTTTGTATGAAAATGACGCCTCTGCAACCACCTTAAACCAATTTACTTTATCCCCTTTGTTGTCCATGGATTTATTTTTGATTATTTGCCGTTTTATTTTTTTTTGTATCGATTATTTCATGGAACACTAATTCCTTGATCACATACGTTGGTGCATCTTTTCTATGACGTTACAATCGTGCTTTTACCAAAATGTTTCTCCAATCAATCATGCTGTATACTGGGGAGTACTTTTTTCTTTTTCAATAGCACTGTGGTGCATACTATCAACTTCCTTCGTTGAATGGCCAGACTCAAGATATTTAGCTCAATAGTGTCTAGATGATCAGTGTCCACCATATACAATAAGAAAACTGCTATTTACTGGTTCCTATTCTAACCAGCACATGTGTCAGAATATAAAACAACCTGCTTGATTGTTTTGATTACTAATCAAACCACCATTTGAGTGCTGCTTCAATTTCGACGCTTCCAATTTTGTCATTAACTTTAGTCCACACTATGCAATATGCATTTTTTTGGAGGATTGGACTCATATGTTGTGAAATTTTGGACAGTTAACTTTTAGAATAATAAAACAGGTCAACATTTTGACTGTATCTATAATATGCTTTGCATGTCATCTGTCGCACAAACAAATGTTTTATCTATAGTTGATCTTTCTGTATCATTTTCTTATGCTTGTTTTATTGACTCTTTTTCTGTATATGTTTTTTATATTCTTCTTTTAAGGTTTCAGCTTTATTTTGTATATACTTTGTAGTGGTCATAAATTGGTCTTTACGTGGCTTGAAAAATGAATAATTATATTCCGTGCAAAATATTTTTCTGTAAGCTGAGAGGCTAACAGTACATTGTTGCCTGTTTTTTGACTCACCTTATATATTCATTTTACTTACAGTTCATACATTTTGGTTATACTAAAATTGCTGTCTGGGTATAGACGAGACGATTTATTTCGGCAGTAGTGCGATTCCATCAGGAAAAAAATGTACATTGTGGTCTTTTACTTGTCTTTTTTTGTTTTTAGTAACTTTATTTTTTTGAGAACGTTAACCTCTTTTATCTGCGCCATTTTAATGTCCTTGGTCGCTTACTATGCTTCGATGCTTCATTTATTGGTTCAATAGAAAAAGACAATGTTTTTGTAAAAACATTCAGGTATCGAATTTTCTCCTTACCTTTCACCTTACAAGAAATGTTTTGGGAAAAGTCATTATAGTGTACTTACGGAAAATAAAATTTATTTCTGATCTGAAATTGTGTTTCGGCAAAAGCCACTTAGTTAACAAAGTGAGTTTAACACAGAGATTTGTTACCATAGATGGGTTATGCACTAACAAACCACATTTGAAAATCGAATCTATTTACACACACATTATAATAGGTACCTACCGAATGCTACTATGAAAAGAGATGCCAATTGGCATCTTTTTTTTGCTTCACTTTTAGGATGCATGTAACCTATCTACCTCCTCTTATATATAGCATATCTCTGGTTTAACATGATTATTTTCGGGTTTGACGCAGTATGACAAATAGTCACTAAACACTTATCGTGACTATTTGGTAATAAAAAAAATAAAAAGTCACTATGGTAATATTAACTAATGATATTTGATGATTTATTAGGATTAAAATGAAACTGAAATTTATTACGAAAATTCATTAAGATCTATTAGTGAGCTAGAAGCAAAACTAAAGTTCGTTAGTCAACTTTGCCGAAACGATAATGTTGGAAGTTTGCAATTAGTGAGAATTCCTCATTTTATTTCTCAAGAACTATGTACCTTAGGAATACCAGAGTAAGGTAGAAATGTAGCGAATGATTTGCCTAGTACGCTGGTGCAAAAAAATGATTTTGGCCAAAAGTGCTATTTAGTGACTTTTCCCTCTAAGGGGACGATATGCATTTATTTTTCTACTTAGTCACCTTTTAACTCTATATACTTGTTCCACCTATACTCAAGCTTCAATAAACCATCCAAAAAGTATGATTTTGGAAAGTCATTAAAATAGGCCTCTGTGGCGGCAATGACTTCGTCATTTGATCCAAATCGCTTACCATCGAGCCATTTTTTTAGGTTGGGAAACAAAAAGAAATCGCAAGGGGCCAAATCTGGAGAATACGGGGGGTGAGGCAATAGTTCGTAGCGTAACTGTGCTAATTTAGCCGTCACAACTCTGGACGAATGAGCCGGGGCGTTGTCGTGATGAAACAGTACTTTTTTCTTTTTTAAATGGGATCGTTTGTCCTTTAAGACGGCGTCAAATTCATCCAATAAATTAGCATAGCACTGCCCTGTTATCATTTCCCCTTTTCTAAGTAGTCAATATGTATAATACCCTGCGAATCCCAAAAACAGTCGCCATGACATTTCCAGCCGATGGGACGGTTTTTGCTTTCTTGGAGCAGGTTCACCCGGTAAAATCCACTGCTTCGACTGCTCTTTCATTTCCGGGGTGTAGTGGTGAACCCACGTTTCGTCCACGGTTACGAAACGACTGTGCACGAAGCGTTTTGCGTCTTCGTTCATCATGCGAACGGCCAAGGAGTGGAATTCCCTTCCGGCGTCTGTGTTCCCCGATTCGTACAATTTAGGAATCTTCAAGACGAGAGTGAATAGGCACTATTTGAGGTTGCGTGTCACATCCTCGGCTGCATCGGCACTTACCATCAGGTGAGGTGCAGCCAAACGTATTAAAAAAAAAAAAAAAAAAACTAGACTAGGAGTTACATCTTTTTAATTATTTTGCGTTCTATTGAGTGGGTACCTAAAGTGCGTAGTGATTAAATCCTCTTTGCCTAAAGTAACCTTAAAATTGTAAATTCGAACTGACAAAACTCTGCTACCCCGGTTTAAATGAAATTAAGTTTTTCCCTTTACAAATATATAAGTTTTCCCCTACCCAATGTTGTAGGTTTCGTCATGACGCAAATAGAGACAAGCCTTGTATGAAACCGTGGCAATCTCCAAAGTTAAACTAAGTTCATTTAAAATAGGACGGTATGCTGTTATTTTCCTGATACCCTTTTAGAGCTGACTCTGTTGCTAATCATTTACAGGGAGCGCAAGAAAAAAGCCGGTGGCGCCCCGCTCGGCACGCTGCGCCGGCGCATCGCGAATGCGGCGCGCCGGCCACGGGACGCGCGACCCGACCGAGGTGAGACTCCTAGCCTTGTTATAAAATGATGATGATGAGGCTTAGAATAGTGCCATGGGGGTCGTAAGAGACGACTAACGGACTTTAGACCAGAGGATGGGCAGCAGCGTCCTTCACGTGCATTGCAACACACCTGCAACCACACTGCGATCGCCAACCCGCCTGCATATCTAAACCCCCCAAAAATGATAACGGCCCCAGTCCCTGGCGGCCCTGTTTTTCCTGACTCCGGTAGCAGTCATGATAACGGCGGGGAGGGGGGTGTAAAGAATCACCGGCAGATGCCAGGCTACCAAACCCAACGAACTTTGGCACTGGCAACTTACAACTCGCGTTTACTGTGAACTGACTAGTAGCTGATATAACTCAAAGAAGGATTGAGCAGGTTAAAGGTTAAATCCGGAAACCTGCTCTATTATCAGAAGGGCGACCAACTGTCCCAGGAGGGTGTCGGGTTTCTCGTCTACAAGTCCCTCATTAACATTGTGATCCAAATCCAATCGGACTTCACCAACAAACTCATGGAGGAAAGACGCAGATTGGTTTTACGCTACTCAGTATCGGCAACTAAACAGGCAGATCTCCAAGTCCCTGAGTGGCGATTTGCGCCAGTATAATACAAATAGTATTAAAGAGGCGATTGAGAACAACAGAGGCTCAAAAGTGTTCGCGAGAGATCTGTCTGTTGGACAAAGCCAACTGATCAAGCTGGAATGACAGGACCATATCGTCTAAGACTGCGTTGCTGAAAGAAGTTGAGAATTCCTACGGACAATTGTACACGACAACACGTCTGCCTGTCAGCGATCTGGTTGAAGACGCAAGAGCCAGACTAACCCGACACTATAACGAAGATATCACTCAGTACGAGATTATAATGGCTCTCAAATAGCTCAAGAAACACAAGGCACCGGGAGATGATGGAATTACGGCTGAACTTCTGAAAGCAGGTGGAATACCGGTACTAAAATCTCAGTTGTTCAATTCCGGTACACTCGAGGGACAAACGCCTTAGGGCATGGTACAGAAGTGAGGTCGTGCTTTTCTTCTAAAAGGGCAACAACATCCTGCTGAAAAAATACAGTTCCATCTCACTTCTTATTCTTAGCCATGTTTACAAGCTTTTTTCGAGAGTCATTACGAATCGTCTCGCACGTAGGTTTGACGACTTCCAGCCTCCCGAACAAGTCGGTTTCCGAAAAGGCTTTAGTACCATAGACCACATAAATACGCTGCGGCAGATTATACAGAAGACTGAAGAGTAAATCAGCCACTATGATTGGCGTTTTGGACTATGAGAAAGTCTTTGCGAAACCTTGGCTGTGCTACAGTCTCTCCATTGGTGCCGAATTAACAATCGATACAACGAGGTTATAAAGTGTTTGTAGGAAAATGCCACCATGTCGGTTCGCCTCCAGGACCAGAATTCGAAACCTATCCAGCTGCAGCGAGGGGTGAGACAGGAAGACGTTATATTTCCGAAACTGTTCACCCCCTGTAAGATATTTTCAAACTTCTGGACTGGGGTGGACTCGGTATCAATATCAACGGCGAGTACGTCACCCACCTCCGATTCGCTGACGATATCGTGGTCTGACGAGCTGAGACTATGGAAGACCTAAAAACAATATTATATATGTATAGTCTCTCAAGCATCGGTGGCTCAACCGGTAACGACTCGGTCCATCTAACCAGAGGTACCGGGTTCAAACCTGGGCGGCCAATGTACCAATGAGTTTTTCAAAAACTTACGTACATATCATTACCGATTGCTTTAACGGTGAAGGAAAAACATCGTGAGGAAACCTGCACAGGCCTGCGAAGAAACTCGAAGGTTGTGTGTGAAGTCGACCAACCCGCACTGGGCCCGCGTGGTCTACTAAGGCCTAATCGCCCTGATTCAGGGTAGGCTCGAGCCCCTCGGTGGGGACGTATATGAGCTGATATAATAATATAATATAAAAATAGTCTCTCAACAAGTGGGTCTTAAAATGAACATGGACAAGACGAAAATAATGTTAAATGTCCGTGTCGCACCCATTCCTCTGAAGGTTGGAGACTCTATACTGGAAGTTGTTGACGAATATGTATACCTGGGGCCTGTTGTCCAGCTAGGTATAACCAACTTCAAGAAAGAGGTCAATCGACGAATCCAACTCGGCTGGGCAGCATTCGGGAAGCTTCGCGATAAATGGGAACATTAGCGCCAACCATCCTTGCTGCTGCAGCGCTCCCTAGTGGTGTACCGCCATAAAAAAATGTCTAAGAACATGCCCTGAAACGATGCCTTTTAAATAAATACAAAGTAATGGTCTCGAAGCATAAACTGAAGCAAAAACTAAAGATAGTTAGCTTTAACTGCAAATCCGTAAAGAGATCTACAAATTGCATACGATCAATGTGTGAATCAGCGGACATAGTCGACTTGCAAGAGACGGCTCCTGCCCTACGATATTACTTTTCTTGGGAGTATGTTAATTTTTAAGCTTTTGTATAGCTTTTATCGCGGGCTTTGAGGGGACTGAATCAAGAAATTTCTGAACGAAAAAAAACCTGACACCTGACTGATATTGAAAAATATAAAAAACTTAGAGTGCCATCTATCTATCCATCATGATGATAATGATGATGGCGATTGATGATGGCGATTGATGATAGCGATTGATGATGACGGATGACGATGGCGATTGATGATGGCGATTGATGATGGCAATTGACGATGGTGATTGACGATGGCGATTGACGATGGCGATTGATGATGGCGATAATGATGTCAGCTAATGCTGTAAGTTTTCCTAATAAATAAAAATAAAAATATCCTCGGCTGCATCGGCAGTTACCATCAGGTGTCCTTGCGTGTCATATCCTCGGCTGTATCGGCATTTATCATCAGGTGTCCTTGCGTGTTATATCCTCGGCTGCATCGGCACTTACCATCAGGTGTCCTTGCGTGTCATATCCTCGGCTGTATCGGCATTTATCATCAGGTGTCCTTGCGTGTTATATCCTCGGCTGCATCGGCAGTTACCATCAGGTGTCCTTGCGTGTCATATCCTCGGCTGTATCGGCATTTATCATCAGGTGTCCTTGCGTGTTATATCCTCGGAGCATCGGCAGTTACCATCAGGTGTCCTTGCGTGTCATATCCTCGGCTGTATCGGCATTTATCATCAGGTGTCCTTGCGTGTTATATCCTCGGCTGCATCGGCACTTACCATCAGGTGTCATTGCGTGTTATATCCTCGGCTGCATTGGTACTTACCATCAGGTGTCCTTGCGTGTTATATCCTCGGCTGCATCGGCAGTTACTATCAGGTGTCCTTGCGTGTCATATCCTCGGCTGCATCGGCAGTTACCATCAGGTGTCCTTGGTTTGACTGCAACTCACGTCATGGTAAATGATGATGCAGTCGAGGATGGTACACGCATACTCAAATAATGCCTATTCACTCTTAAGATCCCCACATTATAGGAATCCATACAAATATCGCTAACAAGTTCGCGAGTTGGTAGTTGGTACACAGTACACAGTGCAGGGGAGACGGTGGTGACGGCATTCTAGTGAACGGTTGTTTGGTGAAGGGCACACAGCGATTACGTTTATTCGTTCGTTTGCAGGTTGCGAGCACGCGCGCTTCATCCGCTCCATTGTCAGCACGTGGAGCCTGGCGGAGGTGTTCGTGCTGTGCTCGGCGCTGGAGGCGACGGCGGCGCTGCGGGACCTGGCTACGCAAGCGGACCTGGCGCGCGCGCCCGCCGCCGCGCTGGCGACCGACCTCGCGCATTGCGCGCACCGGACTGACAGGTGACTGACCACACACCATTTCGACCGCCTCCGTGGCGTAATGGTTAGTCCATTAGCTTCACAGCAGGAGGTCGCGCGTTCGTCTTGAGACTCGGTTTGGTTGGTGGAAGCGCATTTTCTAAGGTCGCTTGACTATAGTGCGGCCGTCGAGAGAATGCTGATCTGACATATGCTAGTTTGATAACTAGTGATGTGCCCATAGACATCCATAGTAATGTAGATGTAACTATGATGTAGATGTTACATATAATGAAATAAAATAGCCATTGCCAAAGTAGTGTTGCCAAACCCGAGGCTATGGTGTACTTTGTGGACCGTCGGTCGATTTTAGGGGTGTCATGGGTGAAGAAAAATAACCAAGATCTAGATAGAGTTTTACATACAATGGATAATGTTTTTGAAGACTTTGCTATGAAAATAAACACTAAAGAGACTAAAATACTGATAACTTCAAAAAACCCTAGCAAACAGAAAACAATCAAACTAAATAACATAACAATAGAGCAGGTGAACAGTTTCAAATATCTAGGCAGTACTATAACAGCGGACTCACGATGCAATCAGGACATTAAAACTAGAATAGCAATAGCAAAACAAGCTTTCAACAACAAAAAGCATATTTTCCGTTCAAAAATTTAAAAAAATGTCAAGAAGAAATTCATGAAAACTTATGTTTGGAGCATAGCACTTTACGGTTGCGAGACATGGACAATAACACAAAGAGAAAGAGAAATGCTGGAAGCTTTTGAAATGTGGTGCTGGCGACGGATGGAGAAAATAAGCTGGACTGAAAGAGTAACGAACAAAGAAGTATTGAAACAAGTAAACGAAAAGAGGAACATAATTGAGATAATTGAGAACAGAAGAGGGTAGATGATAGGACACTTAATTAGACACGATAATTTTATCAAGAACATAATAGAAGGAAAGATCGAAGGAAAGCGCGGAAGAGGAAGACCTAGAATTGCTTATATAGACCAAGTTAAGAAGAAAGTTAAGGTGGAAACGTATAGAGAAATGAAGGAGATAGTGTGGGAGAGAGAGACCTGGAAAGCGCTACACCGACAAGAGCACGGCTCTTAAATTGTGATGATGATGAATGGGTGAAGGGGGTGGAGGGTGGCAAGTGGACCCCTCTGTGAAGAAGAGGGTGTGGAGCCACTGCCCCCTTTTTAGAAATAAAAAAAATTGAGGTAATGTCGCGTCGGACCAAAGTTGAACTATTATTAACCGTCTATGGCAAAGGAAGGTTAGGATGGGGCAGAAATGTTTGGAGGGGGGGGGGCACTAGCAAAAACTAACCTCTCCAAGGAAGCAGGAAGCGAAGCTGCCCCTGGCATGAGGCGACGCACCTCTACTCTTCTTGTTCTTGGGGGTTCTATATTCTGACTGTCAGCTACCACCGCACGGGAATTCTCCTTGTTTTCAGTCAGCCTGCAAAGACTGACAGCGTCCTTGCTTTCTGACCATTTTTTAAATTGTCACTTTTATGTTATGTTTTCCTTCGTCTTCTTCTCTTTCCCTCTATTTTCCCGTCAATGTGTTCTTTAATACACTAGATTTTCCGTTTCTGGAAATATGTCCAAAGTATGCTGTTTTGAGTTTTTTATATAGTTGCTAATAATTCTAATTGTTTCTTCGTTCTGTTAAGTACTTCTCCCTCCCACCCAATTCGATTCAAAAGATTTATAATAAACTAGCTGTCCCGGCGAACTTCGTACCGCCTAACATTACATTACACTGCCCTACCCTACACTACACTACCCTACCCTACTACATACACTACACTACACTACCCTACACTACACTACCCTACCCTACCCTACCCTACACTACACTACCCTACCCTACACTACCCCACCCTACACTACACTACCCTACACTACCCTACACTACCCTACCCTACACTACCCTACCCTACCCTACACTACCCTACCCTACCCTACACTACCCTACCCTACCCTACACTACACTACACTACCCTACCCTACCCTACCCTACCCTACATAAGAACCTTCTCCTGACAATAACGAACTCGACAAAAAAAGAATTAGCGAAATCGGTCCAGCCGTTAAGGAGGAGTTCAATGACTAACACACGGACAGAAGATTTATATGGAATAAAATCTTTTTGTACCTATCTCTATAAATACAAACAGCTGTGTCTTAAATAAAAATGTTTTTGCATTTTATAAATAAAAAATAATCAAATCTTTTTTGTCATTTGGAGGTATATACAGTTTATGAAAAGAGTTTTATTATTCTCCGAAAATGATCAAATCTTCTTATATGTTTGTTTTGACAGCCGATATTGTTGCCATGGCAACCGAGCGTGAAGTTTTTTTCTTCGTTACGGAATTTCTGGATTCTTAATTAAAATTGCGACTATAATTTGAGATTTAAACTATCCTATCTCTCAAGTTGGATCGAACTGCACATGGTGTGCGAATTTTATTATAATCGGTTAAGTGGTTTAGGAGTCCATTGGGGACAAACATTGTGACACGAGATTTATATATATAAGACTAGCTGTCCCGGCGAACTTCGTACCGCCTAACATTACATTACACTGCCCTACCCTACACTACACTACCCTACCCTACTACATACACTACACTACACTACCCTACACTACACTACCCTACACTACCCTACACTACACTACCCTACCCTACACTACCCTACCCTACCCTACACTACCCTACCCTACCCTACACTACCCTACCCTACCCTACACTACACTACCCTACCCTACCCTACCCTACCCTACCCTACATAAGAACCTTCTCCTGACAATGACGAACTCGACAAAAAAAAAATTAGCGAAATCGGTCCAGCCGTTTAGGAGGAGTTCAATGACTAACACACGGACAGAAGATTTATATGGAATAAAATCTTTTTGTACCTATCTCTATAAATACAAACAGCTGTGTCTTAAATAAAAATGTTTTTGCATTTTATAAATAAAAAATAATCAAATCTTTTTTGTCATATGGAGGTATATACAGTTTATGAAAAGAGTTTTATTATTCTCCGAAAATGATCAAATCTTCTTATATGTTTGTTTTGACAACCGATATTGTTGCCATGGCAACCGAGCGTGAAGTTTTTTTCTTCGTTACGGAATTTCTGGATTCTTAATTAAAATTGCGACTATAATTTGAGATTTAAACTATCCTATCTCTCAAGTTGGATCGAACTGCACATGGTGTGCGAATTTTATTATAATCGGTTAAGTGGTTTAGGAGTCCATTGGGGACAAACATTGTGACACGAGATTTATATATATTAGATAAAGATAAAGGGTCCGTGGACCCCTAGCGGCGGCGTAGCTCCTGCCAGACATTTTAATCCCCAACAAACCTTCGGGATCAGGGGGATGTGGAAGTATCAGGGCAGTACACATTTACCCAGTAGTTCTTAATTAATTTTGTTTTTAATAAAGTCTCATTTTCAGTTCTCATGCTCGTAAAGTTGTTATTTATGTGGACAGAAGACTGCATAAAATGGTATTCCGTCCTCTGTGCAATTTTTTTTAAATTCTTTTTTAGACAATGACAATTAGGCCTTACAGCCACATACACAATACACCATCATTTAATTGATTTTTATTTTTATGAGATGTAGGTTAATTCTTAATTCAATTACGACCTGTTAGCTCCACGTCCCTGAGACAAGAGGGAGGCAGAGTGAAGCGCCAGGCAGTATCACCGCGTGTAACTTAAACTAAGAAAGTCCCAAATAACCTCTGCTACCAGTCTGTTTCTAGAAGAGAAAGAGAAGGAGTTTGACAATCAATACTACCGACCCTAACACTCCTGCAGACGCTTAAAAACTAGATTTAGTACAATGCCCGAAGTCTCTAACTCGAAACCAGACATTCCGACACCGGCCAAAAAGAGATTCGGACATTGTGCGACGGTTCATCCCATCCATCGTTGTCTATTCACAACGTACATGGCGTGTCCATATGTGGGCACAGGTAGAGGCGGGCCTCACCAAATGTTTGTCCAATCAAAAAGAAGACTTAGTAAACCGGAAAAATGTTTTCAGTAAATTTATCTGGTGTTTTTTTTTTAAAACATCTGGCAACCCTAGCCACAACATCGCTAAATACAAGTGGTCCGCTGGTCCGCAGGTGGTGCGACGTGGAGCTGGTGGGTGCGGGCTGGTCGCTGTGCGCGCACCGCGCGGTGCTGGCCGCGCGCAGCTCCTACTTCCGCGACCTGCTCAGGAGGTAACTGCACCCGCTGTTCAGTTCATAAACTAGCCGCTAGGTGTCGCTGGCAAGTTTTAACGCGCGCCAATGGAGAATAGATTGTCTAGTTGAACATTTTAAGAAGCTTTGAAATAATTACAAATAGTTTTAAAGAGGATACGCAACCGTTTTCCGGAGAACGAAAACTAGTCGTGGTAACAGTTCTCGTTGCAACTGATTTTAGGACGGCCGATGAGCGGGCGTCGCGACTCGCGGGGGACACCGACTCGAGTTTCAGGAAGAAATCGACAATCACGGCTTTGAATCACGTTGCGAACGACAACCAGTTTTATTCTTAATATATTGACTACTCTATTTCATTGACAAAAACAGTGACCAAGTTTGTTATAAAACAGAACTGCTTTGCATTGCAAACGAACGGAAAAAGGTTGAAAGTTGCGACAACTCATCATTGCATTATCGACTGTATTTTCTAACAGTTTAAGTGAACAATTATATCACACAATTCTAAGACTGCTTTGCTCTGTTCTAAGACTGTTTCGATCCAAAACTAAAAACGGGTGTATCGTCGCAGAGTGCAAAACGGTTGTTCTTCGCAACGCCCACCACCAATTTCAAATAACTCGGTATGATATGGTGACGACCCTTGAAATGGCAATTGTGTCGGCAGGTACCCCGGGGGGCGCGTGCCGCTGGAAGGCGTGGGCGCGCAGCTGTCCCGCGCGGAGGCGCGCGCCGCGCTCTGCTGCGCGTACGCCGGCGCGGCCGCGCGCTGCCCGTGCCGACACGCCAGTCAGTACCCTTACTTTTTGATGTGGAAAGTGTTTCAATTGCTTTTTCGATGTAGTTTACTATTTAAGAACAACTTTCTCCCGTTCGTAAAGTATAGTAACTGGAGGATAACATTAGGTACCACCTTGTGTTCGTTGCAGAGTGGGAGGGCGGCGCCGCGGGAGACCTGGACATCATCAGCGCCGACTTGGACAATGACGGTAAATCTCCACTCTCTCTCTCTCTCATGTCATATTTCAGTAGCACGACGACGTTCACAAACAAAAAAAAAATATTTAAAAAATACGAGTGTGCTTTAGACCACACGACTGAAGTAAAACTTCTTTAGCTCCATCTATATTTATAAAAGTAAATACTTAGTCTTCAGAAATTAATCAAATCGTTTTTGTCATATGGAGGTATAGACAGTTTATGAAAGAGTTTTATTATTAAAATGATCAAATCTTTTTTATCTTATATGTTTGTTTTGATTGTTTTGACGACCGATATTGTTGCCTTGGCAACCGATATTGTTGGTAAACAAAAATAAAAAGTATCTCTCTTTCGATTTTCACTAATTTATATATCCCTCTCAACTTACGTTCGCCTCGCGTGATCCCACTTCTGTAATGCTCTCGTCACGCATCCACCAGCTTACTCCCCAAGTCAAGCGTGCGTAAAGAAGTTTTATTTCAAAAGGAAAAATTACAGAGAACTATGTACCTTAACGTAAGTAGATTGTAAGAATAGCATCGGTACATAGACAACCGCTTCCATTAAATGCTGGTTAGATACATTTGACTTCATCTAGCGGTCTAGTGGTCTTGGCTCAGTGTGATCACGCGTGTCAACTGGCCTGAAGCCAAGTCCCAGCCTGGATGGGTTTGACTGGTAGTGGCATTTTCCTCCACCATTTCCATGCTTCGCAAGGCACGTTAAGCCGTTGTTGTCGGTTGCTACCACTAGATGGCAGTAGTTAAGCCGTGTCGGATGTCTTGTAGGCGGGTAGACAAACTTCTGACAGGGGGTCCGCCACTAGCCCTTTAACCTGCACCAATGTGGACTCGGCCCCAGTGTGTGGAGTGTAGTCTGGCCTATCCTTCCCGGGTTTGGGAAGAGAGCCGCGCCCCAGCGTGTAGCGGTGGGGACGTGTAGGTGTTGTTAACCAGTGACTCTATGTAGCTTTCAGTCGTGTGCTCTACCTCGCCCCCACACGCCACGTGCGAGGTACTCGGTAACAGCAAAATACACAATATCATCGTTGGCCTCTACGTCTATTACAGACGAGTCACTAGAAAAAAAAGAGTGTGTGGTTTTATGAAACCATGCTAAAAGTGAACTTTTTTTCACATTATAGACATTTACAGAGCACGAAACGATCATGGCTGCTCTCGTCTTGGAGCAGTTGACGATTTTCGTCTGACGTGATGATGACGACACATTATTAGTGAAGTGTAACGTTGTCTGCAGCGTGCGCGAGCGGGTGCGTGTGCGGCACGCGGCCGCGCGACGGCGCCACGCTGCGCCGCCTGTGCGCACTCCTCGGGATGTCGCCGCAGCCGCAAGCGTGCGAAATGAGACATTTACTGCACTCCGGTAAGAAACACTTGCCAAGCAACTGAAATTCACATCAAATGTAGTGAACAACTGCAACACTGTGGGTCTGGCGCTGAGCGCTAAATGCACTTTACGAGTGTGTACGGAAAATCCAAGTCAAATAATTTTATTTTACAATAAAACATACATTACTATATTTTTTTTTATTGTACAGTAAAATATGTTTGCATCGATTTATCTATTATAAATATATATAACTCAAAGGAGACTGACTGACTGACATAGTGATCTATCAACGCACAGCCCAAAACACTGGACGGATCGGGCTGAAATTTGGCATGCAGGTAGATGTTATGACGTGGGCATCCGCTAAGAAAGGATTTTGGGAAATTCCCACAGGAACCGCAAAAATCGGGAACTGCGCGGGCGAAGCTGCAGGCATCCACTAGTTCAATATAGATATTTACTTACGCTTATTTGGAGTCACATTGTTATTACCCTTCTGCACAAGAAAGAGGTTAATGTTTTTCGGGTGTATGTTAGTCTCTGGAGTTGAGCCTGTAGTCTACACGGCTTGATGGATTTGGGGTGCGCGGGGTATCCCTTGCATTCAAGGGCGCCCCCTAGTAGTGTTGTAGATTTAATGTCATTACATAGTATAGCTGAAATGCAGTCGAGTTTTCAATTCTTTATCTATATATTAAAAGAGTTGATGAAAACTATTGCGAGTCCATGCGGCCGTTATATTAAACCGATTTTTTTTTTTTTTTAATGATAAGTATTTATGCATAGATTTTTCATCAAGCTTCATGTCATAACACCTAGCTTTAGCCCTTCTCAAATAAATAAAAAAGAACTATTTCGACTCCGTCCCGGCAGTTCTATCAAACCGATTTGCTTAATTTTTATTAAATGAAAGGTATTGATGCACAGTTTTGTTATAAAGTATTGAAAATCACCTAACTTTAGCCCTTCTCAAGTTATAACCGAAGACTCAAACGCGATTCTCGTTGCTTGCTTTCTTTCTTATTATCTCCGGTTCTGATTGAACTACCTACGCGGTTCGTTTTGGTCTAGGAACAGTCGCTGGAATGAGCTCTTTCGTTGGAGCTATTGCCCATCTAAATTGGTTGAGTTGGAGGGGAACTTAGTGTGAACATTTATTTAACCTACCTAACGGATTTCCATACGGTTTTCATCAATGGACAGAGTGGTTCATGAGGAAAGTTTAGTAATTTAAAATTTAATTTTTTTCTATAATACCTACATAAGATTTTTTTTAACATTGTGTTTCTCTTTTAATTGTATAGTGTGTGCAATAAACATAATTTGTCATATTTTTTTAAAAACTGATAGTATAAAAATTTAGCGCGATCGCAGTTTTCTAATTTAAAACGCACAGTACATTTTGTAAGTAAATGTTGTGCTTTCATTTATGGGTGTTGGAAAGAAAACGAAAAGCGCTCGGAGTGTGTATGAAAGCTAGGTGTGAACATTGAACGCGATTCTCGCAGACCGAGACCGCGCAACATGGATGTGCATAATAATAAACGATAGCAAGCGCGCGGCAGCACGGCTCCTCCTCGTAAACTTGTTTGTGTTTCATAAATGTTGAGACAAAAGAAACTCTTTTACATTAATTAAATGTACAACACGAATAGGGCAGGGGCGCCTGCGGCTCGGCCCGCGTTTAAAATTTGTCGGAAATTATAATTCCGCTAAAATCTTCTCCTATGTATAGGGGTCATCTGGATGGTTCATACCTATAGTAGGACCCGGCTAGTGGCGCTGTTAAGGAATCGTTGATCTCGACAACAGCGCCACCTACCGGGTCCAACTATAGGTATGAACCATCCGGGTGACCCCCTAAAGTACGACATAAATTTCACTAAGTCGGTCAAGCCGTTCCTAAACAAAGAAGAAGAAGAATTACGAAGACACGCACATCGCAACTTTATACAGGAATGTAAAAAAAATTGTGTAACACCCGTTAATTGGGGGTTCAATCATAATACTGAATAACTTTCCCCAAGAAACCCATACACATTTCTCAGAAAAAAATTGAATCATCCATAGGAAAATGCACAAAATTGGTCGAACAGCTGATCGATTTGTATAAAGAGTAAATTTTTGGTTGCGATTTCAGCAGTCGTAGGACATAACATAAGTTGTCCGGTATGATGAGTAGAAGCCCTAGTTAACGGGACGTGCACCAATTTTGTTACAACCTGTAAAAAGAGATAAGTGTGTGTGTGTGTGTGTACCGATCACGGTGTAAAGGTGTGCTGCATAACAGTGCGCAGTTCAGTGAGCGGTAGAGATGTGTACAGAACCAGGCTAGTTAAACCTTTGCCGGCATTTTATTCAATAAATATCATTCCTTTTAGAATGCAGAAAAACTAGCTCATTTGAAATTTTAATTAATTTTCAGTTTTCTATTAAAACTGCAAATTATATCGTCAAAGACTGGCTCTTGTCACAGCCAGGAACACAAACAATTTTACAACAACATTTCGTTTTTGACAGTTGATGAAAGTAACTCAAACGAGTGGTAGTGTAAGACCGTATTGTAACGTGTGTCCACAGGTGAGTACGCGGACGCGCGCCTCGTGTTCCGCTCCGACAGCTGCAAGGGCTCGCAGTACGGGTTCAGGACCTCGCCCGAGATCCCCTGCCACCGGGTCATACTGGCAGCGAGATCGCGCTTCTTCCGGTAAGGGCTGACACGCACTAGCGATGTGTTCAATTCAGTAAACACGCCAGTAATAGATGTTTATAACACATCGCTGGAGTGGTTTTTATTAAAGTGAAGGAGTTTTTATTATTCTTTTTGGACAGTATTGTCTGTTTGTATCAGTGAGGGGGGAAAAGTGTTTGATATGTTCGTATTCAAATGTGTCTTAACACAAAAAGAAAGCGTATTCACAAAATCGTTTCATGGAAAACGAGTGGTATTTTAAATTGGTATGGACCAACTTAAAATTACTACTTCTTCAAAATAGATGGACCGATTCTAATGAAACCTTATACATATGTATTATAAATGTTATATTTTTTTTATTCACAATTGGTAAGCCCTTGGCATCATCTTATCTGATGGTAAGTGACGATGATGCCGAAGATGGAAGTGGGCTCACCGAGATTCCCCAACACAATGGGCATCTGGCTATCTCATCTTCAAGCCGGAATACATCAATGCCGTTAACACTGATGTTTGGCGGCAAGACTTAGATAAGATGATGGTAGCTAGCCAGGTGGGCTATGAAAATGCCCTAACACCAACCAAACCGAGTCTTACAAAGTTGACCCCGCCGGGAATCGAACCCGCGACATCCTGGTGTGAAGCGAATGAAATTACGCCACGGAGGCGGTTAATTCTAGTTTGTGGATAGATTTCATTTTTAATAAAATAGTGTCACTATATACTTATCGCCTACCGTCCCCGGGACTCGAAAGGGAGGAAACGCGAGCGCAAGCGATACACCGCGCACCTTAAAATTACAATGTTCCCTAACAGCTCTGCTACCAGACGAAGGGAGCAATGGGGCAGGGGTGTAAAATAACGAACAACCGCACCGATCGCCCCATCAGTCACTTAATAACTAAACTCGCACAATGCCCCGTCCCAAGCCAAAGAGCGGACAATCTGCTACTAGGTCGATTTGAGACTAGGGCATTATAGGACCGTTACCATGCAAATGTTGAATATTAATATGCTTACCAAAAGCTGTTCCCGCGTCGTCTTCAGTAGACTCCCGAAGTTCAGGGACTAAAGAAGGGGGCGGGATTAAATGTACCTATCTATGTAATATGTATTTAAATCCCTACTAATATTATAAATGTGAAAGTAACTCTGTCTGTCTGTTACGCTTTCCCGCAAAAACTACTGAACGGATTTGGCTGAAATTTGGTAGGTAGACAGATTAGGACCTGGGTTAAGACATAGGCTACTTTTTACCACGCTCGCGAGCCGCTTGCGGCTCGCGCACTGCGCACCCTCGAAAAGTCATAGAAATGTGGTCCACGCGGGTGAAGCCGCGGGAATCAGCTAGTGTTACTATATGGCTACGTAAATGCAATACCCCAAGCATTCTTCGAAGTCCACCGATGGACTATTCCCTGTCCGACAGTCATCCGTTATGACGTCATGCCCACGCGCAGTACGTCGTGTCTCAACAATGTTCGTTTGTTTCGTACCAGAACTCAATTTGTTCACAATACTTCCGTAGTACTTTACAACGTAAGATTATCAAGGTTCTAAATAATTCGCAACGCCCTGTTATGGCGGCAGCCGAGATCCGAATTAGTTCAATTACCTCCCCGTAGATAGGTACACATAATATGATGCTATGACAATGTGATCACGCTCCGTCGTGCCACTAACAGACCGTTCTACATTTTTACTCCCGTATCGAGTATTCCGTGAGTTATCCGTAAAGCAGTGTCCATAACACCGATTTTGCACAAAAATTAATCAGTTTCCATCAGAAAACACCTATCCGATCGGCAGTCACGTTGTTCCGACAACACGCTCTGGCACGGCTGCTCCGTACGATGAATTTAGCTTGCAAGGCGTTTCCTGTCCGTAAGCAGTGCCCGTACACCTGACTCCGATGGATCCTCCCGCACTATCGATCGGAACACCAAATTGTTCAGTTCCAAACGGTTTCCATAATGATAACTCAATGCACCATGCGAGCCCCGATCCCGCGGCGTCGTGAGTACAGCTTGACGCGCCCGTCGCGTGTGTGACTCAGATGCAGTATGCTGCCCGCTCGGGCAGCGCGCGCGCAACGCGGCCCCGTAACTTGATTCGTACCGCCTTGCGCCAGGCAAGCAAACACAATAGACGCTAAAAATACCTCATCGCTCATCAGTGTCTCATCATTAATGTAGATTTAACAATATTTAACCGATCGACTTGGCTGCATGCATTTTGTCTCAATTGAAACCAAACAATAATAGTGATTTAAGATTTAAAATCCGCTTATCTTTTTTAAAGTTAAGTATTTCGAAAATATAATCTATCCACAAACTACAATTTTGTGACTTGCTTATGTGTATAAAGTTCATCAAAATCAGTCCATCCATTTTCAAGAAGTAGTAATTTTAGGTGTATGACAAAGGATTTTGTGAATGCGCTCTTAATATCCCTGCATTTGCGTGTATAGCAGTCGATGTGTGTTGTTCGTTAGGAGCGTGATGTCGCGCCGCTGCAGCGCCAACAGCTCTGCGGGTGCCAGCGGCCACGCCATCTACGTGGACGAGCGGGTGCTGCCGCGGCGGTTCGCGCGCGCCCTGCTGCACGCCGCCTACACCGACCAGGTGAGTTACATTCGTGCGACTTTTTGTTTCTCATTTTGACATCATCTCACCTGATGGTAAGTGACGATGTTGCCGAAGATGGAAGCGGGCTACCAAGAATCCCCAACGCAATGGGGAACTGGCTATCTTCAAGCCGGAACACATCAATGCTATTAATAGTTATTTATTGATAACTTCCCAAAATTTGTATTTTTTTCTTTAATATCCCTATAATAATACGTATTATGTGAAAATTTCAGTCGGTTACCTATTATAGCTATATAGCCTTTAAAAGGTCGGACAGACAGACAGACAGATGGACGGCGTAGGCTTAGTAACAAACGCCCGTTACCTAGTACGGGACCTTAAAAGAGGATCAGTGCGTGCGTTTGACCGTACACGTGATCCAGGTGTGTGCATGTGTTTACAAGTGTGAGTGCGCGGTTGCAGGTGGACCTGAGCCTGATCGAGCGGAGCGGCTCGCCCACCGGCACCACCACCACCACCTCGGTGAGTGCGCTCGCCCGCGCCGCCTTGCATGCTCACGGAACCGCTCAGCTCGAAGGAGTAACAAGAGATGGGTGGCTCTAAATAACAATGATTGAGTTTTTATTGATCTTTTTATGTTATCTACTTTTGTTACTATTGTCTTGCTGTGTTTTTTCGTTGTTCCTGCTTTCTTCTTTAAGGGTCCCCAGGAGGCTCGAGTTTCCGTACAAACTTAGTTCCGCTCCAACACAATAACTACATGCCGAATTGAATTCAAAACCTTGGGAATATATTGAGTATCGATGTTTATAATTTGTTTTTACCGTAGTCAATTGAAACATATCTAAACGAAGGCTTAAATTAGTTTTGTTCTAAAAGTTCGAAACTCCTCTTTTTTCCGTTTTATATTATACATCGAAATCTAATTACAAACATCGATATGTGTCTCCTCAATATATTCGCAAAGTTTGGATTCAATCCGGCATGTAGTGTTTGTGTTAGAACGGAACTATGTTTGTAAACTCTTTTTTTCCTTACTTGTCTTATCTCGTAAACATATATGGCGTCCCTATGTCAATGTCACTGGAAATAGCTTTTCATAGGGTGGGAAACAATTGAATGAACTGAATGGAAACCATTGAATGAAATGAATGTTAGTCGTGGTTGATTCAATGATGTTAAAGTTTTTTTTCTTACTTGTCTTATCTCATCAACAAAATTTGTACTTCATTTAATCATTGAATCAACCAAGAATAAGAGTTAGTTCATCCAATGGTTCCCAACCCTACGCCACATTTAATGTGGCGTAGGGTTGGGAACCATTGGACACATTTCACAGTTCATGAATCACAGCCTGGTGACAGACGGACGGACGGACAGCGAAGTCTCAGTAATAGGGTCTTAGGAATATTCTGAGACAGTACGACATTATTTAGGAAACAACTTCTGTTTTTTAGAATTTGGAACATAATCTCGTTATCCGACGAGAAACTCGCCTAAGCCTAAACTAAATAAATAACTTATAAAATACATGTGAATATAAGTACCATAAAATAATTAAAACATAATTATATTTACTGTTTGGAAAATAGTTTGAAGCTTGAAAAAAGATGATAAGAAACTCTCATTGCTGGTGAAATTGCTTTGCAGTCTACCATTTTTTCCTGATAATTTTGTATTTTGGAAACAAATGAAAACTTATTCCCGAATCTCCGTAAGTACTAAATTCAGGAACGCAACAATATTTCGTTTTTCTGTTTTTATTATTAACAAGTTTCTTAATGTAATCGTGAGCCATCTGATTATATCTAAAATTAACCTCACCTTATCCTCAACTTAAAGCAAAGTGTCGTTCTTAGAAACTTCTTCATTTCGCCGCTAGAGGCGCGCGGAAAATCTTTGCATCGCCAATAATGCTTGCCATCACTTTCTGTTTGAGTACATAGGCTGTATATCAGCCGTGAGACGTCTACTGCTAGATAATTACACTCCCGCGGATGGCAGACTTTTGCCAATTTTATAGACTATAAATAAATAGTGTTTCTGTGATTTTTATTTCTCTGGCTGATGCGAGCAATTAAATTTGCTAAACTTTGAATAAAAACTATCAAAGATGACCTAATTTAATAAAAGATATATAGTCAAGAGTTTAAAAAGCTTCTATTTCCGTCATTTTTCTATTTCCCTAGCTGTCTAGAGTAATAAAATAAAAATTACTAAACTTAATGTAATAAAATGTTTAAAAACTATCAAAGATGACCTAATTTTTAGCTCGCAACAACAGCTCAAAATCATTCATTCAGTCATTCACTTCATCCCTTCTCTACACCAAAGCAACAAAACAATCATGTCGATTTTTAATCTGTGACAAAAGCCTTTATCAATTACGCAATTTTATGGAAAAAGTGTTAAAAAATGTATAAAATAATGGCAGTTTTCAGTGTTAATTCATACGTCCACGTCGTACTTACCATTTACAATGTTTCTTAATCTGAAAACTATCAAAGATGACCTAATTTTTAGCTCGCAACAACAGTTCAAAATCATTCATTCAGTCATTCACTTCATCCCATCTCTACACCAAAGTAACAAAACAATCATGTCGATTTTTAATCTGTGACAAAATCTTTCATCAATTACGCAATTTTATGGAAAAAGTGTTAAAAAATGTATAAAATAATAGCAGATTTCAGTGTTAATTTATACTTCCACGTCGTAGTTACCATTTACAATGTTTTTTAGTCTCATAATGTGTATGGTGTATTCGGAAAGTGGTGTTTTTTGTTCGAGCGGTGTTTGTTGACAACATAAGACAAGTAAGGAAAAAAAGAGATTATAGAAACTCGAGCCTCCTGGGGACCCTTAATAATTGTTTTCTTTTAAGTGGTGTGTAGTGTGTGTACGTCTATCAAATGATAGATCTTCACCTATGGAATAGCCGATTCAGTTTTAAAAAAGTTGTTTTTTTTAATTATTGACCATATGATGACACTACTATATGGTCTTTTATGAGTGACATGTTCCAATACAAATGTTCCAATGCGAAGACTTGTTATCAGCTTTTAGATACATAAAGTTTATTTTATCATTATTGTATAATAGCAGTAAGTTTTCCAAATATAATAAAATAAATAAAATACACGAAGCTACGTAATTAAATTTACATGATACATGCTCAGTAAGTGGCACTGGGCCCGCGTGGTCGACTAACGCCTAATCGCCCTGATTCAGGGTAGGCTCGAGCCCCTCGGTGGGGACGTATATGAGCTGATATATATGCTCGGTAAGTAGGATTTACTACTGTACAAAGAGGCTGTGTAAGTTGGCATTTGCAACACAATGCATCGTTTCTTTAGACGTTCCATTTTCAAATCACTTTACGTCACACTATGCTTGACTTGTAAAGTGAACTTTACAGTTAAAGCTATGCAAAACTCCTTAATGAAACAATATCTTTTCTTATAAAATGATATAACACTTTTTACTGAAAAAAAAAATTGGAATGGCGGCATTGCATTTCATTTGATGCTTGTTCATTTGCGACTGTAATAAAATAAGTTATTACAAGTTTTTACTAGTTAAAAGTGTTAGTTCAGCATGTCAAGTACTTGATGATTTCTATCATCTGGAAGCAGAAGATGTCGTACAAAACCTTTTACCGAACAAATCCAGAGACCGATATACCTAAAATCCTATGAATATTTCAATAAATGGCGTGCAGAAAAAGGATAAAATCTTTGTCAGAATGTGTATTGATTGTGTATTTCAGTCAGCTCTCTAAAACTTACAAACCATCAACATTGTGAAGTGTCTACTCTAACTGACCTCGCATGAATGATGTAAAGTAGAATGCTTAACTCGGTTGTAAGTAGCTATTACACCCTCGCTTCGCTCGCTCGGTCGGGTCGTCTAAATATCTCGGGTGCACTCGATCCATTAGCGCCCTCTGCGAGCTGCGCTAATTGGATCTTGGTGTAATAGCTCTCTTACATCCCTTGTATAACAATCTACTAAGAACAAAGGCATTTTCTTAGTGGTCTGCTGGTGTAATTTTCTTTTTAATTTTCCTGAAAGCGACGAATGCGAGGTATTCTTAAGTATGAGATTGGTAACGAAAATACTGCTGCGATAACTATAGCGCTTTACGGTTAGAGCACACGTCATATCGACTCGGAATTGGATCGTCACCTTTTCGCCTTTTTCCTCGGCGTCAAGCAGGCGCCAAGTTGACGTAAGCACGGTAGCGGATCAGCCGAGCCGGCGCACGTCCACTCAGATACGGCGACGCGACGCGACGCGACGCCGCGCTTTCGGCCAGGCGACATGTCGCTTGCCACGAGGCATCGCGTCGCTCGGGGGACAACTTGATCTCAACGAGTATACATCAGTTACAAGTCGTACGTGAACGGTGTTATTGAAGTGAAATCTTCTTTAGGCGCGTTGGGAATTTTTGAGATGGGAAAATCATTGAACTCGCGACACCGTTACCGACACCGACAGGAACACTCGCAGGGTCAAAACTTATAAAACTGTAAAGAGTTTTCACTTCTGTCGGCACTCGCGGAGTGGTTAGGTTTTATCAGTCCTCGGGTGGGGCGAGCGGGGAGCGGGGTGCCCCGGGCAGAGACGTAGGCGCGAGGACTGCGACGAGTCACGAGACCCAGTTTATTCACAAGATAATTTGAACTGTTTGTTTAGCTGATAATCCAATTAACGATGTGATTTTTTTAATGTATGGAGTAATTATTTTGTGAGAATCGGCCCCCGAGGCTCCCGGGGACAGTTGTTCAGTATGATGAGCGGAAGGCCTGCCTGGTCGCAGGTCACATGCCATTTTGTGACACGCTGAATACATATTAAATTTATTTATCTGTTTGTTGTCCAGTCGTGGGGCAGCGCGGGGCGGGGCTCGCCCGCCGCGCTCGAGGACGCGTTCCAGCTGTACGAGATCGCCAGGTACGACCCACGTTTACTTCATGTTACACTGGCTGTTGCCCGCGGCTTTTTCCGCGAATGTCCGGTTTTTTGCCGTTTTCGTAGGAATTTCCCGAAATCCTTTCTAAGCGGATGCCTACGTCATAATTTCTATACGTATGAGAAATTTCAGCCAGATCTGTCCAGTGGTTTTATCTGTGTGTTGGTAGTTCAGTTAGTCAGATACTATTTCCTTTTTTATATACACAGAAGAAGATATACATACTGTGTTTGCGACTTCACGTTTGCACGTGGCTTTTAAATTCATAATTTGTAATCCTTGGGGGGAGTCCTTTTTTCAGCAGTGGACGTTTTTCGGCTGACATGATGATGATGATGATGAAGCCCTTGGCATCATCTCTCCTGATGGTAAGTGACGATAATGTCGAAGATGAAAGCGGACTTACCAAGATTCTCCAACGCTACGGGGAACTGGCTATCTTATCTTCAAGTCGGAACACAGCAATGCTGTTAAAATTTATGTTTAGCGGCAAGAGAAATTGGCGGTAGCCAGGCGGGCGTAAAAAATACCCTTCCACCAGCTAAACACAGTTTAGCAAAGTTAGACTCCGCCGGAATCGAACTCGCGACATCCTGATGTGAAGCTGATGGTCTTAACGGTTTTATTTCATTTATCGTTCGGTTGCAATGTGTACAAAAATAAGGTCTTATAAATGTTACTATGCCATGGTACACGAGCCCTGCTGGGGCGGCACACAGGTAGCAAACCATCGACCAAGGCAAAGCAAAATGCCATGCGCCGGCAGAAGCGATGGTTCGCTTTAAAAGGAGACACTGAAACTTAATGTGAATGGCCGCTGTTAATCACGTGGCGGCGTCTCGCGCGAGGGAAGGAGACAGCGCACGCGTGGGAAGGAGACGGCGCACGCAAAACATTCCCCTACATCTTACTGCATGTAGGGTGCGTGACTAGGGCGCGAAGGGAACTCGTCTTTGTCATTAAAACAGTATATTGTACTGTTCACACAAGGACGTTTAAACAGTATATTGTACTGTTCACAACAAGGACGTTTTAATAATAGCCGGACCCCCTATCGATAACAAACGACTGAAGTACCCCTATTGCACCCACTCGCTCGTAGGTACAAGCCCGCGCGCACACATTCATACTATATTGCACCCATGGGCCGCCATTACGCGGCGAACCTTTCACAAAAGAACACATGCACGTAACGTGAAATAATATTTATTATGCCGACTTGCGTAATGAAACGCTGTAAAAATAGATCCGAGCGTGGGAAAAAACTTAAGGGGATCACATTCCATACGTTAGCTCAGAATATTTTCACTTATTTTCCTATATTTAACGCGTTAAAATTTGTAAACATTGGAACAAAAAACCCCGACCAAACAACTAGTGTTGCCACTAATTTCAGAAAAAAAATACCTGAAATTGTGGGAGATCGAGTTTAATATGTCTTATCTCATGAAGTTGGGCATTTAGTACTTGTTAATTATTTACTTTAGGTTCCTTCGTGTATTAAGTATGTCCCCTTGAAAGAAGTTGGAATGTTCGTGTGCTCGAAATGTAAACCAATCAAAGTATGTGTACTCTGAAATGTATGATTTTGTTGGTTTTTAGAGTTCTTCACTAGAACAAAATGGAACCCTATAACATTACTCCAATGTCCGTCCGTCCCCTGCGTTCGTCTTTTACGCCCGTTTTTAGGGTTCCGTTGTAAAACTAGGAATCCTCTAGTTTTAAAGTCGGACAATTCTAAGTTTGCAGTGACCTAAAGTTATAGGTTTTTGAAAAATTAGTTATGGTAACCCTACGAACACACACATACAAACTTTCAATTTCTTGAATACATTGTAGTGTATGCAGAACCAACGATTCTTGTAACTGCTTTCGATAAGCGAACGAATTAAGCATGCGGATTAGTAATTTCCGTACGGCACTTTTATATGGTTTCACCATGGTTTTAATTATTTCACAAAACAAGCAATCACTAAGCAACAACTGACACAAGTCGTACCACGTATCTAAGTGACAGAATTGACAGCTATTGAGTGTTGCCGACATGAGATTTTATTGGGGTTGCCACTTAATTCTTTTGCAAAGTTAACTTTGCCCGACTCTACCATGCATGTCAAAGGCGTTTTACTCAAACACTGTTATAATATAAATAGCTAGAGACCCACTAAATAATTATTGACTGGCTGACCAAATCACATCCGTTGTCAGAATTGAAAAAAAGTGGCCACCATTTTGAACTTTGTGGTTACGGGACCGATTGCTTTCAAAATCGATATGAGTACTCAGTTTCGTTATTGAATAAACGTGCATATGAAATCGAAATTCGAAAACACATTGGTACGAATCAGGATTCGAACCACGACCTCTCGGACAGGATGTAGCGGTCCTAGCCATTACGCCACTGACGATTTACAGCTATACATCAATATACATACATGTACTACGCACTAGATTTTGCGATCCGAACGCCCATTCTGTTCGACTTAACTGTAATACAATCCGTACACACACCTTACTTTAGCACGAATTCGAAATTCATGCAGTTCGTGCGCGTACGGAGTGGCACTCATAACCCATGGCACCATGAATATGAACAACTATGTCTTTTTCTGAACATCGTGTACTTCAGCGGAGGGGAGGTTAATGTCGCATTTTTACGCTAGTTATAATAGGTCTTCTTTGTTTACGAATAGTATAGAAAAAATGGGGAAATTTATATTAAAATGGCAACCCTCTATTCATTCATACATTCTTAGGGCGCCGCCATTACTATACTTCAGCTGATTCTTAAACGATATTCCCTCCGTCTTTTTTCTTCCTCCGAGTGTTCACAAATAACTAGGAATTCATTAAAAATTAAAAATCCGACTGCGTAAAAACTCAAACCCTCTTTTTTGGCCAGTCGGGTAAAATGTATCCTATGTCACTCACGCGATCACGACGAATCTAACGACACCTCATACGTTAAATCCTTAGTAGCAGGGAACATAGAAATCTACATACATACATACAAACAAACACTCGAAAAACATAACCCTCTTTCTGAGGCAGTCGGGTAAAAAGGCGAAAATGAATGCTAATGAACAAGCTGTATACATATGCACCCACAGCAGGCCTTGTGCGTCTATATGAGAAGATTTAGTGAGTGTCGGAGCAATATAGTCCTCTCCGCACACTGCACCGCCTGCGCCGCCTGCGCGGGGTGCCCAGGACTCGAGCCTACCCTGAATTAGGGCGATGGGGCCTTAGTCGACCACAAGGGCCCACAGTGAGGGTTGGTCGACTTCACACACAACCTTCGAGTTTCTTTGCAGGCGTGTGCAGGTTTCCTCGCGATGATTTCCTTCACCGTAAGAGCGTTGAATAAACGTACATATGAATAAACACATTGGTACGTGGCAGTACTCGAACCGCGACCTCCCGGACAGGAGGTAGCGGCCCTTGCCGTTCCCCCCCTGACTCGGCCGCCCTTTCTCCGCGAAACTATAATTAGTGCTACGGTTTGTACCACATGTGGCTTTCGAGGGAGGTTACAGTTGGCGTTGTTACTGGGCGCAGGTTCCTGGAGATACCGATAGCGGTGCAGGGCTGCGAGGACGCCATCGCGGAGGCGCTGTCGCCCGAGACGCTGCCGCGCGCGCTGCGCTGGGCCGCCGCGCCGCACGCCTCGCCCTGGCTGCACCGGTGAGCGACCCCCCCTCCCTCGACATGCACTTGGCGCAGCCCACGGATTTGTCATTATTTTAGCCGAAAGACATCAACGACATCAATAAATATATCAAGAAATATTTAATAATTTTGAACATCAATTTGAAGCAAGACTTCATGGCGTCATTAACTTTGCACGGACAGGGCAGGGCAAGTCCCTCGGCGGTGAGCACACGGCGCGGCACCACTCTCAGAGACCGTTGAGAACGCACATGTGTGTCCTGCGGCAGTGAGTGTCGATGAAGGCAGGCGCGACCCCTCTCATTGTAGGTCATGCTTCAAAGTTCTAACAGATTTTTTTATGTTTTAATCTTTGTAGAACCAGCGGCCAATACAATAACATCAACAACACAGAAGGCGTTATTTTTTAAAGTGTATATAAATTATTTGAATCACTTAGTTTACGTTTATTGGCAGGCAAGCGATGCGCTACCTGCGGGACGAGTTCCCCACCATCATGGCGCACCCCGCCTCCGCCAAGCTGCCCAGGTCCGCCCTGGCCGAGGCGCTCTCCTCGCCCTTCCTGCAGGCTTCCGAGGTGCAGGTGCTGCGCGCCTTGCTGAAGTGGGGCGAGACCACCAAGTGCGAGCGAGGTAAGGGACAGCTATAGTGGCGTCTAGCAGTGTTAGAGAAAGAGCTAGTAGCAAGTAGGCTAATCAGAGTGCCCAGATGTATCCTGGCCGAGAAATTCTTATCGTAGTCCGTTTGTTATACGCCAACAGCAATATTTTCCGGATTAAAGGATGAGCCTTGGCACACTTGTTCTTTAGGTAGACTAGTGTTGAAAACGCCCGGGAGACAGCGCCTTACACCCCGCTGGGGGGGAGGGGGAGGGGGTAAAATTTTCTTACTACGCGCGCACTGTGATTCGTCATAACTGCTAATTTATAACTACTAGGGCAAGTTTGGTATCGTTTTCAGCTAAATAAGAGATGGGCGATCCTTTTCTGGAACAAAAAAAGGCATTTCCATACAAAAATAAAAAAATAAAAAATCTTTTTTTTTGTTAATGACCATAAACTTTAAACGGGTATTTATATCTGCTTTAAAAAAATATATTTAAAAAGCCGCATTCATACAGATTCCAAAAATATAAGCATTGTTGAAGAAAATAGATGAAAAAATTGTTAAAAAAATATTTTACTCAACGCGGCAGAAGAAAACACGCAGTGAAAAAATAATCTTGAGATCTCCTTATTAAATTTTATTAGACATTCTTATTACTTTAAAGCCAATGCATGTAGGTTTTATCAGTTTCTCATTTTTTGTCTGGCAAAGCACACACATCTCCCAATTTACGGGGTTACTCTCCTCCCCACATGCAGACACATTTTAACCGCCTCCGTAGCTCAGAGGCAAAGTTCACTGGCTTTACACAGGAGGTCGCGGGTTCGATTCCCGGCGGGGTCAATTGTAAGACTCGGTTTGGTTGGTGGTAGGGCATTTTCTAAGCCCGCCTGGCTAGCTACCACCATCTTATCTAAGTCTTGCCGCCAAATATCAATGTTGATATCATTGGTGTGTTCCGGCATGAAGATAAGATAGCCAGTTCCCCATTGCGTTGGGAATCTTGGTAAGCCCGCTTCCATCTTCGGCAACATCGTCACTTACCACCAGGTGAGATGTTGTCAAGGGTTTACCAATTGTGAATAAAAAAAAAAAAAAAAAAAAAAAAAAGACACGCTAGCTAGCTATAGACATGTATGTTAATTTGAAGAAGGCATTTATGCGTTAGTTCCGTCACCTACCAAGCGCAAGCACATTCCCTCGCTAAACTATCAGGTTTATGATATAACGTCCTCACTCACCGACAGCTACGTCATATAGTGAGGGCCGCTATTCCTGCCAACACCATAAGGTGAAGACAAGGACCAGTTACGGTAGGTCTTGCCGCCAAGACGCTTGTCCCGGTACTCTGCAAGGCGAGTGCCTCGTGGAAGAGAACCACTACCTACTGTCCAGGTAGGTCCCGGAGCTGTAGACGCGCTCACCTCCCGCGGCTTTCGCTGCTGGCGGTTCGATCCCCGCTCGGGACGCCAGAGAATTTAAGCTGGAGGCTAGGTGGAGGTTACTCTGCCTAGAGCTACCCGGCTAGGTGGAGGTCGCAGCCGGAACTACGGGTCCGGCTGTTTGGATCAGGGTACTACGGGGTCGGGGGTAGCCCACCGCTTGCCTGCCGTTGGATCTATCGCCTTCGGCACTCTGGCTTGTCGGTCCCCCGACTGGGTCATGGACTCGTAGTGGTATGTGGTTAGTTGCAGGGGTTGGGCAATGTGTGTTGCCTGGCAAGCACGTTGCGTCCAGTCCAGGCGTCCTTCCCCGCGCGCAACTAGTGTTGTCGTAGCCAGCCGGGCGAAAACAACGCGGGGCACGTGAGTTGTCCATTAAGCGGAACTGCTGGTTTAATTACTGGCAGGGAAGCATCTCCGGCACTTGCCTGGTGAGCAAGAAGAGCTAAGCTAGTACTGCTCTGGCTGATCCAGCCGCGTAGGAGTAAGTCTGGACAGGTGCGATAAGCGCCGGGAAGTGAGCAGCGTGCCTACAGCTCCGGTACCACACCGGGTATGTGGGATCCGCGCAAGCACAGTCGCCGAAAGAGGCGTTAACTGACTGAGCGAACGAACGCGCGACCGGCGGCTGTTGTCAGGCGTCGCCGCCGCCACCCCCCGACACCCCCCGCACTCCCGGCCTACTCCCGCGCCGGTTGCGCACTTTTCCACAAAAGTAATGTAGTTTTTAAAGTGGTGGATCTTATTGTAATGTAGATTTGGAGTGTCAAAATTAGTACTTACATAAGCGGATACATTATGTGAGAGGTATGCGGATATTATACCTACTTATTATAAGTTATACGGCAGGACGTATTTATCATTCTAACACCAGACACCAAAATTTTGATAAATTTAATTAAATGTAAATATTGTAAAGTAATAAGAATGTCTAATAAAATTTTAATAAGGAGATCTCAAGATTATTTTTCTTCTGCCGCCTTGAATAAAATATTTTTTTAACAATTTTTCATCTATTTTCTGCAACAATGCTTATATTTTTGGAATCTGCATGAATGCGGCTTTTTAAATATATATTTTTAAAGCAGATATATATACCCGTTTAAAGTTTATGGTCATTAACCAAAAAAAAGATTTTTTATTTTTTATTTTTGCTTGTATATTTTTATTTTTGTATGGAAATGCTCTTTATTTGTTCCAGAAAAGGATTGCCCATCTCTTATTTAGCTGAAAACGATACCAAACTTGCCCTAGTAGTTATAAATTAGCAGTTATGACGAATCACAGTGCGCGCGGAGTAAGAAAATTTTACCCCCTCCCCCTCCCCCCCAGCGGGGTGTAAGGCGCTGTCTCCCGGGCGTTTTCAACACTAGTCTACCAAAAGAACAAGTGTGCCAAGGCTCATCCTTTAATCCGGAAAATATTGCTTCCCATACATTGAATGGATATACTGACTCCGCTGTCGCTCTTCCCACAAGCTTGCACACTCTAAGGCTCTTGTATACTTGCGACAGTAGGTTCTTGACGAAACACCGCACTCTCACACTCTTACGCTCTCGCACTCTCACACACACTCGCACACACCCACGTAGTTTTTGTTTCAATACATCTAACTTTGTATGCATGCGACTTTTCATACGTTTTTTTTAAGGATGTACAAGTATTTAATACTTACATGATCGCGGAGCTGGTAAACTGTCTTTGATCCTCCAGGACAGGCTTTGCCTAGTGTGCGGGTCGCAAGTAAACTAATCTTATGTATCTATTTTTGGCAAATAAACGTTTTTATTCTTTACTCTTTTATTATTTATTTAGTTTGCTTCTTTCTCACACACATGGAGGGTTTTTGTATCGCTTGTCGGTTCGAAAGTATAAAGTAACATTAAAGTGAAATGTTAGTAAGGGCTCAATTGATACGATTTATTCGCGGACAGAACCTCCCATTGGCAAAACGTGTCAAGCGTTGTATTGAGTGGCTCCTGCGTCGTGTTGGTTCCAGAGCCCAACGTGATCTGGCACACGGCGCACAGCGTGTCGCGGCGCGGCGCGCGGCGCCGGGACGCCTCGGACGCGGCGCTCAAGGAGACCCTGGCGTCGCTCATCCCGCTCGTGAGGCTGGAGCACATCCCGCCCGACAACGACACGCTGCAGCAGGTCCGTGTTAAGGGGCTTCTCTACCTCAAACGTCATTAAAAAAACTGGCGAGCCTTACAGTTGTCATATATAACATCTGACGTAAGCAAAAGCCTACCGGCCTTCCGGCCTCCGGTCATGTTTCCTTAGCATTCGTGACTGAAAAAAAAACCGCATTTCCTGTTACACACTTCCGTCCCTTTCCACGAAATCAGAGATTGCTAGAAAGCTAGAGGAAATATGTTACACATAAAAAATCTACAATAGTTAAGCCCTTGACATCATCTCACCTGATGGTAAGTGACGATGATGGCGAAGATGGAAGCGGGCTTGCTAACATTCCCCAACGCTAGCTCTGAGGAACAAGACATTTCTAGCAAATAAAAAATATAATAACCAGAGATACATAATCTTCTTTAAGACGTTTGAAAGGAGAATTTTAAAAGAGATAGGTAGTTCCTCCGTGAGGTTAGTACATAACTAGCTGTTTAGATTCTCTTTGGGTTATATCTTTGTGAATAAAAGAGAAAAAATATGAATGAAGTGAAACCGGTTACATCAAGGAATAGGTCATCTTTTTCAAAAAAGGTTTAGTATCCCAAGCCAAAAAAAAAAAAAACTTACGCATGCGTACGTGTGCTAGCTAAAATATAGCGCAATTTTCGTAAAATGAATTGAGATGTTTTAGTTGTAAAAACTACTAAAATTGTGAATAGTTAATATATTTGTAATAAAAAATACACTTATGTGTATGTATAAAAAAAAATCTCCTTTCAAACGTCTTTAAGAAGATTCTGTATCTTTGGTTATTATATTTTTTTTTTGCTAGAAATGTCTTGTTCCTCAGAGCTAGAAATAAAATAAAAAGTGGTAAAGTAAAAGCACGTGTCCGGTAAAATCAATTTTGCGCACACTTGACTGGCCTATAAAGGACCACTTTTCGAGCAACTGTATTGAAAAGTTATTTTGTATAACTTGCGTTTTTAAAAACCATATGTATAAGATGTGGTTACGAAAAATGTTCAATATTTCTAGACAATATTAGTGAGCAGTGTATTAGGAGGTTGTGCTCGTTGGTCCCGCAGTGCATACGGCGCGGCGTGGTGGCCCCGCCGGGCGCGGGCGCGGGCGCGGGCGGCGGCTCGCTGGACGCGTGGCTCGGCAGCCGCGCGCCGCGCTGCTTCCTGCCGCACCTCGACGAGCTGAAGGTAAAAGAAGCGAGAGTTGTACTTCTACTAGTACTTGCTTGGGGCTTGGGGTCTGGGGTTAAATGTAAGTTAAGTTGTAAAGTTTAAGGTAAAGATCAAGTTAAGTTAAGTTAAAAGAATTAAAAGTTCTAGGCTTCCAGGATCTTATAAAAAGGTGTTCTAATGCGGTCGATACTCTGTGAGGAAAACACGTATCTGTGTGTGTCAATAGATTCAAAGTACTAGGCTTCCAGGATCTTACAAGAGGTGTTCCAATTCGGTCCATTCTCTGTGAGGAAATGCCAAACAGTTAACTCACCCGACTATGGGCGGTATTTTACATCTCCTTAAAGACGGAGCTAAAGAAGTTTTACTTCAGTCGTGTGGTCTAAAGTACACAAGCGTTCGGCTTGTGACAAGTAATCACGTAAAATTATCGTCCATAAACCGACTTTACAGACAACCTCGTTTTTTTTAGTATGGTATTCGTACAAAAGGGACAAAGCAGAGTTCTTCTCTGACCGGCTCTGACCGCGGCTGCATTACCGAGTTCCTTTTCTAGTTATATTAGATAAGCTCAAAGTTCAACGTGTTTTTAACAGCGCCGGTGCTTTGGAACATTGCCGCCGCTGCGCCGCTGCATGGGGTGTAAGGGGTGCGTGCGAGGGGTGCTTTCTGTTCGTACAACTGATCCCAACTAACCGACTAGTCAAATCGCAATTAATGGACTGTTCCTACAAATCGATTAGCCAAGTGACCAAATATATATTTATTACATTCATTAAACTGGCAGCTTGTCAACACTCAAGTGGATATAATAATTATATAAGTTAGCTAAAACTGTATAGACATTTTACATGTTTCCACGTATCGAACGTTAATGAGACGGACATGACAGTGAAATAGTACGTCACACGTCACGTAAGCGGTCTATATCTCCGAAGTGTGCCGTAATAGTATGCTACATACACACACACACCCGAAAACCATTACCCTCCTTCTTAGTACAGTCGGGTAAATGTGAGTTAGTTATAATGGTAGTGGTTGTCGCAGGCCCTGCTGGAGGGGCAGGCGGCGCCGGAGGCGGAGCTGGCGCGCGCGCGGCGGGCGCGCTACCTGCACCGGATCCCGGACACGCTCTACATGGTGAGACCACTTGCACCTGTTTCAGCTGGACCTCCGCCGCGCCGTAGCAAGCCTATGCGTCGGTTAGTTAATGAAATGAGGACGGCATCAAATGTTATACAAGATATCTATATAAATAACCAAATAAATACCGTTGTTTGGTAAACGCAGCTGGATTGATTTCGCTAATTAATAAAAGTAAAAGAAAACGAATCGCCGCGCACCGCGCTCCTCGACACCGAGGGGGGTGAAGTCAGGGGCGACAGCTAATAGGTAAACAAAATCTGCGTGTATGAACTATGAAACGCTCGAGACACAATTGCTTTTTTACAGGTGGCGTCAGTAGGCAGCGCCGCCGCCGAGTCCAGCTCCTCGTCGAACGCGGAGAACTCTTGCGTCTCCCCTCGCACCCTCGCCGCATTACGCGCCAGAGCGAGAGAGCTGCGCACTGCGCCTCCCGCGCTACGGGCGTTGCGGTCTCACTGTGGCGATAGCAGCGCGATATACCGACAGGTCAGTGTGTCCCATTCGCACTTACAGCGCCTTACGCGCCACAGAGAGAGAGCTGCGTTGCGGTCTCACTGTGACGATAGTAGCGGCATCTACCGGCTGATCAGGTTTTGCTAACGATAGGATCTTATAAGGTCGGGTGGGGCGACTTAGCTAGCGCGATTACTGGCATTTTCGGCAACTCTGTCAATACCTAAACGCAAAGTCGCAGTGGCTCCTAACTAGAGGTCTCAAAATTTCAAAAAATCAAAACAATTTATTTCAAATAGGTGTTTACACACACTTTTAAATAGTCAAAAAAAAAAAAAAATACAGTATATTACAAATAATGTCATGATTCAGATTACAGTCTCAGGTAATGGTATTTGATATAGAATCAACATATATATCTTTGTCATTTACATAATCTATTATTTTATAATATCCTCTAGAGCACAAAACTTTTTTGACATGAGTCTTGAATTTATTCTCTGACAAACTAGTTACATTTTCTGGAATTTTATTGTAGAATCTTATACACTGCCCCACAAATGACTTTTTAACCTTACTCAGTCTCGAAAAGGCTATATCTATTTTATTTACATTTCTTAATGTTTTCATATATAAATTGACTAGCAACAGTTAAAATATTGATTTCTTTAAACTTATTCTGTAACGACTCACGTGATCGCATCTGATAGATTGCGCGGATAGCTCTTTTCTGCAGGATGAAAATAGTTTCTATATCAGCCGCATGCCCCCACAGTAAGATGCCATAAGACATTATACTATGCAAGTAACTAAAATACACTAGTCTCGCAGTATCTACATCCGTTAACTGTCTTATTTTCTTAACGGCATAAGCAGCTGAACTAAGCCTTCCCGCTAAAGTTTCAATGTGTGGTCCCCATTGAAGTGAAACATCTAAAGTTATACCAAGGAACACCGTGGTATTTACAAATTCTAATTTATTACTGTCTAATCTTACACTTCTATTGACCTTTTTTACATTTGGCAAACAAAATTTTATACATTTTGTTTTCTTAGCATTTAATAATAAGTTGTTCACAGTGAACCAGTTCAGTATCTACATCGAATCCACGATTTGGCTCAGTAGCAGCGCACACCGCTTGCTTATTTTAACCGTTTGGGGCGCCGTTACGCCGTCACGCCGCGCAAACAGCAAGTCTCTTTTATTCCTATGCAACCTGCCTTATCTCGAGATAAGCGTCTGCTGTAGGAAAAATTTGCATTTCGGCCAAAAGACGTCCAGAGTTGGACCCATGCCTCCCCTAGCACCAGGCGTGTTCCTCGTCCAAGTGTTCACACCTAGCTTCCCTCCAACTCAACCAATAAAATAGCTCAAATGAAAGATCTCGTTCCAGCGAGTGTTCCTAGACCAAAACGAATCACGTACTGCAATTAGAACCGGAGACATTGCGAAAGAAAGCTGCGAAAATCCCGTTTGAGTGTAACTATGTAAGTGTAAGATCTTACAATTGAGTGTGCAAGGTCCTGGTCCACGACGTAGTTGCACGTACCCAATAGCATCGTCACCATAACATTCTCGTGCAGCCCTCAAAATGCAAACTAATTTAAATACAGATCTACTAAGCAGACATAAATTAAAAAAGATAGTTCATTGTTGGATCCAAAACCTTAACTATCAAGAAACTGAACAGTTACTTCTACCTGTTACTTAATTGCGGCATACAATTTATTTATTTATTTTACTAACCATCTACACCTACACACATCACCATTCACACACACACACACATGCGCATTGACACACACAGACTGACACACACACGCATACACACACACACATACACACACAGACTGCCACACACAGACACACTAACACACATTACACATGCATTTTGTTGACTTTTATTTTGTTAAATTCTCACTTAAAGTTGTCGGTTGACATCGCATATTTTGTTCCTATCTCTGCTCGCTGACTGCTAAGGTACAGGCTTTCTCTAGCCTAGTTTAGTAGCCGGAGTTCCAATAACTAAAGTTAAGATGTACAACTAGAATTAAGACCTTGTTTTTCTAACTTGTAAACTTTTTGTGAAATAAATTTATTATTATTTAATTACTTACTGTAAACAAAATTTATTCTTTATAACCTAAAAAACTACTACTGAAAGAAAGACCATTATTTTGCCTTCGCAGGATTAAGGTTACTTACGTAGGTAGTGTTATATTACTTTATAGTACTTACATTGCTGTTTTTACATTTCTCAGCTCTGCAGAATAAAAATCGGAATTATTTTTGAAGAACATTCCAACCATGATTGCGTCCACTTTGGGCAAGTTTCTGCTATCTACTTTCACAAAATTGACATCCATGATGGAGTGGAATACCAAATTATACGATAGATTGTAAAATATCACAAATTTTCACGATAATATTTTAAAATCTTATTTATACAGATCAAAAATCGTAAGACTGCAACAATGACAGATCTGATTACAGTGTTGTGACGTCATCTGAGATTCAGCCAATCCTGACTGTTTTATATCACGTGACAAAGGTGCGCACGAAAAACGTGACGCGATCACTAGATTTCACTCCTCATATTTTTTTCATACCGGGCGCCTTATATGAAAATTGATTCTTAAGGAGTAAACTCCAAAAAAGTAACAAACGGACACTATCAGTGCTGAAAACAAGTTCGCTCCGGCGCCTGCGCAAAGAAAGTGAGCTCCTCGCTCTGGCTGCCATATTTATGTCCTTCATCTCGGTCGTTCATTCAGTCTACGGATAACTATGAAGTGTAAGCTTTGAGTATACATTCTGTAGTGTTAGTAATAGCTAACACAGAGATGATGGCGTCAGCGTAGCGCTGGACGGTGGCGCCTCCCTCGTTCTCTCTTATAATAGACTAACAAGAACCTTGGTGTCCGTCCGCAGATCGCTCTGCGCGCGGTGCGCGAGATGTCGCTGCCGGACTCGTGCGCCGACCTGCTCATGGACGACATGGACGCGCCCGATGATGGGTGAGCTCACTTTACTATCTGTTCAGATCACTCTGCGCGCGGTGCGCGAGATGTCGCTGCCGGACTCGTGCGCCGACCTGCTCATGGACGACATGGACGCGCCCGATGATGGGTGAGCTCACTTTACTATCTGTTCAGATCGCTCTGCGCGCGGTGCGCGAGATGTCGCTGCCGGACTCGTGCGCCGACCTGCTCATGGACGACATGGACGCGCCCGATGATGGGTGAGCTCACTTTACTATCTGTTCAGATCGCTCTGCGCGCGGTGCGCGAGATGTCGCTGCCGGACTCGTGCGCCGACCTGCTCATGGACGACATGGACGCGCCCGATGATGGGTGAGCGCACTTTACTATCTGTTCAGATCGCTCTGCGCGCGGTGCGCGAGATGTCGCTGCCGGACTCGTGCGCCGACCTGCTCATGGACGACATGGACGCGCCCGATGATGGGTGAGCGCACTTTACTATCTGTTCAGATCGCTCTGCGCGCGGTGCGCGAGATGTCGCTGCCGGACTCGTGCGCCGACCTGCTCATGGACGACATGGACGCGCCCGATGATGGGTGAGCGCACTTTACTATCTGTTCAGATCGCTCTGCGCGCGGTGCGCGAGATGTCGCTGCCGGACTCGTGCGCCGACCTGCTCATGGACGACATGGACGCGCCCGATGATGGGTGAGCTCACTTTACTATCTGTTCAGATCGCTCTGCGCGCGGTGCGCGAGATGTCGCTGCCGGACTCGTGCGCCGACCTGCTCATGGACGACATGGACGCGCCCGATGATGGGTGAGCTCACTTTACTATCTGTTCAGATCGCTCTGCGCGCGGTGCGCGAGATGTCGCTGCCGGACTCGTGCGCCGACCTGCTCATGGACGACATGGACGCGCCCGATGATGGGTGAGCTCACTTAACTATCTGTTCAGATCGCTCTGCGCGCGGTGCGCGAGATGTCGCTGCCGGACTCGTGCGCCGACCTGCTCATGGACGACATGGATGCGCCCGATGATGGGTAAGCTCACTTTACTATCTGTTCAGATCGCTCTGCGCGCGGTGCGCGAGATGTCGCTGCCGGACTCGTGCGCCGACCTGCTCATGGACGACATGGACGCGCCCGATGATGGGTGAGCTCACTTTACTATCTGTTCAGATCGCTCTGCGCGCGGTGCGCGAGATGTCGCTGCCGGACTCGTGCGCCGACCTGCTCATGGACGACATGGACGCGCCCGATGATGGGTGAGCTCACTTTACTATCTGTTCAGATCGCTCTGCGCGCGGTGCGCGAGATGTCGCTGCCGGACTCGTGCGCCGACCTGCTCATGGACGACATGGACGCGCCCGATGATGGGTGAGCTCACTTTACTATCTGTTCAGATCGCTCTGCGCGCGGTGCGCGAGATGTCGCTGCCGGACTCGTGCGCCGACCTGCTCATGGACGACATGGACGCGCCCGATGATGGGTGAGCTCACTTTACTATCTGTTCAGATCGCTCTGCGCGCGGTGCGCGAGATGTCGCTGCCGGACTCGTGCGCCGACCTGCTCATGGACGACATGGACGCGCCCGATGATGGGTGAGCGCACTTTACTATCTGTTCAGATCGCTCTGCGCGCGGTGCGCCAGATGTCGCTGCCGGACTCGTGCGCCGACCTGCTCATGGACGACATGGACGCGCCCGATGATGGGTGAGCGCACTTTACTATCTGTTCAGATCGCTCTGCGCGCGGTGCGCGAGATGTCGCTGCCGGACTCGTGCGCCGACCTGCTCATGGACGACATGGACGCGCCCGATGATGGGTGAGCGCACTTTACTATCTGTTCAGATCGCTCTGCGCGCGGTGCGCGAGATGTCGCTGCCGGACTCGTGCGCCGACCTGCTCATGGACGACATGGACGCGCCCGATGATGGGTGAGCGCACTTTACTATCTGTTCAGATCGCTCTGCGCGCGGTGCGCGAGATGTCGCTGCCGGACTCGTGCGCCGACCTGCTCATGGACGACATGGACGCGCCCGATGATGGGTGAGCGCACTTTACTATCTGTTCAGATCGCTCTGCGCGCGGTGCGCGAGATGTCGCTGCCGGACTCGTGCGCCGACCTGCTCATGGACGACATGGACGCGCCCGATGATGGGTGAGCTCACTTTACTATCTGTTCAGATCGCTCTGCGCGCGGTGCGCGAGATGTCGCTGCCGGACTCGTGCGCCGACCTGCTCATGGACGACATGGACGCGCCCGATGATGGGTGAGCGCACTTTACTATCTGTCCAGATCGCTGGACGACACCGAAAAAAAAAATGATTTTTTGTCTATTACATATTTTTTTATAAGTTTTGGCGCTTCGATATATATGAAGCTGAGTGTACCTACGGGCCCGCCCCAGACGGAGCTCGAGTGTTTAACAGGGCTCTGCGCGCGAGCGGGGTGACACTCTCCTAAGTAATGTTTGTCGGCGCATGTTCATAAGTATTTGCTAAACTCTTTGTCAAACAGTTTGTCATGCCAATGTGCTTCATGTGTGAGTGAATGTGTGAATGCTTGTGCAGAAGGACGCGCGCCGACAGCGCGGGCAGCGCGAGTAGTGGATGGGAGTCGCCGCGCGCCGACGCGCCGCCCGCGCCCGACTGCTGCAGGTAATCCCTCCCACAGTGCCGCGCGACACGCGCCTTCTGTGGACCGACAACACTAGCGAGGTAGCAATTTCAATCAAAATGTAATGTAATGTGTGAACTTGGAAGGCCCTGGAGTGGAGTGTTCGAGTTTCGGTCATCTTTAGCGAAACTTTAATGGCACCTAACAACCCATATGTCCCCCCCCCCCCCTCACTGCTGGGGCTCGGCTCACTCCCAGACTATGTGCAAATAAAACTCGGCAATGTTAGGCCACACTCCACTCGCGGGACCGAGCGGTGACACGAACAGTCACACCGATCCACACAATGACCGCGTTTATATAATTTAGCTACAAATATAATTTATAATTTGTGGCTGATATGATGATGATGATGATAATTTAGAGAAAGCTTTTGTTGCGCAGAGAAGGGCTATTCGCGTTATAACACGTATACCACCTTGGGAGTCGTGTAGGACATACTTCGAGGAGGTCAAAATTTTGACAGTACCAAGTCTTTATATAACGGTAGTTGTAACTAATTTATTTAAAAATATTTTGTATGAAACCGAAGAGGAAACGGGCGGGAGAGAGAGACGGAACTAGAAAAAAACACTTGGACAAAAAATTGATTCCACAACTGAATATAATGCAAAATAGTCGCACAGAACAAAATATCAGGCAGTTAAATTCTATAACAAACTTCCCAATAACCTAAAAACGGTGAAATTCCTTCACGTTTTTAAAACTAAGATCGAAGATCTTTCGCTAAAAAAGTGCTGTTTTACACACTGGAGGATTTCTAATCGCAACAATACACACGCACTTATAATTGAAATTTTTACTTTTAAGATTCGACTGCTTGTGAAAATTATTCTGATGACTTACGAGTATAATATTTTATTTTATTCATTATGAGCATTATTGACTAACAGTGACTCTCTTACTTTTCATATAACTATTGCAATGTGTTTAGAAATGTGTCGGCTCTGTGTTGTTGCTGTTTAGAGCTGACATTGCGTTATTTATTATGTATTTGTAATGTTTACTTTCTGAGGCAATAGGGGTGACGACAGCATCACAAATAAATTATGAACTCTTGATCACTAAATTGTTGTGAAATTGTTTCCCTCCTACTTAAACTTCTGAAAACCTTACTCGTTTTGTTTTCCATCAAGTTTTCGACTTTTAATTCACTCAAATCACAAAATGAGTACTTAAATGACGCAGCTAAACTATGACGTAACGCCTAGGTATTTCTAACATTTTTAGAACAAAATGTCGTTTTTGACAGATGATAAAAAGTAACTCCGATGACTAGCATTCGTCATCCCTATTGTATCAAACTCAAATGTATTACGTATGCGATCTAATAAAATGAAATATGGTCGGTTAGCCTGTGGGATCGACGCAACTGCGCAATTACAACAATCATATCAGCCGAAGGACGTCCACTGCTGGACATAGGCATACAACAATAGTGAAATTATTTTGCTGAACCCAAAATCGAATCTTGATTCTGAGTGCTTGCATGTTTAAATGTGTGTACTATGACTTACGTACTCACTTTGGCGGCAGGTCGCTGGGCGCGCGGCGGGGCTCCGCGCACAGTCTGCGCGCGCAGCCCTCACTTCATATACCCATAGGTGAAGTACACTCCACATATACTAATACTTAGTAGATACATAATACTTACTTAGGTTTGTGGCTCGGAAAGCATTGAGAACACAACACCGCGCGCCGTCTACTTGGCAATACTACTCTCACAGTTTGATTGAGCGAAAGTTCGGTTTTGGAGTCACCTTAGATGAGTCAAATTGAAAAGAAATGAAAGTGCAGAAGTCGCCGTTGCGTTGCGTTGCTGAGTATTGACTTGATAATGATGTTTGGTTAACGATGCCATTGGCAATGTGTTGCAGAGGGGTCCCGCCTGTGCCGCCGCGAGGCCGTCCGCGACGCGCGCGCCGCCACGTGGGCCGCGCGCCTCTCCGCCGCCGTGCCCGACGTGGCCATGCCCAACGCGAACACCCACCTGCTGACCGCGCACTACACCCAGCCAGCTGCAGGTGACACCCTACACCTGACAAGTTACACCCCCCCAGTGTAGATACACCCCGACGTGTTAATGTCGAATGCTAACACGCACCTACTGACGGCGCACTACACCCAGCCAGCTGCAGGTGACACTCGACACAACACGCGGGCCCAGGGCCGCTCGCTCTCCACCGCCGTTCCGCCACGGCTGTGCCGGCCGCTAACACTATCTGCTGATTCTAAACGCTTCGACCACGATTCATTACACAAAACCAGAGAAATAGTCAAACTAGTTCGAGGTCATGTACCTACGTAATGAGGTCGTCTAGTTCTTGCGCACACTCATACAAATTAAAAATAGTAAAAATGTATCGCGACGCACTGGTCGGGGTCTGTATGTATGACAACGTGTTGCAGAGTACGGCGGCGGCGGCGGCGGCGGCGCGGTGCTGCAGCTCGACCTCGGCGACGGCGCCACGCACACACCTAGACCTGGTAACTAACCGCTTTATTATTTATATTTACTAGCTTTGGCCCACGGCTTCGCGCGCGTCGGCTTCGTTTTTATGATTGTGTTTGATGGTGAGTGGTGCGCGAGGCGCAAGTGGCTCGCAGAGCGTAGACAGTTTACTCTAGATCCTCGGAAACTATATCACGCTATTCTGATTAGCAGTTTATGTCACTTTACATCTCCTCAACTATTTCTATGCAAAAAATCACGTCAATCCGACGACGTGCGCGAGCGTGCAAATGAGTTTTCCGCAGATCTTTCGGGAACTGTCTCGGGCTACGCTAATTAGTAGTATGTGTCATTTTCCACCCCCTCAACTATCTCTGTGCAAAAACTCGCAACAATCCGTTGCGTCGTTGCGATGTCAAAGAAATGAACCAAAACAAGAGTGTTGTTGCCGTTCCCTTGGGAACTGTATCGGACTGTGCTACTCGTATGTTCACGGGACAAAACGTCCTTTCCCATAACAAAAGCTACGTCCGCCACATTTAGTTAAGATTGGTTGAGAAGTTGAAGCGTAAAGAGGTAATAAACAATCACATTTTTACATTCATAGTATTAATAACTAAATTACAAAACATTTAACTACAAAAGGTACATTTTTGCGTGAACTCACTAGGGTTGAGTTCACTCGTTGACAGTTATTCGTTGAACTGCCTTCGACAGTTTGTTCAGCGTGTTCGTGTTCGCTAATCTCTGGTCGCGTCGCGCCTCGTGTACATTGTGTGTACATTATTTACTTTAGTTAGTACACATGTTTCGCGCGTCTGGCGACTCGCCTTCCGCACCTAAACGTGCACTCCCCACTCAATAGTTTGAGCAGTGCGTGTGTGTGTGTTGCAGGGTCCCGCGCGATGCGCGCCGTGCACGCGGGCGGGGGCGGGGGTGCGGGCGGGGTCGGGGCGAGCGCGGGGGGCAGGCGGGAGGACGACGAGCCGCGCCCCGCCATCGACCTGTCGCTCATGCGCGGTCAGTATTGTTTTATTTTTATTTGTTTCAATTCAGGAAACACACAGTAACAATCCATACAGTCGTCCAACGGAGACGTTACACAGGGTAAGCGTGAGCAACGGGGCATTTCAAATCTCTGGACACTTGATACATTCAGGTGCGGGAGGTGCAGGGGGGGAGGGGCGCTGGAGCAACAGAACATGAACAGCTCAGATCGTTGATTATTATCGGCGGGCGGGTGCAGGAGCCGCTACCGTGCCCGCACGACTTCCCCGGGGCACGCGCACTCACTACTTGAACTATCTTCACACACAAGTGTGGCCACTCAGCTGATTTGATTTGTATGAACGGTCCAAATGGCATTGTTAAAAAAGGTATTTTTATTTATTTATCTACTCCCATATCGTAAAGTTCGCATTATCAACTTCAAAACGAGTTTATATTGGCATACTTTATAAACACAATACCGTAATTTAAAAAAAAATACATTATAACTAAATTTTGTTAGAGAAATAATGTTATAATGTATTTTTGATGTGTAACATCTTTGCTCTCGCTTTCCTGCAATTTGTGGGAGTGATTTCGTGAAATGGGACGGAAATGTGTAACAGGAAATGCGAACGTTTTTTAATTCTCGAAAATTAAGGTTGTCATAGCCATGCCGCCTAGTGTGATGGCAAAGGCAAAGATGACATATGTACTACTATTCGAAGGGTCGGCCCGTGAATGTACGACCCGATAATTAATTAATTTCATAAGTATTTTGTCACATGTTACACATCATATGCGAGTACTGTAGGTCTCGTTTTTTTTCCATTACGATACAAGTTAAACCAAAGAGATAATATCTAATATCACCAACGAAGTTCCATATCTATTTTTTTTATTGGAACGCACATGCGGTTCGCGCCATTTTTACAGCAATACAAAAAGTTTTCATTCCAATTTTTACTTGTCTGTGACAGCGCCCGCTTTAACGCATGCGCGGTGATGTGTTGGTTTTTCATTGAATTTTGTTGTAGATACTGAATTTCGTGGATAATTTTCATTCTTGTTTAAAAATGTCTGAGATCAGTGAAAGCATTGTTTTAACCTGTCTGTGACATCGTCCGCTTCAGTGCAAGCGCGGTGATGCGCTGGGATTCAGCGCTATGCCACGTTTTGTTGTAGGTACTTACTGAATTTCGTGGGATTTTTTTCTTACTCTGAACTGATCTTTGTATTTAGTTGATTCAATCCCAATGTATGAGATTAGATAAAGTAGTGTATGAAACTGCACATAATTTGGTCTTAAAACACTCGTGTAATGCTATAAAGTAGGGTTTGTTGTAGGTACTTACCTTACTTTAACTTACACTCTTATTATTATGCAACAGTTTCATAAACTACTATTATTTATTATTATTTAACAGTAAACGAGAAATACTTAAATTAAATACAAAACATTGATGAAAATAATATGGACTTTTTTAAGAAACTGATATTTTTTTTTCTTTTTCTTCACTGGTTATTTTTTTATGATTCTTTAAATGTTAAAAGTGATGACGTCACAGAACCAAACAGTATGGAAAAAAACGGCCCCAGTAATAATTTCAATTGAGGATTTTGGAATAAATTTAGTCGTTTAGCGTAAGCAGGCCTCCCACGCGGTGGACCGACGCCCTGGTGAAGATCGCGGGAAGCCGATGGATGCGGGCAGCGGAGGACAGGTCGTCGTGAAAATCCTTGGGGGAGGTCTATGTCCAGCAGTGGACATTTTTCGGCTGATATGATGATTATGATGATGAGTGTTTAAATTACTTTTAACAGTATAAAATTACATCTGGGAACGTTTTTTTTAAAATAAATATGCCTTATTAAAACTGAAGAATGCCAATTTTTTAACGATTCAGTATGGGCTCCTTGACGAAAGTTGTTCAGTGTGACGGGCCCCCCGAGCCCTCGTATGCGGCTCCGGCGCCGTTCGGTTACGTGAGGTCACTCGGGTATTTACTCGTCGTGAAGATAATGTGTCGATGTCGTACCCGGCAGTGTACTCGGCGCAGCCGATGGGCGGCGGGCTCGGCGCCGGCGGTGCCGCGGGCACGCTGCCGCGCTGCTACCGCGCTGACCAGCACCACCTGAACACTAGTAAGCTAATAAACTAGTTTTTTCTTTGTCATATAAAAATCTGAACGACAAGGGACGTGTAGGGCGAGCATCTGCTTCTTCAGACTACGCTACTCCGCCGAACACAAGTACGCCACATCCCCCTTTTTAACCCACGGAGTGCCTCTCGCCGCGGTTTTAGTCATTTTACTGGAAAACTGTTACACATAGGACAAAAGAGACTAAAAGGATTAAAAGTTCAATTAATCTAATCTACATTAAATTACGTAACCTTACCTTTTCCCCGCGCCGAGTGGTATCTGGTGCAACGCATATCATTAGCCATACAGCGGGGTAACGTAGCCAGCGTAATGGGCACATTTGCTTGACTCGGGGCGGGCTTTTTGACTAAGGCTTATTTTCTTTTGAAATATTTATCTGTTAAAAAAAATATCAAATTATATAATTACCTAACTAAAGACAGTAAATAGTAAATACAATAAGTAGTAAATCGATATACAATGAGTAGTTTTTAAAACACGCCCGTGTCATGGAGCACGGCGTGAGAATGTAAAAAAATATTTTTTACATTTGTAGAAAAATGCCGGCACCTTCGCCAACTTCATAATCTTAAGACATTTTAAATCTTGTGAAATCACCTTTACAACAACGCCTAGACGATTTTATTGTCTGTGAAAAATACCGTCTCCCATTACAAACTTCTCCAGCGGGCACTGTTGTCCCGTGTCGAGCCTTACGCTGAAGCCGCCCCTTCAGTCTCCACCTGACCTGGCTGGCTTTAGGAAAGGCGTAAAGTGCTTGCCCTCACCACCCACCACCCACCACCCACATTGGAGCCGGTTCCACAAAACATCCACCGCAGTGTTGATCTGACGGCGGCTTACACCATCGTTTAGCGGCAAGGACGTTATTGTTCGAGCATTAGTTCCTAAACTGCAGTAATAAGAGAGTCCTAGATCCTTATGTCACTATACATTTCCGTAGTTTGGAAGTTACGTGTTCCTGTTGCGTACTCCTCGTCATTGGGGCTCACTGTCCGCGGGGCCCGCGGGGCCTGCGGGGGCTCCACACTGGAGTACAGAGGAAATATTTATATTTTTGCTTCTTAATTTGCCTGGTTTTGAAATTTTGTTTCATTATAACATCGCGCACTGGAAGACGTAGCGTAGCAGGCCGGTCGGTGGACCGACGACCTGGTGAAGGTCGCGGGAAGCCGCTCGATGCGGGCAGTACAGGATTGTTCGTAGTGGAAATCCTTGGGGGAGGCCTACGTCTAGCAGTGGACGTTTTTCGGCTGATATGATGATGTCATCTGTTTAGTTTTTTTTTTGTTTTGCTTTTTAGTAAAAAAAGTATATTCTGTATTTTGTGTTTACACGACTGCCCACATGAAGAAGTGTATTGTTTTCAATACTAATGTATGTATGTTTGTTTCTTTATTACACGATATCTTCTAAACAGATAGATAGATTTTTGAGTGCGACGTATCGTTACATTCGTTTTGATCCCGTGAGTGACAAAGTATACATTTTACCCAACTCCCTAAAAAGAGGGGTAATGTTTTATGCAATCGTGTTTTTATTTAATGTTAATTTAATGCAAGTTGGTTTTTAAAAGTTAAAATATACAGTGTACGTCACTGCATAATATAAAAGTACGATACGCTGGAATGGTGTACAGGTCCAAAGTTTTCATTTGAAAAACGATGGATATCATCATGGCGAGATTAGTGTTGCAATACGCTCACTATTGTTTTTTGTTGGTTGTGCAGTGCTGAGCGCGCGCCGCGGCTCGCCGAGCCCCGTGAGCGTGCTGGCGGGCAGCTCCGGCGCGCTCAGCGGCACGCCGCACACGCCACACCGGCCCGGTAAGTGCCCGCACCGTGCCTTGACCCTACTGTCTCAGCCTGCTCTCTTTGCGGACGACACTGCCCTCTACGTAACGGGGCAGCAAATGTCACCACTAATAGGCAAACTACAACGCTCAGTTGACGAGCTCGGCAAATGGTTCAGGAGATGGAGATATGAAGTGAACCCGAGCAAAAGCTCCGCGGTCCGCTTCAGTTACCGTCGCATGATCCATTTTCCAGATGAATCAATCCGCATGCTAGGCACCCCGTCCCCTGGCAAGCCACAGCCAAATACTTAGGAGTCACCCTCGACCCCCAACTCACTTTTAAACCCCACATCACAGGAGTGACCCGTAATGCCCGTTTCTACCTAGGCAGGCTTAACAGCATGATAGGTAGGCACAGTAAAATGTCCCCCTCCAAAAAGCGAACACTCTTTAAGGTTTGCATCCGACCGGTAATGACATACGCGGCCCCCGTCTTTGCGCATACACTCCCAAATATCATGGACATGATCCAAGTCGTTTAAAATATATTCTGCCGTAGAGCGTTTAACGCCCCATGGTACATCCGAAACGCCGACCTACACCGAGACATGGACATACAGACCGTCCAACAATTTATCAAAGGCCTCTCCGAGAACTTCTTCAAGTCCTCGGAGACGCATCCCAATCCGTTAATTCGAGAGGCAGCGGACTATTCCCCGCCTCTCGAACTATCTAGTTATATGGTCCGTAGACCAAGACACGTACTGTCTGATCCTCCCGATCAAATTTCAGCCGACCTGAACTGCCTCCTGGCAGCTCAGGGAGGATCCGATAGTGTCACTTCTTGAATGACTCAGTCCCCCTCGCTAACACATTAATGTGATTCCCCAAGCGGCCGCTCCCATCAGGAGCTCTCCGCACTGTCCCCTTAGTGTACAATTTTTCGCACCCATACCCTTCCCTAAGGGTATGGGTCGGGTAAGGGTATGGGTCACTCAGATGGGCTATAAATATGTGACAAAAATAATGGAAACAGGGGATAAAAACCCTCTCGGAATTTGCCACATATGATACGTAAGATTTAGAGGTTCGGGCCTAAAAGGAGTTTTAAGAAAAAAAATATTATGGGGTAAATTAGAATATATGTATTTTATGATTTTTCTAAAAAGAAGGAACAATAAACAATATGAGTATTAGAAAAAGATGTGATTTACATTGGTTGACCGTGTTGACAATAAAACAATTACCTAATATATTTATGGACAATTTCCGGAAATAAATTTAAAGTGACAATTTTATTTGTATATAAAAAGGTTATTTTATAGAATGCCGGTAGGCAACGATCGTCACCGTCCCTTTGGTACTTAAATAAGTTACTAAGTTCTAAAATAATTAAATTTCACTTTGGTCTGAATTACCCTATCTTTCTAAAAAAACACGTATCAGGTACAAAACATTTTTTAAAATTTAAAATAAATAACTAATGGTTAGAAACCAGAAGCAGGAAATCTTCTAGGACGGCAGAAACGTCAGAGAGTCAGAGAGTCGCTCGGGATAAAAGATAAAATAAGAATTCACTTCCCTTTTGGCAAGCAGCTGGGCGGGCAGTGGAAAGGACTGGCTGGTGGTCAGCACAGCTCCATCCCAGGATCAATCCTTAATCAGGTGAACCTTCGGGGACGTCAACCTCGCAGGGGGGTGGATGAAACCCTACGGACATATATAGATCTAGTTCGCAGCAGTACCAAAAATACACGCAAAGCGGTTTCCTTATACAAATTACTTACCACAGAATAAAATAGTGGGCCTCAACAAAACATTATAAAACAATATCTCCAAAAATTTAAATGCACATGACTGTCGAAGAGATCACGGTCAACCTTTTGTTTTCCTCTTGTCAAAAAATAACAAATATTTTCAAATTCAAATTCCATAGAGCAACGACATCAAAAAAGAATTTAATTATGAAACGCAACAAAAGAGATCGGCTCGAAACGATAGTTAGCGTTTCAAAATACCCACAAACTCACAAAAAAAAGGCGAGAAGTCCAAAAATTTTTGAAATTTGGACAACCCTATGGACGTTGGACAGCCCTGAAGAAGAAAAAATAAAAACTCTCTAAGTAACTAGTTAACTACAAACGTTTACTTGAAGCTGGTAGAAATTGACATTTATACACGAAGCTACACATACAAACGGCAAAAACTCCATCTAAAAGTGAACAAACTTAATAACCCCAACAACACACTGTTAAGGGATCGCTGTGTATTGAACCTAAAACTAGTCACTTAAGAAAACAGGAGAAACCAAACAACTAGTAAAACATTAAAGACCAATAGGGTTGACAAAAACTGAAAAAAACTTGCAAAACACTGTCTGAAAAAAACTTGCAAAACAAATATGGACAAAAGCGGTAAAGGCGGATGCGTGAAAAATCCGACTCACGGATAAAATTAACACCGGAAGTCTGAAACACGATACGCAAGAGTCTAAAGGGACAACTCTACCGAAAAATAGGCCATTTGAGGTAAGACAAGGGCAAGATTAATGAAAGAAATTTGAAAAATGGAAAATTGTTATGAGACCTCAAGAAATCTAAACAATACTGCGAAATACAGAAACGTCTGTCCCGACTTTCGATTGAAAAAAATCTAAAAATTTCCGGATATTATGGTTCAAGTTTTAATACCTCAAGACCCTTACTTAATTTAATCGTGCAGTTTTCTTTGAAACCTAAGGTTTTTTTGTTTGTATGCACGGTATTTTTTTGCTTCTCTTCACACGGGTCGTTTTTTCCCCGACTTAATGGCATTATACCTCTTTCGGATAATTGCTTACGTGTTGTTGAGTTGTTTTTGCCTGTGTATTCCCTTACGATTCCAAGAGAATTTTTAATTTCAGTAGTCAATGGCCAGACTCTAGATTTTTTTCAATCGAAAGTCGGGACAGACTTACTTTTAGTTCACGATTATTTAACGTTGTTTTAAGGGAAAAAATCTTTAAGGGTTATTGTTTGGAATATTTTTACGCGTTTCTTTGCGAGGTACTCCTTAAATTTTTGGCGTACCCTGTTCACTTTTATGTGACAACGTTTCTGTATTTCGCAGTATTGTTTAGATTTCTTGAGGTCTCATAACAATTTTCCATTTTTCAAATTTCTTTCATTAATCTTGCCCTTGTCTTACCTCAAATGGCCTATTTTTCGGTAGAGTTGTCCCTTTAGACTCTTGCGTATCGTGTTTCAGACTTCCGGTGTTAATTTTATCCGTGAGTCGGATTTTTCACGCATCCGCCTTTACCGCTTTTGTCCATATTTGTTTTGCAAGTTTTTTTCAGACAGTGTTTTGCGTCGGTGGCTCAACCGGTAACGACTCGGTCCATCTAACCAGAGGTACCGGGTTCAAATCTGGACGGCCAATGTACCAATGAGTTTTTCAAAAACTTACGTACATACTTACCGATTGCTTTAACGGTGAAGGAAAACATCGTGAGGAAACCTGCACACGCCTGCGAAGAAACTCGAAGGTTGTGTGTGAAGTCGACCAACCCGCACTGGGCCCGCGTGATCGACTAAGGCCTAATCGCCCTGATTCAGGGTAGGCTCGAGCCCCTCGGTGGGGACGTAAATGAGCTGTAATGATGAATGATGATGATGAATATCCGGAAAACGGATACAGGGTAATTCAGACCAAAGTGAAATTTAATTATTTTAGAACTTAGTAACTTATTTAAGTACCAAAGGGACGGTGACGATCGTTGCCTACCGGCATTCTATAAAATAACCTTTTTATATACAAATAAAATTGTCACTTTAAATTTATTTCCGGAAATTGTCCTTAAACATATTAGGTAATTGTTTTATTGTCAACACGGTCAACCAATGTAAATCACATCTTTTTCTAATACTCATATTGTTTATTGTTCCTTCTTTTTAGAAAAATCATAAAATACATATATTCTAATTTACCCCATAATATTTTTTTCTTAAAACTCCGTTTAGGCCTGAACCTCTAAATCTTACGTATCATATGTGGCAAATTCCGTGAGGGTTTTCATCCCCTGTTCCCATTATTTTTGTCACATATTTATGGCTTTTAAGGTGGCCTATGCTGCCAAAGCCTTAGGGGGAGTTTAGTGGGTAGTGTGGTCACACCCCGGACACTCCATACAAACGAGCGAGAAATGATATACATATATATAACTGACGTATCTATAGGCAAGAATGCAGGTAGGGTTGAATCACACCGGCGTTATTGGTCACGAAATGTTTGTTAGTTATTTACTGAATGCAACAGTGTGAATTACTAAACTCTTTTTGTAAAGAAACACCGCTCGAACAAAAAACACCACTTTCCGAATACACCATACACATACTAAAAAACATTGTAAATGGTAACTGCGATGTGGACGTATGAATTAACACTGAAAACTGCTATTATTTTGTACATCTTTAAACACTTTTTCCATAAAATTGCGAAATTGATAAAGGATTTTGTCACAGATTAAAAATAGATTAAAAATCGACATGATAGTTTTGTTGCTTTGGTGTAGAGATGGGACGAAGTGAATGACTGAATGAATGATTTTGAACTGTTAATGCGAGGTAAAAATTGAGTCATCTTTGATAATTTTTGGCTCAACTGTACAATAGGGTACATCGATTTGGAAGTCCGCGATTTTTTTTGTAAGAGATAGGCTTTAGCTGAACATACCAAATTTCAAGGTTAGGAAACCAGCGGTTTTTGAGTTATGAATTTTTAAAAATTGTATTTTTACGTACTCTTTGGTCTTTGTTTTGTAAGTTTATGTAGGACCAAAGATGACTTATTACTGATTGTATAATTTGATTCCAAAGATTCATAATATGGACCCCTAACGGGGGCGTAGCCCCCGCCACCCATTTAAAACCCCCAACAAACCTTCGGGAACCGAGGGGGATGTGGGAGTATCAGGGTAGGGAAAGCACGCGGGGCCGACTTGAGGGCAGACAAACCCTTTTGTTAGGTAGTCTTTGACCGACAAATCGTTACCGCTTATTAAAAAAAGTCATCTACTTCTATGACGCCGAAAATCGCTGCCGCTTATTCCAAAAAAAGGTGTAAGTCAATTTGATCACCAAGATTCATGATATGGGGTCCAGGGGGCCCAGAAGGAGGGGGTCCACCCATTTAAAACAAACAAACCTTCGGGATCCGAGGGGGATGTGGGAGTATCAGGGCGGGGAAAGCACGCGGGGCCCGGACCCCTAACGGGGGCGTAAGCCCCGCCTCCCATTTAAAGCCCCCAACAAACCTTCGGGATCCGAAGGGGATGTGGGAGTATCAGGGTGGGGAAAGCACGCGGGTCCCGGGCCCCTAACGGGGGCGTAGCCCCCGCCACCTATTTAAAACCCCAACAAACCCCGCCCTGATACTCCCACATCCCCCTCGGATCCCGAAGGTTTGTTGGGGGTCCATATAATGAATCTTTGGAATCAAATTATACAATCAGTAATAAGTCATCTTTGGTCCTACATAAACTCACAAAAAATAGACCAAAGAATACCTAAAAATTCAATTTTCAAAAATTCATTACTCAAAAACCGCTGGTTTCCTAACCTTGAAATTTGGTATGGATGTTCAGCGAAAGCCTATCTCTTAGCAAAAAATCGCGGACTGCCAAATCGATGTACCCTATTGTACAGTTGAGCCCAAAGATGACCCACTCGCTTCGCGGACACGACACCATGGGCTTTTCTGAAAACCAGCGCTGCAGTTCTCCTACAGCTAATGCTGAGAAAAGTCCATTTTGACATCGCACTACACCGATTCCGTTGGTCTTATTTGTTTTTTGTGTTAACTTTTTTGTTTTTCTTCTGTTTCTATGTGTTTTACTTCTTTTTTATGTTGTGTTATCGGTGTGTGTTTGTGTCAAATAAAAATCTGTCTATTGTCTAATTTTTACCTCGCAACAACAGTTCAAAATCATTCATTCAGTCATTCACTTCGTCCTATCTCTACACCAAAGCAACAAAACTATCATGTCGATTTTTAATCTGTGACAGAATCCTTTATCAATTTCGCAATTTTATGGAAAATGTGTTAAAATAGATGTATAAAATAATAGCAGTTTTCAGTGTTAATTCATACGTCCACGTCGCAGTTACCATTTACAATGTTTTAAAGTCTCATAATGTGTATGGTGTATTCGGAAAGTGGTGTTTTTTGTTCGAGCGGTGTTTGTTTACAACATAAGACAAGTATGAAAAAAAAAGAGTTCAGTTGGGCCTTTACGTTCGGTAACTGGTTGGTTTTATTCCTGTGAACGAAATCACAGCGGCGCGCAAAGTGAATATAGTGAATAAAAGTGCTTGCGTAGCTCGTCCTTTACGTTTGGTACCCAATCTACAGCCAATCTGAGTGACGGGGGGGTGAGGTCGAATCTAGAGAGCGGCAGGGAGTGTCCATACTGTACGTTAGTACTAATATATATACTGTGGTGTGGTCTTGGGCCTGTGCATATTTATTTATATATCATCATCATAATCATATCAGCCGAAGGACGTCCACTGCTGGACATAGGCCTCCGTCAAGGATTTCCACGACGACCGGTTCTGCGCTGCCCGCATCCAGCGGCTTCCCGCGACCTTCACCAGGTCATCGGTCCACCGAGTGGGAGGCCTGCCTACACTACGTTTTCCGGTGCGTGGTCGCCACTCGAGAACTTTACTGCCCCAACGGCCATCTGTTCTATGAGCAATGTGCCCCGCCCACTGCCACTTAAGTTTAGCAATTCTGAGAGCTATGTCGGTTACTTTGGTTCTCCTACGGATCTCCTCGTTTCTGATTCGATCACGCAGAGAAACTCCGAGCATAGCACGTTCCATTGCCCTTTGAGTGACCTTGAGCCTTCGTATGAGGCCCATAGTAAGCGACCATGTCTCAGTTCCGTACGTCATCACTGGCAACACACACTGGTCGAAGACCTTGGTCTTAAGACACTGCGGTATCTGGGACGTGAAGATATTGCGAAGCTTCCCGAACGCTGCCCAGCCGAGTTGGATTCGTCGATTGATCTCTTTCTCGAAGTTGGACCTACCTAGCTGGACTGTTTGTCCCAGGTACACATATTCGGTAACAACTTCGAGTGTAGAGCCTCCAACCTTCAGATAAAACAATAAGTAATCTAAATGAAATAAAGTGTAACGTTCATAGTTGTTCCTAAGTAACAGTACTTTCATTTGCCACTATTTTACCCATGGCCGCCGATAGCCCAAAAAGACCCATTATCCTTTGGTAGGTACACAGATTAGGACCTGGATTAACACATAGGCAACTTTTTCCAATTGCGCACTGCGCACCCACGAAGATAGTAATAGAAACTATGTTCATACGAGCGAAGCCGCTTCCAAAAGCTAGTCATTTATATACTAGATAAACTATAGTTCAGTTCAGACAGTGTCACCACAGAGATGAGAATACATCGAGTCCGCTGTACTGTAGTCTGTAGTTTAACTCTCCGGTGACCGGTTGGGCGAGCTGTGTGTGGCGCCCCCCGCCCCCCGCCGCTGCTGCAGCTCGCTTATTCTATCGACTATATGTCAGACAGGTGACCGCTCATGTGTTTTTGGTAGCGGAAAGAAGAAGCGCTAAACGATTGTCGATAGCAGCCGAATGTGAACCATCCGGTAATCAACTTAGTCAAAATTGTTGTCGTTTGCAGTGCATCGCGTAGGCAGCGGTGGCGCGCCGGGGCCGGCCGGGGGCGCTGGTAGCGACAGGCACCGCATGTACCGACACCACGACTACCGGTCAGTGTCACTCTCACTACAGGCACAGGGCTACAGCGGCGGCGCGCCGAGGCCGGCCGGGGGCGCCGGCAGCGACAGGCACCGCCTGTACCGACACCACGACTACCGGTCAGTGTCACTCTCACTACAGGCACAGGGCTACAGCGGCGGCGCGCCGAGGCCGGCCGGGGGCGCCGGCAGCGACAGGCACCGCCTGTACCGACACCACGACTACCGGTCAGTGTCACTCTCACTACAGGCACAGGGCTACAGCGGCGGCGCGCCGAGGCCGGCCGGGGGCGCCGGCAGCGACAGGCACCGCCTGTACCGACACCACGACTACCGGTCAGTGTCACTCTCACTACAGGCACAGGGCTACAGCGGCGTCGCGCCGAGGCCGGCTGGGGGCGCCGGCAGCGACAGGCACCGCCTGTACCGACACCACGACTACCGGTCAGTGTCACTCTCACTACAGGCACAGGGCTACAGCGGCGGCGCGCCGAGGCCGGCCGGGGGCGCCGGCAGCGACAGGCACCGCCTGTACCGACACCACGACTACCGGTCAGTGTCACTCTCACTACAGGCACAGGGCTACAGCGGCGGCGCGCCGAGGCCGGCCGGGGGCGCCGGCAGCGACAGGCACCGCCTGTACCGACACCACGACTACTGGTCAGTGTCACTCTCACTACAGGCACAGGGCTACAGCGGCGGCGCGCCGAGGCCGGCCGGGGGCGCCGGCAGCGACAGGCACCGCCTGTACCGACACCACGACTACCGGCCAGTCTCCAGGCACAGTGCTAGTTTCCCAACTGTTTATTCGTCAGCACCCAGTCAACGCGACGACAAACGCATTTTACACAGTCAAGCAATATTTGGTACGCCATATCTACCTCCTATGTGTTAGAATTGATTTTTAATCCAATACTTGAAACATGCGATCCTTTCCTTCTAAAAAAGATGATTGAAATAACCATTCTCCATATTCCGTATCTTCGTGTCATTTTCCCGAAAGATGGACAAATCAAAATTAAAAATAAATTATGTATGTGTCTGTTGATCAGCTGATTGATCATAGGTTGTAAAAAAATATATTAGTTACCTGAGTAGCGATCCCGTTAAAGTTTGTCCGCGCCTTTGTCAAAACTTTAATTTGTTATATACAGGTTAGAAGCACAATACGGCAGCTCTAGCTCCACGAGTCGAGGGCCCAGCCCCAACTACGCGTGAAGACTGGAGCGAAACGAAGCGGCTTGACTGAATTGAAGCGAGCAGAGGCAACATGACTGAAGCCGAATAGACAAGAGAAGCAACATGACTGAAACAAAATGGACACAGTATAACTGAAACGAAGCGAGCAGAAGCAAGATGACTGAACCACAATGAGGCTTGAAGCGGTATAAGTAATGTTAGAAATATTTTAATGAAATGTACGAGAAATAGTTTGATTGCATTGAACTGATGCTTCGTAGGTTTGACTTGGGAAGTGAATCATTGCTACGGAAAACAAACCAGGCTTTTGAAGCCTTTTTATCAAATTTAGAAGCAAATTGACTGTTTTAAGCTTTATTATTTTTAGATTGAACCAAACTAAATTGTTTTGACGTTATAATTTGAAAACAACCGTTAGCCAGGAGATTATTATTACTAAAACTGTTATCTAGTGCCTTTGTTAATCATACAAATCTAAATATTTGACTACAGTTGCAACTGTTTGAAGCGTAACAAAATCTCTTTCCGAAGCAACTCGACTTATCGATTAAGTTTATTTGAACCATAGCCTCTTTCCGAAGCAAGTCGTCTGGTCGAAGCGAAGCAACAGATTTGTGACAAGTTGTTAATGATCTCAGGGTGCGTGGTTTGGCCTAGTCCGCCCTTGTTTTAGTGAATTGGTACCCAATCAGGTATGGGGAGTCGATTGTTTGTTAATTTCGCTGAGTTGGTGTGTTTACACACGCTTACTCACGTGTGCAGTCGCGCGGTCTCACTGTTGTCGAGGAAAAGAGCCCTTTGGCACAGTACAATAAAGAGTACTACGTACGGTGTGGTCACTCCCTGCCTCCCGTTGAAAGTGCCGCGCACCCCCGCTCAGATATCTCCCAGCAATCCTAGCACGTCTTATCTCACTCACACAAGCATGGTACGCGTACGCGTTCACCTACACGACCTTAGACTGTGTGCGTAGGAACGCGTTTGTTTCATACATTAGATCGCCAGTGACCGAGGTGGTACAGCCGGCGCAAGGGGTGTTCACAAATGAATGTGACGCGACGCGACGGACGTCACAAATGTGTAAAGTTTTTGACGAACTAATTTTGTGATTTGATTGAAATAAAAAAATTAAAATTAATGGAACATCTTTCGGCTGATATTATGATGATGATGGGAGCGTAAAACAAGTAAGGTTTTCAGTTATTTTTTAATACCATCTGCTGAATCATATTTCGTAATTGATTTTTGATACTATAAAATCCCCTATTCGTCAGTTTTCACTGTAAATTAACGTAAATATTAGAATAGAATAGAAAATCTTTTATTTAGAGCGCGGCAGAACAATATCCAGGCACAGTTGACTAGCGTCTCTAAACAAACGGGACGAATGGCTCGCCACATGTGAACAGTTAACGAACAAACGACTCCGCCCGGGACCGGGACCGTGTAGGTGTGTATGGAAATGGGCTGACGTGACGCAACGATAATGTTCTAGAAAATTATTAAAAAAATACAAAATACTATTATAAATATTATCTATATTCTAGTATTCTTTGTAAATATCTATAAATATTATATTATACATATAGTAGAATAATTCATAGTTCAAATCTTAGGGCGAGTGGACACGATTTTATTTAGTTTTGACCAAATGATCGTGTCATCGCATAATGTAAGTACACTGGTGCAAGGGTCTTCAGGCGAATCTAAATCCGCGGGATTTACATACAAATTTTGTCGTCATTTGCGATTTGAATTCTCATTTTTCGGCAACCTACCAATATTATATCTCTACGATTTTAAAGAACAACTTTTTATTACTGCATAATATATCAAAATTGTGGGTAAAAAATTAAAACGGCATAGATTATCCGATAGCTGAGTTTAACCAAAAACAATGGTTCCAACCTGTGTCGACAGATGGAGCTGGCAAGGGCGAGATATAGTTCTGAGTGCGCTATTGGCTCGACTGTATCACTTGTGTTGTTTTGATTTCTTGTGAAGACATTGCTTGAACACATTATTGAACTCCGTGACATTTTATTTTATTATTCTCTGTTGGCTTTTGAAAATTTGAGAACCGTGTCAGGACAACTCCATCTATCGAGCTGTTTGGAACTAATTTTTGTATTTAGCTGTCTGAACTTGAATTAAATACCCTGCAGATCTCGTGTACTGTGACGTATCCACGAAGACAAAGGACAACGTTATAAGACTTACTGTAACACAGAGCAGGACGCAACTCTTGATTCTATATCCCTTTCGGGTAACTCACTCTCATTTTGGAGAAAATTTCGCCACAAACCACCCCCGCTGAGCAGCGCGCACCACGCACAGAGTTCAATGTACAATGTTTGCCGAAATTTCTATGAATTTGCTCGTAAAAGTGTCCGTGTGCATTCGATCTGCGAAATTGACATTTTCGTGTAGTTTTGTTAAAAATGACATCTGCATTAGCCGCGCTCAGCTCGTGCTTAAATCAAAACTATTCACGGTCACTGTACAATATTGCAATAATAAAGTTATAAAAAAAACCTATTGAAAAAATATAAAATCAAAAGAGTATGTGTGATTATGCTTGACGTGGAGCGGAGCCGACTATCGATTGAAATCGCACAATTTTATCAGTTTTTATTTCATCAAGAACAAAGTTTTAGCTGAAAAAAGGAAACTTGGTCAATTTTCTATTTATTTTACTTTTTTTGGGAAAGGAAAATATATATATGTATGTATTTCTGAGCTGGCAACTAGACAGCTTTCCCCGCGCAGTACGGTCTCGCTCAACAGCCTGCGAATGGTAGCACTGCCACACTGGGTCCTGTATCTAAGCGAAAGTGTTTGCAAGTAGCGAGTGCGGACGGCGGCGGGTGGGGCGAGATGGCGGCACTCCCTGTTACCTTTAAAGCGCCGCTTTGAAGCTAAGATGGAGTGCCTGGTGTGCCTAGCACTAACCACTCCCTGATTGTCGTTACATATGCTTTACGCGGCGGGGCCGGGGTGGGGAGGCACTTTCCATCAAATGGGCCGTCTTCATCTGCCTTTTGCCACTTATAAAGGAAACGAGACTGTATTATAATGGTAGTACGTGCGGTTGACTGTACTGCACCTTTTGCCTCTTATTCTCGGTGATTAAGAACCAAATTGTATGATATTATTATAATAATATATGAAATTTCAACCTTAGACGTTACTAAAATAAAGTTCGAAATTGTTAGATGATTCGACCAAATTCATTCCAAAACAGTTTGTATATTATATTATTATTATGTAGTGTACAATAAATTATAATATAAATAATATGTAATATAAATAATCAGATAGTCTCAGTGTATAATAAACGGTTTAAAAGCGTTTGTTTTGTTTGGGGAGTGATTCAAAATGGACGGTCGAACTCAAGGTAAATTGGTCCATGTACCGGAACACCGTCCAGGTGCGAGTCGGCCTCGCGCGCCGAGGGTTCCGTACCACGTATACTTATTCGTGTTATGTATTTAAAAAAAAATGTAAAACCTAAAAACTTTTAGGTACACGCTTTTAATATTGCATTGTCACGTGATATACATATGCATGCATAATTTCAGCTCAATCGGATACCGGGAAATGGGTCAAAATTAACTTGCAAGATTCCACTTGAACAAACATTCATACATTGCAAGTTAAATAAAAGCTTTTAAAAAAGAAAAACCTAACCACTCCGGGAGTGCCGACAGAATTGAAAACTTTTTACACTTTTTATAAGTTTTAACACTGCGAGTGTTCCTGGTAAGGTGTCGGTTACGTTACATGGCGAGTTCAATGGTTTTTTCCCATCTCAAAAATGCCCAACGCGCCTAAATAAGATTTTATTTCAAAAAAATTATACGGAATACCGTAACATTGAAGTTCATAAATACATAATTATCAAATGAAACGAATTGAACTATACCGACAGTAAAGTCATTTTTTCTTTCATTGAGTTCGGAATCCGTTGCGCCAATACCGCTCACAGTTGGCCGGTTTTAATTATTTGTTGTGATGCTATACTCTATGTACTATACACACAAGTATGTATACCGAGTTTGACGCTTGTGTGAATCACCGTTTTTACAATACGGGAGAAATGAAAAACCTTGAAAATACCCTTTTTTATTCACTAGAGAACGACACGGTGAAGGAAAACATCGTGAGGAAACATGCACACACCTGCGAAGAAACTCGAAGGTTGTGTGTGAAGTCGAACAACCCGCACTGGGCCCGCGTGGTCGACTAAGGCCCAATCGCCCTAATTCAGGGTAGGCTCGAGCCCCTCGGTGGGGATGTATATATGAGCTGATGTGATTCGCTAGAGAATCCGCCATAGAGCACGTATTTTGTTAAAATTTCTATTGGCTGTCTACGGTTCAAAAGATAACAGCCCTTGAAAGGTCGAACAGACAGACGGATGTGTAATGTAAAGCACATTTACTTACTTACTTACGGACAGCGCGGCGCGGCGCGGCGCAGGCGCAGTAACAGTGTCCCGGTGGCACCCTTGTGGTGCGCAACCCTGGAACAGCGTCCCGTTCAATGTATTCCTTATCATCACAAAATTGTATCCCTGGCGCCTGACGAAAGGGACAATCCTATAGAAACTGTTTATTACGCAATAGTTTCTGAGTTTAACGCGTTCAGACAGACGGACAGACAGACAGACGCGCCGGGGACTTTGTTTTTACGTATAGATTAATAATAAACTTACCAGAGCTACCTTTTATTCTGGGGGTATTTTACCCATATTATCTTGCCGGCCATCAACTAACGCTAGTCGATTGCTAATGTTTGGGTTGTATTTCTTTGTCCTGTGACATACTCGTAGAGCTTGTCTCGATCACTCCCCTGCAATTCAAACGTGTTTGTTTTTAGAGCCTGTCTGTATAGTTACGCAAATGTGGAAGGAAGTGTGTTATTGTGGGAATTCACTGCCATTTTTGTTTCAACAATATTCTCATAATAAATTTATTCTGATAATTTAACAATTACACGACACTATAATCATAATCACTATAATAATTGATTGATTATGCATGCGACGCCCGCCCGGTGCCCCGGCGTGAACGAGTCGATTATACAATGTAACTAACACAAAACTAGTAAATACACTTATTTTTAATATATTTTAAAGAAATTATGTCCGAAATTGTGATCTCGGAAATGTGCACGTATTTCCAATATTATTATATACTTTTTATTCTTTCTAATGCCATTGATTTATATAAATGTAGAAAAACGAGTGGTGTGACAATTACGCTCGTCACACCGGTGTGACAATTACGCTCGTCACACCGGTGTGACAATTACGCTCGTCACACCGGTGTGACCGGTGACGACGCGCGACGGGTCGGACACGGTTATTTTTTAATGGTATATTTCTCAAATTAATTCAGCGAAAGCGTTTTAAACTTTCTGGAAGCTGAAGCTTAAGATTGGAATATAAGAGTGGCGTGCGCAGGTGACGGCAGGTGACGGCCTGTAGCAACTATTATTTCCCGTGTCAAGTTTTAACGTGCATTTTCAACAAGATTATAGAGACTGTTGAAAAGAACTGATGTAACATAGTACTAATGCATTTTCAACTCTAGTCCTGTACGCACACGGCTCAGTGTCGCGTGTCACGCGGGCGGCGAACGCAATCCCATTTCATTATAAATAATGAATATACTACCGTAACTATTATGTACGCATTAAATATTTGACAAAAGATTTAGTTTTAAAACATCGTACGGAACTGATCTTATTGTAAAAATAAGTTTGAATAATTCTGAAGTGATTTTAAATGTATGTAAACGTGTTCACAGACGTATGGATGTAAAGATTATATAAAAAAAATGTGAATTTTGTTGATTTTGTACATACTACCTATATTGTATTAAAAACAAGTTATTTTGAAAGTATAATAAAATTTAATTTGTTAAAATCATTAGCTGTTTCTCTCTGGCGATGCACGATGTGCTGTGGGACCTGCTCGTATTGTTTCTCTCTCTCACTCACTAACGTGTCTCTTTCTATTCACAACAGTTTCTCCATAGATTTTGCTAAATTCGGCGTAGCGCTGAAGGACAGAGAACAACATAGATAGGAGACTCTGTATGTTTCCGAGGGATCTGTAAACGGGTATATGTGCCACACGATAGAAAGAAAGAAAGTCCAAATACATATGTAAATGTTTGTCTGTGTGCGTGTCCGTCCAGTGCTACAGTACAGTGCCTACACTACTGAACAGATGTGTGTAAAACTTGGGTTACGGTAATGTTGTTTGAGTATCTCCACGCGCTTTTGTTTCAACATTTTCCTGTCTTGGTTTTTTAGGGATGCCACTATAATTAAAATTGCTGTAGATTTTGATGAAACTTGCTATACTATATTTTATTTAGTAGGAAAACTTATGGCTAATTGACATAGTTATAGAAAACTAAATAGCTAGAGAATATAGCCTTCACAAGTTTACACCTGCTAGATTTTTTGATAATATCCTAAAAAAAGTATCGGATTGTTCGGATACAATTGTATTTGTATGAGAACAACTAGAAGGCATAATCTATCAATTTAAAAAAGTGGCCAAGTGTGTTTCGGACTACGCGCAAAAAAGGTTTCCGTAGTCTGTTCAATAAATAAATGTATGTTTTAATATAATTGATGTAACAGTTTTCGAAAAACTTTTAGGTACAAGCTTGTAATATTGCATTCTCACGCGATATACATATGCATGCAAAATTTCAGCTCACTCGGAAACCGGAAAGTGTGTCAAATTTAACTTGCATGATTTCATTACAGACACCGGGACAGGTGAAACTAAATAAAAGCTTTTAACTTTTAATAAAAGCTTGTAAAAACGTATTTTTTACACTTTGTATAGAACAATTGGTATGAAAATCTATGATCTACGCACATCTAATAATAGTTGGTCGACTATTACTCCTAAACTAGGAAAGCCGTGAAAATGTTTAATAAGTTCAGTTTTTTCTGAAATAGCGGTTTAGCTAGTAGGGACGTATACAACTGTAATAAAAGTCAACACTTTAAAACTTCATATTTAATAAATAAGTCATATTTCGGAAAATTACTCTTAGGAAACCCTCAGTAGATTTAAAAAACCTGAAGGTACGCCCACACTATAGGGTAAGGTAAGTTTACAAAAGTTCACTCCCACTTCACTTGTAGGGGAGGTACCCTAAACATTACTTAATAGGGCTCAAAGATTTGTAAAATCATACCAAATTTCAGCTTTGTAAGTAGTAGTAATACTGGTCTGAGAAGAACATCTGTGACATACCCACGCACAGACAGACGGACATGGCAAAAATGTAAGGGTACCTAGTTTGACCACGTAAACCTAAAAATAATCAAAATCGGTTCACAACTGGCGAAGAAATTGTGTAACTTGCAGTCCGTTGAAAGTGGCTCGAATGATTTTAAGAAGGGGTTTGAACATTATTGGCATGTCCGTCCATTTTATTTTGTCAAAATTGTGGCGCACGATGGAACCTGTGTATTTGGATATATATGGGACATGGGACATAGAACAGCATAAGTTCGTATTTCTTAAAATATCACATCACGGAGATAACTGGACATGAAATTTCAGAATGACTCGAAAACATCATCATATCAGCCGAAGGGTGTCCACTGCTGGACATAGGCCTCCCAAGGATTACCACGACGACCGGTTCTGCGCTACCCGCATCCAGCGGCTTCCCGCGACCTTCACCAGCTCATCGAGTGGGAGGCCTGCCTATACTACGCTTTCCGGTGCGTGGTCCCCACTCGAGAACTTTACTGACCCAACGGCCATCTGTTCTACGAGCAATGTGCCCCGCCCACTGCCACTTAAGTTTAGCAATTCTGAGTCGGTTACTTTGGTTCTCCTACGGATCTTCTCGTTTCTGATTCGATCACGTAAAGAAACTCCGAGCATAGCACGCTCCATTGCCCTTTGGGTGACCTTGAGCCTTCTTATGAGGCCCATAGTAAGCGACCATGTCTCAGTTCCGTACGTCATCACTGGCAACACACACTGGTCGAAGACCTTGATCTTAAGACACTGCGGTATCCGGGACGTAAAGATATTGCGAAGCTTCCGAACGCTGCCCAGCCGAGTTGGATTCGACAATTGCTGTTACTTAAATGATATTGCAAAAAGATAGTAACCTTGACCTGATGCTGCAGCATCTCCTGGAATCTGCAGGATAAGCAACTTCTCACCAACTTACAGCGGTGGTATCATGTTTGGGCTCATTGGAATAGTCTCAATGAATAGGTGTTAGATAGACATGGTCACCTTAACCTGATGCTGCAGCATCTCCTGAAATCTGCTGGATACCCTACTTCTCACCAACTAACAGCAGAGGTAGAAAAAGGTAAATGTCGTCCGCTCCTTTTCTAGCTCATTATGGGGTCTCTCAGAAACTTCCACAGAATCAATTGATTTGAAGTTTACAGTTATAACATACATTTAATTGCAGCTTCAAACTAGGGAGATGTGCAACTTCCACAATTTGTTCGATTCAAAATAGGCTAGCTTTCGTGTTGCGATTTTGTTTCATTCCGGAAAGTATTTGCGTGACTGTGGGGATAGTTTCGATTGTAGCGTGTCTACTAGTAATTAGTTGTTTAAAAAAGAATTAACTAAAATAAGATTTAAAAAAAACCGACAAAAACCCAGAGATATGCTGTTTATAAGGGGAGGTAGATAGGTTACATGCGTCCAAAAAGTGAAGCAAATAAATGATGCCAATTGGCATCTCTTTTCTTAGTAGCATTCGGTGCAACGTAAGCGCACTACCTGTAATAATGTGTGTGTAAATGGCTTCGTTTTTCAAATGTCGTTCGTTAGTGCATAACCCATCTATGGTAAGAAATCTCTGCAAAAACCTCTTAAAAAAACCGACCAAGTGCGAGTTGAACTCGCGCAAAGTACCGTAAACCAACCAATGTTACAATAACACATTTTTGTATTAATTTTTTTGCAAGTTGTTTTACTTATTGATTGTCCAACTCTTCTTTTATTTCCGTAGTCATTTAAAAAAAATGCATATTTTAAAAAACAAAAATATTTGCAGCTAGTAATAGATCATTTTGTATAGAAAATCTATTAACTTTTTACAGATCCAACTGCACACCTTAAGTTGGTAGACTACTACTCCTAAACTAAGAAAGCCTACTCAGCCGTGCGTGATAGTTTTCCTTTTAAATCTATATCTATTAATATAATAAAACTGTAACGGGGCCGTGTCTGTACATGAAATATTTTTGGAAAATAATAACTGTGGTGGACATTACTAACGATACAGAGGCCAAAACAACAACTTTTGGAATTTTTGTCTGTCTGTCTGTCTGTCTGTATGTTCGCGCATCACGCAAAAACTACCAGGCCGATTTTGATGAAATTTTGTATGGTGGTTCCTTATAGCCCGGGTTAACATATAGGATACCTTTTATCCCAGAAAATTCAAGAGTTCCCGTGGGAAAATCAAAAGTATTCATTTATAGAGTGGCTCACCACGCAAATGTGGCTTGACCTATTACAATCAAATTTTACACGTTGATACCCTTATCGCGAACTAAAACTGGGACATTGTGAATCCCAAAAAAATTAGGGTTCCTACAGGAATGCAAAAAATTTTATCTTTAGAATGACTCAACGTAACAATATGAAACCTTTACATAGGGATGGGGTGTTTTGACCATCATTGTATAGTCGGGTATTCTTTATCCCAGAAAACTAAAGAGGTCCTGTGGGAAATTATCTATCGATACATACAATAATAACAAAAGAGTACTTTTTTCTATATATTAGCTACACATACCAAACATTATAATCATAGTAGCAGAATGTCAATAGATGGCACTGCAGGGATAATAAAACGCGCTTAAGTTGTATTAAAACATTAAAATATTATTTCATACTTTTGAGTGGATTTCTTTTATGTATTTTTCAGCATACGCTACTTTAAACTCTGGAACTATGGTACGTAGCGATGTGTTTCATAGACGAACAGAGAGGTATTTTTTTACAGAATCCAATCGTGTAAAAAAATAAAAACACATAAATCGAGTTTAACATCTTTTAACAGGAGGCACAGATATGGGAACTCTTCTGACGGCGACTATTTGCGTGTGGCAGTTGCTCTCCGCCTGCAATATCAATATCTGTGAACCTCATCAATGTATTTGCGGGTCCTCTGTGGAGGCAATTGGCCATCACTCACTGAGTTGCAGTCGTGTTTGTGAAGATTACCACGTCACCAATTCCTTAATGACCTCACTCGGAGGGCACTGGTCTCGGCCAGATGGAATATTCCATCTTTGATGCAGCCGCTGGCCAGGCTTTAGTCGATCTGATGGCAAAAGACCGGAGGGTTTAAACAGGTGCTATGGCAGAGAGGAACGTGCCTGCTTTGGGAAGCCACTTTTTCTGCCCCACTCCTCACCCGTACGGTACTGCTGCTCAATTTGCGGTGAGAAAGAAGCATAATAAGTACTCGGTCTTGGAGGCAAATTACTGCTTTGTGCCGCTGGTCTGTGAGACAACCGGCTGCTGAACCCTCAGAGGCCTTTGCCTTCACAAAGAAGATTGGCCTTCGCCTTCGAGAGAGGAGATGTGACGTGAGGTCCTACCTGCTGCTAAGGTTGTCTATTGCCATCCAGCGCGGCAACGAGAAGTGCGTTTTGGGCTCCTTTGGAGCTGATACGACTCGAGGATTTGACCCATATTAATATTGTTAGGAAATTTTATTACTAGATTGATACCTATAATGATTTGAATTAGTTTTTTGATAATATTTTTCATCATATCAGTTTATATACGTCCCCACCAATGGGCTCGACCTGCCCTGAGTTAGGGCGATCTGGCCTTAGACGATCACACGGGCCCATTGCGGGTTGATTGACTTCACACATAAGCTTCGAATTTCTTCGAAGGCGTGTGCAGGTTACCTCACGATGTTTCTAAGGGGTTTCTCTCACTGTAAGAGCGTCGGATAAACGTACATACCAGTATGAAATCGATATTCATATAGATATTGGTAAGTGGCAGGATTCGAGCCACGGCCTTCCGGACAGGAGGTAGTGGCCCTAACCGTTTTGCCACCGACGCTCTATATTTTATTTAAGATTTAGAAATCCTTACTTTTTATATTATAAATGTGAAAATGTGTTTGTTTGTTTGTTACCTATTCACACTTCAACACCTCTACCAATGTTAATGAAATTTGGCATGCAGGTAGCCTGTATCACTGGGAATGAAATAAGTAGTCAACTTTTTATCTGTGGAAATTATCATAGTCCGATGCAGTTCCTGAGGAAACTAAAACAATACTCTTTGTTCGTTTTATTTAAAATCGTAACGAAAAAATGGATTGGTATGATTTTTCGCACAGAGATGAGGTGGAAAATGATATAATTTACTAATAAGTATATCCTGACATAGTTCCCGAGGGATCTGGGGACAACTGTTTTCTATGCTCGCGCACGTCGGTGGCGTCGCAACGGAGCAACGGATTAAAGTGATTTTTTGTATAGAATTTGTTGAGGGGGTGGGAAGTGACAAAGACTGCTAATCCGAATAGCCCGATACAGTTCCTGAGGTACCTGGTGAAAACTCATGTCCACGCTTGCGAGCTGATTGCGGCTCGCGCACCACTCACCCTCAAAAAGAGTCATAAAAGCTATGTCCACGTGGGCGAAGCCGCGGGCAAAAGCTAGTTGATTATAATATTGAATAGTAGGATACTATTTACAATTTTTTTCAGATGTCCTTAAAGACACTTGACTCTTTAACGGCTTTACCATTCTGTGTATGTTCACTTACCTATCCTCAATCTTTGAAGTTGAAATTCTGACATTGATGTTATTAAACAAAAATGAACACTGTAAAGCTTAATACTTCGCAAGCCGATTACTGAATCGCAAAATGGTTTTAGCGAACCTTAAATAGTTTGGAACGCCCTTCAACGACACACCACACGATATCACCTCCTCTTAACATGAACAAAAATATTTTTTGAAACATTTTATTGTTCCACTTTGTAGTCGTGATTAATATACATATATACCCATGCCAAATTACAGCTTTCCACTAGTCGTACTTACACACACGTAGGTTTCAAGTGTACGGGTTACACACTGAAACATAACTTTTCAGGTCAGTTTAAGTTTGTCCTGGGGACCCAGGAGGCTCGAGTTTCCATACAAATGTAGTTCCGCTTCGATACAAAAACTACATGACAGATTGAATCTAAACTTTGCAAATATATTGAGGAGACCCATGTCGATGTTTGTAATTAGTTTTCGATGTACTAATATAAAACGGAAAAAAATAAGAGCAGTTTCAAACTTTCAGTACAAAACTAATTTAAGCCCTTGTTTAGTTACGTTAAAATTTACTACGATGAAAACTAATTACAAACATCGATATGTGTCTACTCAATGTATTTACAAAGTTTGGATTCAATTCGGCATGTAGTTTTTGTATTAAAGCGGAACTACGTTTATATGGAAACTCGAGCCTCCTAGAGACTTTTAAGGCACTGGGGTATCTGGGACGTAAAGATATTGCGAAGCTTCCCGAACGCTGCCCAGCCAAGTTGGATTCGACGATTGATCTCTTTCTCGAAGTTGGACCTACCTAACTGGACTGTTTGTCCCAGGTATACATATTCGGTAACAACTTCCGAGTGTAGAGCCTCCAACCTTCAGAGTTTTTAAAAACCTGCGTCATTCTGTGGATCGCATTCGCCGAGCGAAGCTAAAAAAGGAAAGTACGCACACCTGTCTTCCCTATACGGCGACGTTGTTTATTTTATCTTTTACATGTTTCTTGTCTACTCGTGTTAATATTGTTTTATGTTGAGTTGTAGTGTTGTGTGTAAAGATGTTTGAATCCGAATCTGACATAAAATTCCATTTTGAGATGTGGATTTATTTTTTTATCTTCTCACGAATATAATGTTAAGTACAGTAACTCGGCCAAACGCAATAACACCCAACTCGATAACGAAAGGTAAGGACGCAGGAGCAAAAATAAAATAATTAAAGTAGTTTAATCAAGATTCATTTATTTCTTATTTTACGTGATCTTCAGATAATTTCTATAATGTTTAACAATTTTTAATAGATATAACTTTACACTCACTAGCACCGTCAAGCCCCCCTCCAGGGTTCCATACAAACTATACCATACACTATACAACTGCATCTGCATAAAACATATCATTGGCTGTCGTAAAATTTAGTATTAAATACAAATTATAAAGGAAATTAAAAACCACTTTATTGAAACAATGCACAAACAAAATCAATTTGGTCGAATAAGTGATTTTCTGACCGTGCTTCCAACCTGTGTCGATAGATGGAGCTGCCGAGAGATGGCTCTCAGTACTCTATTGACTTGACTGTATGACTTCTTTTATTTGTTTTCTCGTCGATAGATTACTTGGATTGAATATTGATTATTACAAGTCATAATTTATAACGCAGTGACGTGATGTTAGACATATTGCTTTCTTGGTTTGGTTTCGTTTGCTGTCACTAAATTGAGAACTGTTATTCCAATTCCATCTATCGAGCTGTTTAGAACTAGGTAGGTACTTTTTTATTTAGCTGTCAGAAAATCCCTTAATATACCTTGTATTGTTCTATGAGACCTTGTATTGTATTGAGCCGAGAGTTTAAGATAGATAGAACTATCTAAAGATCCCATTGGGCTGAAGTGTCGCCTCCCCCCCCCCCTCCCCTCTCCCCCGTCCACAAAAATAAGATCAAAGTAGGTTTTGTAATTGTGAACATAAGTTTAGTAACGACGAACATTCAAAGTATATAGTTTTAAGGCCTTTGACTACATTTTATTATCCCCCGGGAGGGGAGCAAATCAAGCTGACTGCTCAAGCTGATATTATTTATTTACAAATACTATTGACAATTTATTTACGTTAGTAGTGTGTAAAATAAACATACAGGACAGGGCGTGGAAAGCCCGGTCCCGGCGAGGTGGTCGTGCTGATGGGACTGAACAACTTTCCCCGAGGAGTCCGTACTGATTAAAAGACAATAAAAAAGTTTGTCCTCCCATACAAATCGATCAGCAAACGGGTACAAACCTCTGGCAGCTACATAACTACAAATATATACGAGTGTATGCAAATATAAGCCGAAAATTAGGGGATAAAGAAGGAAATTTGTGCTTTGATAAACTTTAACTAAAAATATGGAAGCACCGCGCCGCTTTACGGTCCACACACACGGACTGCAAGCCAGCTGCAATGCATTTCTCCTAGTTAGTTGCGTTTTAACTGCATCCAAACTGCCAATTTGCAGCTGACTTGCAGCCCGTGTGTGTGGACCCTCTGGTCATAATGCACCAATATACTTTCGGTGTGTATTTGCATACTCCATCACAATACATGGTTTCATCGGACGCGACAGGAATCGACAAAACTGTACAGTGCAATACAAAAACCGTTCCAACCCCTCTGAGTGTTACTAAAGGGGAGCGCTCTCTTTACATCCTGTGCAGATATAATGATCACGAACAAGTCGATATGTACACAATGAGACGGGAATCGTTGGACAAATTTGACACTGGGGTCGAACTCCTCCATTTTTGAACTACTTCCCTAGGGCACCGATACAGGGCCTACCAAAATTGGTGTAGTAGGGCCCACTAACTGGGGCTTCTACTCATCATGCTGAACTTTTCCCAAGGAACCCATTGTCAGTTAACAAAAAAAAATTGCAGCTCCATACTATAATCACAACACTTCATACAACGAACCAGAGATGACATTTCAAAAAAAGATTGACGGAACAAACAAAATGACGCCGAAATCCTATACGTTCGACAACCAAACTGTAACCAATCTGTATCAATCTGGGCGACGAGGGGGTGAGTTCGCAATCTAGAGAGCGGTATAGAGCATACTGTATGTTAGTATTAATATTATACTTTGCTATAATAAAAAAAAAATGGTCATGAATGAAGAGTTCAAAAATTTGTTTGCGAATTGACCGTACGAGTGTATGGGTCTCCGTGGAGAAGTTGTTCAGTACGATGAATGTAAGGCCCTGTTGACGGCTGCTACACCAATTTTGTTACACCCTGTTTAGTTGGAGCAAAAATTTGTTGATTGACCAGTTTTGTATGGAAATTCCAAAAAAAATATGCTCTAATTGTATGGGTTTCTTGGGTAAAGTTGTTCAGTTTGTATGTGTATGTAAGAATAGATGTTTAGTTTATGTTCAATTTCAATTTCACCTGTGTTCTTATTAAATGCCATGAGTAGGTAAATACAAGGTGTTTCAAACTATCACATGAACATTCCAAGACTCGAGATTAAAATTTGTCATTTTGTTTGTAACGTGTAAATGACAATAGACAATGGAAAGCCGAAGCTGAGCCAGGCTCCGTTTGTATGACTAGTTATGTATGAGAGCGCTTACACTGAGCCGACAACATTCGTCGAGGTACATATCTAGGACAAGGACAGGTATATGGACCGCGACGGGACACGAAAGAGACAACGATGGTGACGACCGTGTGTGTGTGTTCCCGTGTGGATGGCACCGATCCGTTCGTTCCATTTATACGTAGTCGTTCGTGTTAACGAAGCCAAAGAGACCGTCTCAACAAATAGCTCCTATGGCGTTATGTTGGCTGTCCTGGCATACCTACACTGTTACCTTAAACATGCATTGCTGCCAACATATCATACGAACTATTTGTTGAAAAGGTATACGAACAAATTTTTCTTCAATTCTAAATTATCTTAGCTGAGCCGTCGCCTCGGTGTTGCCAGATTCACTGTAATTGCAGTTGATTTGTCATCTACTGTAATGAATTTTGAGAATTTTCAAACAAGTAAAACGATTTTATTATGAGACACAGTATTTTTCAATATTTGATAATTCTGAATGAGGATACTGACATTTTTAAGGAAAACTACGGTATATTTTAAGTTTTTTTCTCTGGCAACACTGTAGATGACAGACGCACTGTGGAACAACACATGACCTCCATATTTCTGATGTGTTATATCCTTCCTCCAGGTTGTGAGACCGTCTTTTGTGTATTCGCTCACTTAGTATCTCGCTGAAATAGTTTAGTTCAGAATGACAGGCGAAACGCTGTTTCGGTTCTCTGTGAGCCAACCTACAAGCCTCGTATTGTTTTTTTTAGAAATTCATGTCATATGTTATTTATTAAAGTTACAACTTAAAACTTATAACAAATATAACATTTATTGTTATTGTTAGGTACACGGGCCCCTTTTTACATGCAAGCACGTTAACAATAGTGACAGAGATATTAGATTCGTTGCTAGCTAATGATTTCATTATTATATTTACATGATTACTTTACATGATGTCTACCTACATATGTTTGTTAAAATAGTTATTAATTTGATGTGATGGCTCCACGCGAGTACAAAATAAATTTAATTTGGTTTTTTATTCATTTTTTTACACAATGTGTTTGCAAAACACATTTCAATTTTCATTATAGGTACGCTATACCTCTATAATTGTGTGTGGTATGTGTGTGTGTGTGTGTGTGTGTGTGTGTGTGTGTGTCGCGTGCGAGCGCGTGCCTACAGGTCGGTCTCGGAGGCGCGCGGGTCGAGCCAGTGGCGCTCCTTCTTGCGCCGCGAGCGCGCCGAGCCGCTCTGGAAACAAAATATACAGTTTTAAATCATCATCACATCAGCCGAAACACGTCCACTGCTAGGCAAAAGCCTACCCCAAGGGTTTCCACAATGATCTGTCTTGCGCTGCGACCTTCACCGAGTTGTCGAGCGGGAAGCTCGCTTACGCTACGTCTTGCCGTGTGCGGTCGCCACTCGAGAACTTTATAGCCCCAAACGACCATCTGCCGTATGTCTCGTGCCAACCGCCACTTAAGTTTAGCGCATCTGTGAGCTATGTCGGTTGCCTTGGTTCTCCTGCGGATCTTCTCATTACTGTTTCGATCACGCAGCGAAGCTGACTCCGAGCGGAGCACGCCAGGTCGCCGTTTTTTTTAATAACCGCCCTAATACCGCAGTTAAACCGTCTTTTGTTTAACTATTGTGTCTGGTCTCGATATCGCGACTTCGGTATGCCACGACTTAATGTGGGCTCTTATAATTAGCGTGGCCGTGCATATTTAACTATAAATTGTAAATTTTCGTCGAAGCCATCCCGCATGAAATAAAAAAATTGTGTGCGTTCGAGTCATGAGTGCCATCTCACCCAATGGAGTGTGACGATGTACACACAAATACTGCGTATTCACTTTTGTGTAACCTTGAGCCTTCTTATGAGGCCCATAGTGAGCGACCATGTCTCAGTATCGTATCTCATCACTGGCAACACACACTGGTCGGTTTTAAATAAATAATGAAATTTAGCAAGCTTCAGTTTTGTCAACAGGTCACACATCTGCACCATCGTGAGCAGCGTCGCGGTACCCCATGAAGCCACGAAACGATCGAGACTTTATTCGAGGCCTACAAACTATATGGGACACGTTTTAAATTCAAATTTTGAGTGAGTTTGGTTGCTCCTCACCTGATGGTGACGATGAAGATGTAAGCGGGCTAACTAAGACCAGCCAACGCAGCGAGAACTGGCTCCTTATCTTCAACCCGGAACACATCAACGCTGTTAAGGCAACACTGTGGTAGCTAGCCAGGCGGGCTTAGGAAATGCCCTTCCGTCAACCAAACCGAGTGATACAAAATTAGACTCCGCCGGGAATCGAACCCGCGACCTCCTGATGTGAAGCTAATGGACTGACCATCACGCCACGGAGGCGGTTGCTACTGCTCTAGTTATTACTCCGCGAGTCCGCGCGCACCGCCAGTGCAAAGCGGCAACCGTTCTGCCGCGCGCCGCGCTCAGGGGCTGTGCTTTTATTACGTAAAACTATTTTAACCACTTTCTCACCCCCTTTCCCCCCTATGTAAGAAAAAACAAGACTTGGATTAACCCTCTTCTCTCCCCCCCTTTTTGATCTTGCGTAAGATCAGTATTTACCAAAATTGCAAAGAAAAAGTAGAAAAATTATAAAAACGCGTTTGTTTTATAAAAAAGTAATGTATTAACATGAATCACTAGTCACTACCTAACACATGTTAAACTTCCCGCTTACCTGTTACCCCGCCCCCGCGCCCCCGCCCCCGCCCCGCACTCGCCGCGTCTCATCTTCCGTGCCCGGCAATGCAGAACCCATGCGAGGGTGGTTGCCGTGTACTCGTGCGGGTGTACGTACGTGGTGGGTGTCGCCGAGCCGCTCCGCCGCCCCGGGGTCGTCCACGCAAGCGCCGAGCTGCGTCGCGCGCGCCACCGCCCGCGCCTCGCGCGCCGCGAGCGCCTCCTGTAACATGGCAACATTACAAATTAACGACTAGAGTTGTAAATTAAATTAATTAAATTAAATGTCAGATGACGACTAAATTTTTTTCTGGGAACTTTCACCTCTTTGAAAGAACATTTGAATGCATCTGATAGCCTGATTGTTGTGTAGCGAATCAGAAACGAGGAGATCCGCAGGAGAACCAAAGTAACCGACATAGCTCTCAGAATTGCTAAACTTAAGTGGCAGTGGGCGGGGCACATTGCTCGTAGAACAGATGGCCGTTGGGACAGTAAAGTTCTCGCGTGGCGACCACGCACCGGAAAGCGTAGTGAAGGTCGCGGGAAGCCGGTGGATGTGGGCAGCGCAGAACTGGTCGTCGTGGATATCCTTGGGGGAGGCCTATGTCCAGAAGTTGACGTCCTTCGGCTGATATGATGATGTGTAGCATACAGTAAAAACAAAAATCTCGAAACGCTATCATTTATAGATGTACTGGCACTAAAATCCCAGCAACTGACTAAAGGTAACAATGTGTCGGAAACTATTAGTGTTCCATTTGTAGCGACACCTTCAGTAACCCGACGCAGAGAATACTGAACCTTAACACAAGTGACGAGAATACCAAATATATACTACATCTAGATCGCGTTCTACAACGCGCTATTAACATTTCTTCGCTCATCGTCATCATATCAGCCGAAAAACGTCCACTGCTGAACAAAGGCCTCCCCCTAAGGGTTTCCACGACAACTGCATATATATGGTTTTGTTCATATTTATGGACAGATAGTTGTCTTCCAGCCCCCCTATAATGTCAGATAAGGATGTGTTTATGGTGGATTCATGTGTTTTTATCATTGCCTTTGATGATAATGGTTGTAACATCCGCAAAGAGCAGACATTTCTATGAAGCATCCAGCGCACCCACCCCTCTGAAGGTTGGAGGCTCTACACTCGAAGTTGTTACCGAATATGTGTACCTGGGACAAACAGTCCAGTTAGGTAGGTCCAACTTCGAGAAAGAGATCAATCGACGAATCCAACTCGGCTGGGCAGCGTTCGGAAAGCTTTGCAATATCTTCACGTCCCAAATTTCTTACGATCAACTAATCGATTTGTATGAAGAGTTAATTTTTTTTGTGATTTCAGCAAAGTCGTAGATCAATAGTTATTCAGTATGATGAGTAGAAGCCCCAGTTAACGGGACCTACAACAATTTTAGCATGTCTTGTTCTACCGTGAAAAGAACTCTGTCCGACTCAGTTTTATTCCGAGTTTTTAACACGCAACGCGATTTTTTGTAAAACGGCTAATTTTACAATATGGCTGCGACAAATATACAAGCACCAACCATCAACGGTTGGTCCACGGCCGCCCCCCAGGCCACACCCAGGCCACACCCTGGACACTTCATACAACGGGCCAGAAATGACATTTCAAAAAATAAATGACGGAACAAACAAAATGGCGGCGAAATCCCATACGTTCGCCAACCAAACTGTAACCAATCTGTATCAATCCGGGTGACGAGGGGGTGAGGTCGCAATCTAGAGAGCGGCAGGGAGTGTCCATACTGTATGTCAGTCAGTACTCATATATATACTTTGCCCAGGCACACCACCACTTCTGGCGGATATTTTGCTCTAGATGAGTAGGAACACAGCGTTTCTACAGACTTGACATTAAACTTTAAATTGTAAAAGGTCTCCACCTGTGATCTACCTCCAGCTCCCGTTTGTACCAATCACCAGGACACCCAGGTCTCTGGTCCCCCCTCCCCCGTACAGGGAACCCTAACGTGAGGCCAGACTACCGCGTGGGATCAGTCCCGCAATATGAGTATCGTGATAAGCGCACCTGCATCAAGACGGCGGCCTCCATCTCCGCCATGTTGACACACTTCGGCGCGTCCTCGTCGTCCATGTCTGCCAACAGATACAAACAAATCCTTATTTATATTCACTTAACATTATAAATCCGAAAGTGTGTTTGTTATTTATTTCTTCACCTACATTGAGATAAAGTAAAGAGGGGAGAACAACATAGGATACTTATAATCAAGAAAAAAAAGTGATTCTCAAGGAGTCTTCGTTCCGCCCCGGTGGCACGGTGGCACGGTGGCACATTGACCAGTGGTTCATCCGCGTGGGTGTTGGTAGCAGCAAGAATTACATTATCTTTGACAGCGTAAATAAGTCCTACACTTTTAAGTGGCGCCGCCCGCGAGCGCGCAACGTTTTCATTTCCAATTACTTGTCTGGAGGAGATCGCTTCTAGCAATAAGTCCGCTTTTGTACAGTCAAGTCCGATAAAACGACTTAAAATTCGCTTCCTGATCGCGGCCGAGCAGTAATCACATTCTTACAGAAGTTTCTACATCATCAACCTTCACGTTATTTGCACGCAATCAATAGCCAACCGCTACAATGTCTTCGTTACTAATGCCATATTTGGGAAAACCCGCATAAGATTTCGTCATTTTTAAGAAAATTAAAAATTGCCCTATCTTAGAAAACGCCTTTGTCCTATTCAACGGTACGTAGCTCCGTGTATTGGAACACGAAACACATCACACTGGTCACTAATAAAAGACCATATAAGTATGGTCGTCATCGTATGGTCAATAATTAAAAACAAACTATTTATATTACTTTCAACTAAAAACTGAATCGGCACTTTCATAAAACCTATTATTAAATTGACGGTAAATATTTAATTATTAAAATTACAAGGACATTTTATTCACATTTAAATTAGGAAAAAATGTGTCTATGCATAGTTTCGATGTTAAATTATTTGAAGCAAAAAATCGTCATATAGCTCTTTAATATACCTGGCCTTGAGTTTAAGGGTTGGTGATAGTTATTTATGATACAAGGGTTGTAAAAAGGTCAATAACAAACGAGTGACATTTGTGAGCCCGAGCCGCAGGCGAGGGTTTACCATCGTCACGAGTTTGTTATTTCCTTTTACACCCATGTATCATACGAAGTTTTTCAATACAGTTGTGAGAAAATCATCATCATCATATCAGCCGAAGGAAGTCCACTGCTGGACATAGGCCTACCCCAAGGATCTCCACGACAACCGGTTCTGCGCTGCCCGCATCCAGCGGCTTCCCGCGACCTTCACCAGGTCATCGGTCCACCGAGTGGGAGGCCTGCCTACACTACGCTTTCCGGTGCGTGGTCGCCACTCGAGAACTTTACTGCCCCAACGGCCATCTGTTCTACGAGCAATGTGCCCCGCCCACTGCCACTTAAGTTTAGCAATTCTGAGAGCTATGTCGGTTACTTTGGTTCTCTTACGGATCTCCTCGTTTCTGATTCGATCACGCAGAGAAACTCCGAGCATAGCACGCTCCATTGCCCTTTGAGTGACCTTGAGCCTTCTTATGAGGCCCATAGTAAGCGACCATGTCTCAGTTCCGTATGTCATCACTGGCAACACACATTGGTCGAAGACCTTGGTCTTAAGACACTGCGGTATCTGGGACGTAAAGATATTGCGAAGCTTCCCAAACGCTGCCCAGCCGAGTTGGATTCGACGATTGATCTCTTTCTCGAAGTTGGACCTACCTAACTGGACTGTTTGTCCCAGGTACACATATTCGGTAACAACTTCGAGTGTAGAGCCTCCAACCTTCAGAGGAGTAGGTATGACACGGACGTTTGACATAATTTTCGTCTTGTCCATGTTCATTCTAAGACCCACTTGTTGAGAGGCTCTACTGAAGCCATCGAGCATTGTGCCTAAGTCGTCCATAGTCTCAGCCATGACCACGATATCGTCAGCGAATCGAAGGTGGGTGATGTACTCGCCGTTGATATTGATGCCGAGTCCACCCCAGTCCAAAAGCTTAAAAACATCTTCCAGGGCGGCGGTGAACAGTTTCGGAGATATAACGTCTCCCTGTCTCACCCCTCGCTGCAGCTGGATAGGTTCCGAGTTTTGATCCTGGAGGCGAACCGACATGGTGGCGTTTTCATACAAACACTTCAACACTTCGATGTATCGATAGTCAATTTGGCACCTCTGGAGAGACTGTAACACAGCCCAGGTTTCGACCGAATCGAAGGCTTTCTCATAGTCCACGAACGCCAAGCACAGTGGCTGATTGTACTCTTCGGTCTTCTGTATAATCTGCCGCAGCGTATGTATGTGGTCTATGGTACTAAATCCTTTTCGGAAACCGGCTTGTTCGGGAGGCTGGAAGTCGTCAAACCTGCGCGCGAGACGATTCGTAATGACCCTCGAAAACAGTTTGTAGATATGGCTCAGAAGTGAGATGGGTCTGTAGTTCTTCAGCAGGGTATTGTCGCCTTTTTTGAAGAAAAGCACGACCACACTTCTGTGCCATGCCTTAGGCGTTTGTCCCTCAAGTATAACGGAATTAAATAATTTCTGAAGAGCTTTAAGTACCGGTGTTCCACCTGCTTTCAGAAGTTCAGCCGTAATTCCATCATCACCCGGTGCCTTATTGTTTTTAAGCTGTTTAAGAGCCATTCTAATCTCGTACAGGCTGACGTCCGGGATATCTTCGGTATAGTGTCGGGTAAGTCTAGCTCTTGGGTCTTTAGCCAGATCGCTGACAGGCGGACGTGTGGTCGTGTACAATTGTCCGTAGAACTTCTCAACTTCTTCCAGCAACTCAGTCTTAGACGATATGATCCTGCCGTCCTCAGTCTTCAGCTTGGTCAGTTGGCTTTGACCAACAGACAGATCTCTAGCGAACACTTTTGAGCCTTTGTTGTTTTCAATCGCCTCTTTAATACAATTTGTATTAAAGTGGCGCAAATCGCGAGTTAAAGACTTACAGATCTGCCTGTTTAGTTGCCGATACTGAGTAGCGTCTTCAGAGGACTGCAAAACCAATCTGCGTCTTTCTTCCATGAGGTTGCTGGTGAAGTCAGAGATTTTTTTGGTTCTGTTTGAACGGCGAGTTTTGAAAATCTTAGACCCGACCGTTTGGACAATTTCCACGAACCTGTCGTTATAATCGTCTACATTCTCGCAGTCTCCTAGGCATTCGAAGCGATTGTGCAACTCGAGCTGAAAGTTTTCGGGGTTTTGGAGCTGGATGGGCGCTGGTCGGAGTGTGGACTTCATCAGTCGACATCTTTCTAGCTTGGTCTTTAGATTCAATGTGCCTCTTACCATTCGGTGATCACTTCCTGTTTTGACTGAGTTGATCACAGAGACATCATTGAATATTTGCCTTCTTGTCGACAAGATGAAGACGATCTCGTTCTTGGTTACGCCATTGGGATGCAACCATGTCCACTTTCGCTGTTTAGGCTTTTTGAAGAAGGAGTTCATCATAAAGAGGCCCTCCTTCTCCATAAAGTCGGCCAGCAGCTGACCACGTGCATTTCTCTCTCCATATCCAAATTGCCCCACTCTCAGCTCACCATCACTTCGTTTGCCCAGTTTCGCGTTAAAGTCCCCCATAACAATGGTGTATTGAGTCCGGGAGCTATTATGTAGAGCTCTAGAGATATCCTCATATAGGAGCTCCACTTCGTCGTCGGAGTGTTGCGCGGTCGGTGCATATACCTGAATAACTTTCAGCGAATACCGTTTGGTAATTCGGAGAATAAGGTACGCTACCCTCGTCGAAACACTCTCGATCCGGACCACATTGTTAATGAGGGACTTGTGGACTAGGAACCCGACACCACCCTCGGACAGTTGGTCGCCCTCCCGGAAATAGAGCAGGTTTCCGGATTTAAGGATTATGGTGTCCTCCCCCTCTCTTCGGACTTCACACAATCCTACGATGTCCCATCGTAACCTGCTCAATGCTTCCTCGAGTTCTGTTAGCTTTACGTCGGTTCGCAGTGTGCGCGTGTTGTAGGTTGCCAGGGCCAGAGGTCTTTTGTGTTGGTAGCCTGGCATCTGCCGGGGATTCTTCGCACCCCATGCCCCGCCGTTACCTTGACCGCTACCGGAGCCAGGAATAGCGGGGCCGCCGGGGACTAGGGGCCGTTTTTTCTTTGTGTCGGTCATTTGGGGAGTCTATGTTTTATGTGAGAAAATAGATAAAATAAAAAAAACGAACGTGACAGAAAAACAAAATACATGCCTATCAAGGTTTCAGCAACCAAAGTTCATTTTACACGACTTGTGGCTTATTTTAAATGTCCGGGGAGTAATCTCACTTTGCTTTTTCTTATACATACACATAAGTCTATGTTTTATTACATATATATTAACTTTTCTTAATTTTATTAGTTTTCACAACAAAACATCTCAATTCAGTTTTACGAAAATTGCGCCATATTTTAGCTAGCACACGTACGCATGCGTAAGTTTTTTTTAATATCATAAAAAGACTACAATTCTGCTTGGGATACTTAACCTCTTTGGTAAAGATGACCTATTCCTTGGTGCAACCGGTTCCACTTCATTCATATTTTTCTCTTTTCTTAAAGCTTGCGTTATCTGCTAACCGAGGAACTACCTTTCTCTTTTAAAATTCTCCTTTCAGAAGTCTTAAAGAAGATTCTGTATCTTTGGTTACTATATATTTTTTTCTAGAAATGTCTTGTTCTTCCGAGCTAGAAATTTAAAAAAAGTTGGTAAAGTAAAAGCACGTGTGCGGTAAAATCAATTTTGCGCACACTTGACTGGCATATAAAGGACCACTTTTCGAGCAACTGTATTAAAAAATAAATTGTGCGTACCTTCCCGCGAAGCCTTCACCGACTGGCGTGGTCGTGCAACCCAACAGTAAACATTTCGCTTACATGGTAACAAAGGGTAAAGGTACAACACACTGATGAAAAATTTACAAACAACCTGTGTTTGTATGGGAGGCACCCCCATCCGACTTTCCCCAAAATAACGAACTGCGGCGTTCAGTAGGTCATATAAATATAATGGTACTTCCTGTTGACCGCCTATCGTGTCTACATCTCGTGTGCGGGCTCAGCCATACAAACAGACATACTTACACACATACACCCCAAAAACATGACCTTCCCTTCTAGGGCAGGGGCAGTCGGGTAGAACTCACCATAGTGCGAGAACAGCTGCGGGGGCGGCCTCAGCGCGCGCAACGAAACCGTCTCGGCTTTAAGCCGCGCGGCGTGCGCGCGCAGCCGCGCCTCGCACTGCGCCGACCACGGCTCCTCCGCGCCGCACCTGCCGGCCCAACGTTCAACCCATCAATCTCTTCTTACCGAATAATATGTATATCAGCCTTTGAGTATACATTAGGTAAAGAGCACGTCCTTTATAATGGGAACAGTAGGCACGGATGAGAACAAAGCGACGTTCCACGCGCAAGCGCTATCTGTCATAATCGACTGCTAGCGGAGTGCGTGCGTGGGATATCCCTAGCAGTATTTTCGAGAAATTTACCTATCAAAATGATCAAATGTGCAGTGAAATCCTGTAAAAACGATACTCGAAAACACACGAAACATAAATCGAGTATCACATTTCACCGGTTAGTCATTTTTTATTCTTTTATGCTAAAAATTAATCACGCATTGCGGGGGTGAAGGAGACGTGTGGGGCGGGAGCTAGGTGTTCCGCGCGCACTACCCCGCACCGCCGCCTCGGCCTTAATGTCTAATTAGTGATGTGACGCGTTCGGGAATAGTATACATACTTTCGATATTTATTATGAAAGTTTAATCTCTTTCAACTAATAACTTTTAATGAAGATATTAATTCCAATATTGAGTTTTATTTATATATTGTTATTTAAATAATTTTCCAATAATTGTATGTGCCGTTCATCTTAGAAATAAACCCGTTATTTGATATATTATTCTAAGAACAACGAAACATGAAATTATTTCCGAGATGTTATTTTAACCCTCAAAACTGGCTTGCATCGGTTACCACCGTATCAGTTTATGAAAATCTATACCTTGCACCCTGTTTGTTATTTTAACACATGATAGAGTTTGTCGTAGTCATTTAACTGAAAGTCATAAATTGAAATGATTGTCGTACTAAATTGCTGTTAGGTAGGGTAGGGTAGGGTGGGTATTCAACCTACCTAACGGATTTTCATACGGTTTTCACGGGCGGACTGGTTCACGAGGAAGGTTTTTAAATTATTACTTTGGAATACCTCATCATATCAGTCGAAAGACGTCCACTGCTGGACAAAGGCCTCTCTCAAAGATTTCCATGACGACCGGTCCTGAGCTGCCCCCATCTAGCGGCTTCCCGTGACCTCCACCAGGTTGTCGGTCCACCTAGTGGAAGGCTTGTCTATGCTACGTCTTCCGGTGCGCGATGGCCACTCGAGAACTTTACTACCCCAATGGCCATCTGTTCTACGAGCATGTGCCCTGTCCACTGCCACTTCAGTTTAGCAATTCTGTGAGCTATGTCAGTTACTTTGGTTCTACGGATCTCCTCATTTCCGATTCGATCGCGTAGTGAAATTTCGAGCATAGCTCGCTCCCTTGGAATACCTAATAAGAATAAAATCTTTTTTAATACGATTTAAATTGTTACTTTGTTATACCTAACAAGAATAATAACTTTTTTAATACGATTTAAATTCTACTTAGGAATACCCGACAAGAATAAAAATTTTATTCTATAGTACAATCACAGTCTAAGAATCTTTGAAGTGGCGTAATAAAAATTTACGTTAAGTGAATATGTAGTGATTTTTCATTTCTCTATACAGGGAATGTTAGTAAAGGTGACACTTTAAGGTGGGTTTAAACTCATCAAACTGAACAAATTTGCTGAAATCGCCATTTTTTATATTTTTATACAAATTGGTCAGCTTGGCCGGTTTTGTTTGAAAAAACTTTAAATAAATCGCGATTTTAGCAAAGTTGTAGAAAAAAAAGTTATTCAGATTAATCAGTACAAGCCCACCTTAAAGTATTATTACACCTTTATGTTACACCCTGTATATTATACTGAAATTGGTTTTATTGTTAATTGACTTACCTACCCCAAACAGTACCTACATCTATGTATGAGTGAGTATATACTTGTAGGTACAAATGTTTTATTTTTGTATGTATTAGGAAATAAACATTATATAATCCATAAACAACCATAAATTCTTAAAATTACCTACTACATTATGCTGCTGTTTATCCTTGGTTATCGATAATCCGCTAAGGCGATAGTGCACTGCAGCCCATCCCTATTTGTCACGTATACATCTATATAGTTTACTATAGCTCACTTGCCTACGATGTATTATTATGCGACCGATGCGGTAGACGCGCTCTATACCTACATACTTACTCTGAGATATCAGCTCATATCCGTCTCCACGGAGGGGCTCGAGCCTATGCTAAATTAGGGCGATCGGGCCTTAGTCGACCGCGCGGGCCCAGTGCGGGTTCGTCAACTTCACACACAACCTTTGTGTTTCTTCGCAGGCGTGTGCAGGTTTCCTCACGATGTTTTACTTTACCGTACGAGCGTCGGATTATTGTACCCATATATGAAATCTAAATTCCAAAGCACATTGATACGTGTCAGGATTCGAACCACGACCTCCCGGACAGGAGGTAGCGAATTACATTTTTTTTTACCCATATGTAGCAGTAGGACTACGAGAAACAAGTATTCCTTGTGGTTCCACCAGAGGAACAAATAAGCGGGACCACCAGAAAACGGCAGCCGTTACTCTACCGCCGCTCCTTTTAAGAAGAGGAGGATTTCAATCCTTTGTCAAGCATGTAAATATTCAATACATCATCATAGTCGGAGGCCCTGGAATAGTTCCACCCCTGCATCTCCCTGAGGGTGTCGTAAGAGCCGACAAAGGGATAGTATGTGCAGCAGCCTCCTTGCCGCGCACTGTGCCACCCCAAGGCACATTGCGATCGCGGTCCCGCCTGCCAAGTGTGGCGGTTACGGGAAAGCCCCCCAACGTGGGGGAGGCCTATGTCCACCAGTGGACGTCTGTTGGCTGATGTGATAATGGCCATCATCATAATATTTCAAAACAGATTGATTAGCATAATTAGTTTTTTTATTCACAATTGGTGAGCCTTTGACATAATCACACCTGATGTAGGTAAGTGACGATGATGCCGAAGATGAAAACGGGCCCACCAAGATTCCCTAACACAATGGGTAACTGGCTATTTTATCTTCAAGCCGCAACACATCAATTATGTTAACATTAACGTTTGGCGGCAACACTTAGATAACATGGTGGTAGCTAGCCAGGCGGGCTTAGAAAATGCCCTTCCACCAGCCAAACCGAGTAAGACTCCGCCGGGAATCGAACTCGCGCCTCCCGATGTGAAGCTAACCATTACGCCACGGAGGCGGTTAAAAGTATCGCGAGTGAAGCAGCTGTGATAGATGACGGTAGAGAAAGCGCTGCAATACGGTATTATGTGAGTGTGTTGGTCGGGTTGTGGGCGCGGCGCGGCGAGCTGGGGAGAATTGTAATACGAGAAAGACCATTAAATTAATTATACATTTAGAATCACGTTGTGTATGTGCGCGCGTGGGTATGTGTGTGTGTATTTTGTAATTATTCAAAAAAAATGTCACAAGACATGTTATAATATGATTTTAAAGTGAAACTTTTATTACATCGTCTCAAATTTTTTCAACTATGTGTCGCGTGACGGTCGGTATGATCGTTTCGTCTTCTGTACCGTAGCTCCAAGACGAAAGCTCAGCCATGACCGTTTCGTGCTCTGTTAATGTCTACAATGTGAAAAAAAGTTTCACTTTTACCACGGTTTCATAAAACCACACACTTTTTTAAATCCGGCCGTGGCTCTCGCGCCCCCCAGTAGGTCCCGAAGCACCTCCCTCGCGACTGCGCTTACGTGCTGCAATGTGCATCCGAATTTAAGGGATTACATCGGCGGCGCCTTGGAGAACGTGTTGCAAGTTGCCACCAACTAAAAATGCGGTACGCTTTCTCTCCTCACCGCACCGACCTCCAGCCGCGTGTGCTCCCGCTGGAGGCGCTCCTGCCGCATCGCCTAGGCGTAATGTTAACAAGTGCAGTAGGTACTGACGGGTGGCGGTGCTGCCAGGGGCCCGGAGACAGCAGCGGCTCGCCCACGCTCGCGGGGGGCTCGGCGTCCAGCCGCGCCAGGAGCCTCTTGCCCACCAGCTCGGCCGCCTCGCGCTGCAATGGACAATGTTGCAGGTTAGGTACAACGTTAAAGATAACACTTGGAACTACTGAAACACCACAATTCAGTTTATCATCATCATACCGAAGCCGTTGTTTCCGCCTACCGCGAGCTCCTCCTAACCTAACCACTCCGGAACGATAACCGCCGACAGAAGTGAAAACTTTTTACGGTTTTTTAAGTTTTGACCCTCCGAGTGTTCCTGGCGAATGACTAGGTTGACAAAATTTTAACCCTGCGTGTGTTCCTGGTACGGTGTCGGTTAAGGTAACGGTAACAGTGTCGCGACTCCAATGGTTTCTCCCATCTCAAAAAATGCCCAACGCGAATAAAGAAGTTTTCACTTCAAAAAATATAGTTAAAGTAAGTAATCAATAGGCTATTTCAAAATCATCTGAAATATCCTACACTGTGACACAGGCGAACAAAATATATACTATACTGTGACATGGTTGAATAAAGTCTATGCTATACTGTGACACGGGTGAACAGTCTGTGCTATACTGGGACAAGTAAACAAAGTAAATGTTATACTGTAACACAAGCGAACAAAGTCTATACTATACTGTGACACGGTTGAACAGTCTATTCTATACTGTGACACGGGCGAACAAAGTCTTTGTTATACTGTGACACAAGTGAACCAAGACTATGCTATACTGTGTCACAGGTGAACAAAGTCTATGCTATATTGTGACACAGGTGAACAAAGTCTATGCTATACTGTGATACAGCTGAACAAAGTCTATGCTATATTGTGACACAGGTGAACAAAGTCTATGCTATACTGTGATACAGCTGAACAAAGTGTATGCCATGCTGTGACACTAGTGCGCGTGGTATAGGTACCTCGCTATGGTCGTGCTGTGTCTCGGCCAGCGCCAGCAGCACGTCGTACGTCTCCAGCGCGCGGTCGGCGGCGCGCAGCGCACAGCACAGCGCCACCGACGAGGACTCTTGCACCGCGCACGCGCAGGAAAGCCTGCAAGAATACAACTTTTTTGATTTAGGAACAACATTATTGTATAACATGCAGAGCTATGTGTTTCTTATGGTGTACCGCGTACAAGCAAACTCGGGAGCGACGCGCGACGGCGCAATGCCACACGTTTGCAATTGAAATTCTTCAGTTTTTTATAAGGCATATTAATAAAAAAAAACATGATATAACGGTAAAAAGTAACTTAATTACACTAAATTATCATTTTTTTGTAAATCTGCGACTTTTCATATAAACAACGCGGGTGTTAGCGATTTTCACGTTAGTTTAGACCAATTTTTGATGGGATGTCAGTCAGACTCAGAACATAGCTAGGTTTATAGGTTTTTGTTTTTCCATAAAGTATATATAACTTCAATTTTATTGTCGTTCACGTGTTTTCATACAAAACTACGTTCGGCCATTAGTGGTATATTTTTATTAACATTTTGTACTAAACATCTATGAACTTTTGACACATCCAACTGCACACCTTAACTTGCTCGACTGTTTCTCCTAAACTAAGAAACCTACTTAGCCGCGATACTTTTCCTTTTCAATTAGTTAAACGTTCTACTTTTTACTAGAGGTCCTGAATTAGCGATTTAGCTGGTGGTGGTGGTGGGGGGGTGGGGGTCAGGGGGGGGGGGGCACTTGACTCTAACAAAATAGCACTTCAAAGCTTAATATTTCGCGAGTGGTTTTAGCAAACTCACACTAGTTTTGATAGACCTATTCAACGATACATAGCACGATAGGGCAAGTCAACGAACAAAAATTCACTTCAGTATTTACATATAGGGTCAGTACCCAAATTTTATTTTTTTTCAATATTTTTTTTAAGACTGTTGACGTAGTTAATATGCTTACCCATGCCAAATTACAGCTTTCTAGCACTACTCTGAGCTAAGTCGCGGACAGACAGACACACAGAAAGATATACATAAGGCGAAAATATAAGGGTTCCTTGTTGAGAACGAAACCAAAAAAACCTGCAAACCTAGCTTTTGTTCTGACTGACAACCTATCAAAAATTGGTCTAAATTAGTTAACATTCAAGAGGTAAAAATCGCTGTCAAAAATCTAATTTTCGTCGTAGGTTCAGTCATCTTAAGTCTATGACGTCATCACTTTTAACCATTTGAAAATCCTACTAATATTATAAATGTGAAAGTTTGTATGTATGGATGTTTGTTACTATTTCACGCTTCAACCACTGGACGGATCGGGATGAAACTTGACACACATATAGGTTAGGTCCTGGAATAGGGCATAGGCTACTTTTTACCCCGGGAAAACGACTTATTCCCACGGGAATATCGAAAACAACGCGGGAGTAGCCGCGGGCCGACGGCTAGTCATAAAATATAGCTAGTGATTATATTTATTTTTTAAACAGTGTATACAGTAATACCTCGGTTTACGCGAAGGATGCGTTCCGATCAATTTCGCGCTAAGCAAAATAAATTACAAATTTTATTTTATTGCCTATAAGCTTACAAAAAAACGAAATACCTATATATTTTAATTTTTAAAGAAATACTCATCTAACGTTTTGAGTAGAATATTTCTTGCGCTCAAGTAAAATTTTTTCGTAGCAAGTAACACCGTTTTCTATGGATTGTCGCAGATATAAAACACGGTTGACATCACTGACTTTCCAACATCTCTAGACCAGAATATATTTTCGAATTTTTTTACTAGCGCGAATTTAAAAAACTGCGTTAAAACGAAATCGCGCAAAGTGAGGTCGCGTAAACCGAGGTATTACTTTTGATTGTGACAGCACTGTTGCACCACATAGAGTGACGAGTCACTGACAAGCGGCGGCTCAGTCGAGTGGCGGCCTGTGCAGCAGTGTGGTGTGGTGGTGTGGTGGTGGCACACTCTGAACGATCCGTACAGTCGTACAACGGATGCGTCTACATAGGGTAATCGTGCGGGGTGCGAGGGGCGAGACGGAGGGGGAAGGGGGGGGCGCAGGCACTCGGGGCACACTGTTCGATGTTACTCGTGCAGCTGCCGCCGGGGAACAGTGATTAGTGTTGTCGGCTTTCACGCAATAATCAAAGGCGTTGGACTACCGTAAGAATTAGAAGTACATTGCTTGGTTTGTTTGTGGCACGGGCGAGCTCTCTAGTCAAAGCAAGCAATGTGGTTCTACTAAATACTTGAGTAATCAAAGTGTGCGGCAGGGGTTGCTCACTTGTGCGCGGTGTCGGTGGCGGCCTGCAGCGCGCAGCGCAGCACGCGGCAGTCGGCGTGCAGGCGGGCGCACCGCGCGCGCCACACGCACAGCGCGGAGCCTGCGCACAGAGCACATGATGGAATACCACTTTGGAGGAAAAGAGAAGTACTTCCACCAGGCTCAGTGGAATGCCCGGAGACTGTAGGCCAGCTACTCATGTCCGGTAGCGGTGTTTATACTAACCGACCAGAAATCTTTGATAGTGCGATCCAGACAACACCATGTGATCTGGTTGGTAGTTATATGTCCTACTGTTTTAAACACTTTCAGATTTTTATAAATAGAGGTTTAGCTGGTAAGGCGTGGGGACATGGATATTTGAAATCTTTATTAATATTATAAATGTGAAAATGTGTTTGTTTGTTACCTTTTCACACTTTAACACCTCAACCAATCTTGCCGAAAATTGGCATGCAGGTAAACGGGTTATAGACAAAAAATAATTACCCCCATTTTAAATGCAGGCGGAGGTACCCTACACATGTTTTTATAGATTTTATTCCATAATTTTATTAAGGGTCATCACAGATTTGTATAACCATATTATGCATACCAGATTTCAGCTTTTTAGCTGTAGCCTAAGAAAAACGGCTGTGACATGCCGACAGACAGACAGACATGGCGAAACTATCAGGAGTCCTTGTTTCACTACGGAACCCTAAAAAAAGCAGGAAAGTTTTCGAAATACACTCACAGAATACCAGATTGTAAATCCGAAGTACATACGGCCTCCGTCCGAGTGGCCTGGGTCTCCGGAGAGTGAGAAATTCTCAACAATCCAAAAGATAAAAATTTAAAATGAAAATCAAACGCGGATGGATAATACTCGTATTGTGCAACAAATAAATAACGATTTGAGTTTTGCCACACAGTGTCACAGTGCGGTTGTAGCGCGAGCGCGAGCGAGTAGCGCTTACCGTCGTTGTTGGCGGCGACGAGCGCCTCCCGCAGGTCGGCCTGCGCGCACACGTCCAGCGCCAGCCGCTCGGCCGCCTCCGCGCACCACGCCTGCACACACACACACACACTCACTCACATTTGTACAGTGTACACCTGTCTACACAGGGTGAAACAAAAATGGTGCAAGATCCAATATCATACTGAACTTTCTACAAAGAACCCATAGCCCATAGCTTATTCTAAAAAAAAAACGACACTCCATACAAAAGTGCATAAAATATGGTCAATGTGATAATTAATTTGTTTGAAGAGTCAATTTTTTCTTTTCGAATGGACTGCGGGTCCCTCGGAGAAAACCTTATTCGTTTATTCCCTCCCAAAACTGAGTGCGGTGTTCCATTGAAACGTGATAGCAAATGTAAATTTATGTTTTTAATAAAAAAAAATGGTACCCTATCATGTAACAGGACCGTAACGCCTGGCTGTACCCCCTCCCGCCCACAAATTGCGTTACGTAATTTGTGGTCGACCCCTCAGCTGATATACTAACACAAGTTTGTATGAAGTCTTTTTTTTATTTCAACAATGCTGTAGAAGAAAAGTTATTCAGTTTCATTAGTAGAATCACCAGTTAAATGGTAATCCTGAATCCGTTAGGTAACCGGCATAACTTAAAACCGGCATAGCTCACAGAAACGCTAACTTAAAACCGGCATAGCTCACAGAATTGCTAACTTAAAACCGGCATAGCTCACAGAATCACTAAACTTAAAACCGGCATAGCTCACAGAATCACTAAACTTAAAACCGGCATAGCTCACAGAATCGCTAAACTTAAAACCGAAAGCTCACAGAATCACAAAACTTGAAACCGGCATAGCTCACAGAATCGCAGAGGCATGCCCTCTCGTACTTCTACCAGATAGGCTAAACTACCAGATTTAAAGCAGGGTCATTCCCTCTCGTATATCAACCAGATACGCTAAAACTACCAGGTTTATGATATAGCGTCCCCACTTACCTACCCTAGGGCATAACAGTGAGGGCCGCTATTCCTATCAACACCATAAGGTGAAGACAAGGACAGTAAAGTAAAGCAGGGGTAGTAAAGCTCTCGAGTGGCGACCACGCACTGGAAACGTAGCGTAAGCAAGCTTCCCGGTCGGTGAACCGTCAACCTGGTGAAGGTGGCCGGAAGCCGCTGGATACGGGCAGCGCAGAACCGGTCGTCGTGTAAACCCTTTCATTTGATACCCGTATTATGGTATTATGGGCACAGTATTACAATATAGCGGCTTACAGTAGTGGAACGAATGTACTTGCGCCGAGCAACGGAAGGGTACTTGCGGTGCAGCGGGCGGCGGAGCACAGCCTGGCATTCAGTTTGCCAGGCTGGCTAGAGGCTAGTACTGCTAATATCTACACCATGGCGGCATCGTGCGACATCAAAGGCGTTGCGCTACTGTAAGCCATATCGTAATACTGTGCTATAGGGGTTCATAAAAATAACAGATCCGCCATCTTTGGGAGTCCGCCATATTGGATTTAGAATGACTAGTCCGTCAAACTTAATGTGCATGCAAAATTTTAGCTCAATCGGAAACCGGGAAGTGGTGTTAATTTAGCTTCCACGATTTGTCCCAAACTAACTGACTACCACGGCAAGCTAATTATATTACAAAGCTTGTATGTAATAAGCGACGCGCGAACCTCGTCGCTGAGCTGGTTGGAGTCGGCGTCGTCCGCGGTCTTCCTCAGCCGCACCCGCGACGCCAGCTTGGCTTGTCGCGACTCGTAGCGCCCTGCACACCAGATAACACAACTGTACGAGGTGACCCTCACTCCACTCGGCGTACAACCGCTCGCGCCCGCATGCGCCCGCGTGGACAACGTCGAGCTCACTCCCGAGTACCGACATGACATTCATACAGCGGGCGAGAAATCACATTTATAACAAATGACATCTGGGTGACGGGGCGGAATCTATAGAGCGGCAGATGGGGGCAGGGAGCAGCCATACTGTACGTTAGTACTCACGAGGGTAACTATCCACAAATCTATTTTATAAATTTGTGCCGCTGACTGATACTGCATTAGGTCCATAAACAGCAAAAATTTTATTCGCTGCCTGTGTTGCATATTTACTTTCTTTAGACAACATTTCAAAATGTAGCGAATATCTTTGTTACTAATTTTCGTAGACAAAAATCAATTGAAAAATTGAGGTTTATTTTTTATTTTTATTAAAATTTCGAACGTTCCCCCTTTTATTATTATTCATTTTATTGTAACAGGTCCAAATAATAGAAGCAAAGAGATTTGATTACAAATTTATATAAACAATAAAAATAAAAGTTTAAAAAACTTAAAAACCGACTTCAAAATGAATTTCACTCAAAAGTATGAAATAATATTATTATACTTAGATACACGACATTAACCATCAATAACGAAATCAAAAGTGGGTACGAACTAAATTAGGGGCCTAAACTTTTTTTTTGAGGTCGGTATCAGCATACAGCTACTTACGTATCAAATGTATTAGATTCGATGGCATTGCTGACACCGACCTCAAAAAAAATTTTAGGCCCCTAATTTAATTCCTACCCACCTTTGATTTCGTTACTGTTGGTTAATGTCGTGTATCTAAGTATAATAATATTATTTCATACTTAAGATAAGATAGATAAGATAAATCTTTATTCAGAAAAAAGTTACGCTACGAATGCTTACAGTGACCCCACACTAGGTAATGCTTGTATCGTGGTGGCCATAAATACGATTAACAAGATATTACTATTACGCGGCTGTATGAGTCTGTGTTCTGATAAAAAATAACAAGTTAAAAAATTTATAATTATACAATAAAAAAAAACTAATACTTAAACATGACATTTTATACTGCGTTCGTAAGTGCGTGTGTGTGTGTTCGTGTGTGTGTTGTGTGTATGTGTGTGTGTGTAGGCGGGGAGAGGAAGGGTAATGACAATGACAATGACAATGAAATTTTGTTTTTAGGATATAGCTTTAAACAAATTCTCTACTTTTAAATAGGTTCTAACTTGTAGGTATTTTTGAATTTTTTGTTTAGCTTCATAAACTTTGCAGTTTTTGATACAACAGGTTTTCACTAATTTGTTGTAAATATATGGAGAAAGAAAGGTTTTAAAACGTTTAGCAAACGTAGTTTTAACCGAAGGGATTTCCAAAGCGAAAACCCTCTTCTCTAACATACGTTCGAAGCATGGAGAGTGAATTACCTGATTATGTGTGCAAGTAAACAGTCTTAGCACGTAGAGTTTCCTTACACTCAGAACCCCGGAGTCAACATACAGTGCAACAGTGGAGTAGCGTCTAGGCTTCCCAAGAGCCACTTTAATAACCGCTCTTTGAGCCCTTTCTACCTTTATTATAACTGAAGAGGCCGCACCACCCCATGCCAGTATGCAATAGGCTATTACTGACTGGCATATAGCAAAGTATACCATTCTTAATACATTACCATCAAGTCGACAACGTAAATATTTCATAATGTGGATGATGCTAAGGCTATGACGTAGTCCTTAAAGGTTAGCCTGTCATCTAGTACTATTCCCAAATACCTTAATTTATCAACTCTTTCAATTGAGTTACAGTCACATAAGTCTCTAAATGAGTTACAGTCTCTGCGGTGGAATTTAAGTCTATCGAGATTGGAAATATCGGTTTTTCTTGTTTTGTGAAACCACAGAAACTTGGTCTTGCTTGCATTTAAAGTAAGCAAGTTGCTTTCAAGCCATTCTGATATTCTTGATATACCACTTTCAGCAGCTCTGATCACTGAATCATTGCATTTACCATTGAAGATCAAAGCAGTATCATCAGCGTAACAAACGATGTCAGCTTTGAGGTCAGGTATATTTGATATGTCGTTTAAGTATATAAGGAATAATATAGGCCCAAGAATACTGCCCTGTGGCACACCAAAAGATACCGCCCTGAAGCCACTCAATTTATTGCCTATCTTGATGCATTGATTGCGGTTTTGCAAGTAAGAAGTGAACCAGCTAAGCGCTAGCCCTCTGACGCCTAGAAGTTCCATTTTCTTAAGAATAATGGGAATTGATACAGTATCAAATGCCTTTGCGAGGTCTAAGAAGACACCAATACATTTAAACCCATTATCAAGGTAGGATGAAACTGCTTTTGTGAGGTAAGTGACCGCGTCTTCAGTCGATTTTCCACGGCGAAAGCCATATTGGCTATCGGGTAGTGATATACTTTTGAGTGAAATTCATTTTGAAGTCGGTTTTTAGTTTTTTTAAACTTTTATTTTTATTTTATTTAATTTCAGTGATAATGATATCTATCTAACAACGTTATACCCAATCACCCACTCGCCAATAGGAACCATCAAATCATAATTCATAATGCATGTGTTTCATTAACAGATACAGATTCCTATGGCTTCCATCATCATCTCAAGAGCATGAAAGTTAAGGAGTTAAATCTTTCATCATCAGCTCATCTGAATAATCTGAAAGAATACAACTATCGGTCTACGTAAAATTATTAAAGATTTATCCTCCAACTCCTAACCGTTAAGGAGTTGTACTTTCCTTCATCAGCTCATCACCAGACGCCAAAACTTGAATAGTTTTAGGAAATACATGAAACACGTAATATGTGCCTATAAAATTTGAGGGTTGTTCTCGATTTCCCTGGGATCCCATCATCAGATCCTGACTTGGTGACAATGGGACCCCCTCGGGAGTATACTCTTTCAAATAAAAAAAAGAATTTTGAAAATCGGATCACAATCGGCGGAGATATCGCGTAACAAACATACAAAAAAAAACATACAGTCGAATTGAGAACCTCCTCCTTTTTGAAGTAGGTTGAAAATACAAAGAAACGTTTTCCCAACCTATAATGCATGGATGACAAACAATAAATTATAGGCTTTAATACGTTCCTCAAGGTTCAGCTTTATTTGTTGAAACACACCCCTTAAACTTTGTACAGCACGCAACGGTTTTAGCTTTAGCAAAGTATATATATTAGTACTATGGCATTAGAGTGATGGCGGCGCAGACGCACACGCAGACACACAGACGTCGATACATGGCGTGACTTCTGATTTTTATATGGATTTCAAAACGCACTAACGTTTTGCTTCTGCTCAGTGCCTTATACTCGAGGAGTAACTGCTTTTTACAGTATAGATAGATACATAGATCATCATATCAGCTCATATACGTCCCCACCGAGGGGCTCCAGCCTGCCCTGAATTAGGGCGATCGGGCCTTAGTCGACCACGCGGGCCACTGGATTGGTCGACTTCACACACAACCTTTGAGTTTCTTTGCAGGTGTGTGCACGTTTCCTCAAAATGTGTTCCTTCACCGTTAAAGCAATCGGTGAGTATATGTACGTAAATTTCGAAAAACTCATTGGTACATTGGCCGTCCGGATTTGAACCCGGCACCTCTGGTTAGGAGGACCGAGTCGTTACCGGTTGATCCACCGACGCTTTTTTGATACATAGATAGATATAGATATATATGCCGCTGCTAATCGGCGCTGCGCTGATGTGATGGCATGCAATGCAAGGAATACCGACCGGGGCTGGTTGTGAACACCTTGGCGCCCTCGAGGGAGCCGCGCTCGCGGTCGCAGCTGCCGCCGCCGCTGCCCCGGGCGGTGCGCGCGAACTGGCAGCACCTGCAACCAACGGGATGCCGCATCCTTCACTCGGTTACCCGGGGATCGGGAGTCGGGGCGCCAACCCAAACTACCTAACCAGTTGGGTAGAAAACTACAAACCCGACTGCTGTAAATTTATCCTATAGGCCATAAAACTCAGGGTATCAAGATAAATCTAATGACACGTGGCACTCAGAAATCCATCCAGCCGTTGAGGCTACAGGCTCAGCCTTCAATCGATATAAATCGATTGAAGGCTGTAATTTGGCATGGGTATACATATTAATCACGCTGACTGGTTAGTCGCTTCCTCATCGGCGGTACGACAAGTGCCTAATAGTAGGGGAGCCCTTATAGTTTCGCCATGTCTGTCTGTCTGTCCGTCTGTTGCCATTTTAGTGGAGGGGAGGGAGGGATTAAGCGCCTACAAGTTTACAAAAATGTAAAAAAAAAGATTCACATGGACATACTCGAGCGCGCCAGACGTTCATAGTGTATACGCGCAATGTCTTTCTGATAACCGAGATATAATAATCTGACGATTCATTAGTGGAGGGTGGCCGTAAAAAGGGGTAGAAAAAAAAAAGACGTGTGGCACTCGGGGACTGCCGCGGTAAAGCTGTTGCATAGCATTTTTTATCAACTTATGCAATTATAATTATTTATTTACTTTTTATTTATGCAGTATTTACCAGTACCATACAGTCCTTGGGGCGCGGGATGTTTATGCAATAAATTAACACTTCTTCTTCTTTGCGTGTCGATGACAAATTAAATCATTCCGGCCCAGAACTTAGCCACTTCGACTGCACTATTTGTGGCACTTTAAATTAACACTAAGAAAGTTAAATCATCATCGACCACCATCACGACCACCATCGCGACCACCATCGCGACCACCATCACCACCACCATCAACATTATCATGATGGATAGGATAGATGGCACTGTAAGTTTTTTAGAACTCAATATTTTTTTTTGGGGTCTGGTTTTTTCGTTACAAAATTTCTTGATTCGGTCCCCTCAAAGCCCGCGATAAAAGCTATACAATAGCTTAAAAAGTTATTCGAGCGTGTCAGATATTCAGAGGGAATGTTAAGTGAACTCAAAAAAGTGTCCTATCCAAATGACTGATGATTTGGACGCGACTAAAAGTCATGACCGATTTTTAAAAATGTAAAAAAACGTGTCCTTGAAATACTCAAGCGCGTCAGATTTTTATACAGACGGTTCAACTTGATGTCCTAGTCGTCCTCAATAATAATGTGACAATTATAGGAAGGAATATTGTTAATCTGACAATTATGGGGAGGAATATTGTTAATCTGACAAATATAGGGAGGAATATTGTTAATCTGACAAATTAAAAAAATAGAGAAGAGTGAATTAAACTCATTCTTTTAGCAGATATGATGTGGTCTTCCTTTGTTAATTACCCCAAAAAATACCCCAAGTTCATGAATTACCTTAAAAATGCCCTAAGAAAGTGCTTACCCTAAAAAATACCCTACTCAGTAATATTTACTCTAAATCTGGGGTAAATTACCCTAAGTTGGCAAAACTGAAACGAAGATCAGCTGCTGAGATGGCATCATGGCGGCAGACGGTAGTGTGGGGACGGTGCGAGAGAGTGAGAGATAGAGAAAGAGTGAGAAGAAAGAGAGGCGCGGAGTGGGAAATACTGTTCTCAGCAGCTGTACGCTCCACACTTTGTTGATGGTTTTAGCTATATCGCCCCATAAAAACGTCAATTATATTTTTTCTGTAATCCTTAAAGGATTTCCTTCAAAATAAAAAAAAAATCAATAGCGCTCGAGTATATCGAGGTGACGTTCTTTTTTTACATCTTTGTGACTCGCCGATTTCCTAATGTCACGCTCAAATCGTCAGATTATTGAAATATACACTTGTTTCCATGGACTTAACATACCTTGTCTTAATCTGACGCGCTCGAGTTTTTTTGAGGATTGATTTTGTTTTATTAATCTGATCGGCCAATGTACCAATGAGTTTTTCAAACACTTACGTACATACTTACCGATTGCTTTAACGGTGAAGGAAAACATCGTGAGGAAACCTGCACACGCCTGCGAAGAAACTCGAAGGTTGTGTGTGAAGTCGACCAACCCGCACTGGGCCCGCGTGGTCGACTAAGGCCTAATCGCCCTGATTCAGGGTAGGCTCGAGCCCCTCGGTGGGGACGTATATGAGTTGTAATGATGAATCTGATCGGCTGCCCTTAACGCACGCCCTTATATTAAGGGTTCAAATATGGTAGGGGTACATTACAGGGTGCAAGGCTTCTCCCCCTAGTAACGCGCAAAATTCCCGGTTGGGCTCCCTTGCTATAAGGCGGCGTTCTTTGACACGCAGCGGCACGCGCTGTGTGGGTATTTACAAATACCTATGTACTTTGTGAAAAGGGCGAGTGTCACTATCTGAGCGAACGCGCTTTACATACATACATTCGAAAAATATTACTCTCTTTTTGGGCATTCGGGTAAAAACAAAGAGTTTTAGATAGATAGGAGGAAGACCCAAAAAGTTGACGTTCAAAAACAATACATATAATTTTATATCCAATAAAACGTTTAGACTTGTTGTGCTGACCTGGCGGTGTCCACACACAGCGCGTGCTCTTCGCCACTAGGCTCGACCCTGGCCTCGCTGGTCTCCGTCGTGTCGTCAGGCAGCTCCTGGACTGCCACCTTCTCCTGCCCAGCCTCCGCGTCTGGGCTGAGGGACGAGGTGTCGTTCTGGAATTGACACGTTATCGGAGATTCATAATGTCACTTTTTAAGATATCCTGTCACTTAATGTATCTCTCTTTCTATGTAAAATTTCACCGCGTCTCCTAGATTACTGACAAGGGAAAATTCCCAAGTACAATAGGGATGACGACAGCATCAGACATAAATTATGAACTCTTAATCACTAAATTGCCCTCCTACTTAAACTTCGGAAAACCTTACTCATTTTGTTTAACATCAAGTCTTCGATTTTTAATTAACGAAAAGCACAAAATGAGTACTTAAATGACGATCTAAACTATGACGTCACGCCTAGGTATCTCAATAATTTTTGGAACAAAATGTCGTTTTTGACAGATGATAAAAAGTAACTCAGATAACTAGCATTCGTCATCCCTATCGCAGTTATCGGGATTGTTCCTGTTGCGAGCTCGCGGGTTAATTTGTAAGTTTACAATGTTACGTATACACTTATGTCGACTAAGCGCATGCGGCGCCAAACACTGCAGGACAACGAAATATTGCGATTTGCGACGACGGCCATTCTCCAGTGGAAAATCTGATATATTCAAAATACAGCGTGCATTTTTAACCCCAAACGCAAACAGAGAGGTTTTATAAGTTTGAAGCCTATGTCTGTATGTGTGTCTGTACATGCCATCGCAGCTCCTCAATGGGTAAACCGATTTCGGTTTTTTTAATTGTAAGCTAGACTAACCGAAATGGCTGTTAGCCATGTTTGCTAGAAATGCATTCAGCCATTCATGGAGATGGTCAACTGTCCACCGAAACGGTGAGCGACAGAGGGGTTATGCTGTAATTAAAATACCTATACGCTCAGTAGATTTTAGGTGTAATAAAAAATATATGGTCACAGAAAGTGAAGCTGTTCCGATTTGGATGAAATTTTAAAGGTGTAATTTTATCCCTACCTGTTCAGTGCGCGACGGATCGTCGTTGTCCAGCTCTCCAGCAGGCTGCGTTGTTGACTCGCATTCATCTGAAGAGATAAAACAGTACATTGGCTAAACGATCCCCACCTGAACGTAAATTTTACTAAAACTAAAATAATAACCTTAACCAAAATCAGCACTCCACATAGATTTTACATACAATGGCACAAAACTACAACAAGTAAATGAGTTTACACTACTAGCTCTAATTGTAGATTTATACGTAAATTGAAAAGCGCATATTGAAAAAATACGAACTAAACTGTCTGAGAGAAATCTGCCTATATTATGTAACATCCGGAGAATCATCAGTGCTTTATCGAACCTCGATGGTAATATGGAACGCCTCGTATGCCGGTAATCTCGCTAAGATTTGTAGCAGAACCAAGGTAGCCGGCATAACTTACAGAATCGCTAAACTTAAGTGGCAGCAGGCGGGGCACATAGCTTAAAATTAATTTTAAAAAATTATATATTTTATTGCACTAAAAACTTAACCCAATGCACAGTAAGTATCGCTGGTCCCCATACAGGATTCCCTGTGTTGTCGGTAACCAGTAACCAGCCTCTTCCCTAATTTAAGATTTACAAAGTAAGTTACAATGCTTTTCATCTTATCTATAAGACAATAATAAGATGTAGGTAGATATATAATGAGTTAGTGTCCAGTCTACGTTATATTGAGGCACGACATATTACAATAACAAAAGGGCTTGCTGTCGCTGGTTTAAAACCGCGTAAAGGCACTTTTACTAACTACTAGAAGTTACAGCGTATTTTATCAAAGGTATGGAGCTCGTAGAACAGATGGCAGTTGAGACAGCTAAGTTCACCGAGTGGCGACTACGCATCGGAAGACATGGCGTAGGCAGGCCTCCCACTCAGTATACCGACAACCTAGTGAAGGTAGCGGGAAGCCACTCGACGCGGGCAGGTTCGTTGTGGATATCCTTGGCGGAGGCCTTTATCCAGCTATGCACGTCTTTCGGCTGATATGATGATGATCTCACCCCACCCGCTGGAATGGCAGGCGTAGAGCGAGCAGTGGCACGGCGCCCACCCAGTCGAACCTTGCATAGTGAGACTCTGCCAGTACTCTGATCTAGCGTTGACACCAGAATTCATTCGGTCCAATCTACTTCGGTCGAGACAACGCGGTCTTGGCTTGGAATAATTTGAAAGGACTTCTGGAAGGAGCTAAGTTGAATAGACGATCCAACTACTACAAAAACACTACCAATACCAACCTGATACTTCCTCCGTCCGGTATGGTACTAGGCTTACTTGTCCTGGTAACGCCTTCTGACTAGTTCAGCGATACGTACTAATATATATACTGTGGCGATACCTTCGCCGGCCTTGCATCGATAGTTATAATCATCACAGTTTCTCCTAGTGTTCACCCTTTAGGCTTTAGTCCTGAGCTAACCAACTCCACTTGGTCGTTTACCATGGGCCTTATAAGAAGGCTTATGGTCACCCTAAGGGCAATGGAGCGTGCTATGCTCGGATTTTCCCTGCGCGATCGAATCAGAAACGTGACCCACATAGCTTTCGGAATTTCTAAACTTAAGTGGCAGTTGGCAGGGCATATAGCTCGAAGAACAGATAACTGTTGAGACAACAAAGTTCTAGAGTGGTGAACGCGCACCAGAAGACGTAGCTAGGCAGACCTCTCACTAAGTAGACCGATGACCTAGTGAACGTCGCGGGAAGCCGCTGATTGCGGGCAGAGCAAGACCGGTCGTAGTGGAAGTCCAGCAGTGGACGTCTTTCGGCTGATATGATGACGATTAACTAATTCTGATAAGAGCCTGTGTAAGTTCAGCAGCTTCAAAAATAACATTGATCCTTACCTGATACGTCTTCCGGTATAGCAGCACAAGTCTACTTAACCTGAGCGAGCGAGCACGTCTCCGTCACCAACTCAGTTATATCCCCATGTAGCTCTGCCAGTCTCGCATCATGTCTCTGGCTGCATTGGCCGCCCTATGTCGCTCAGCTGCTAACACGCTCTGACTTAGGCATGTCGTTGGCTCTAACACTACTGTTATCTAGACATGAAACTTCTTATAGGCAATAACTTAGAACTACAGCTAGCTACCTGAAATTTCTTCCTCGGGTATGGCACTAGTCTGCTTATCCTGAGCTCGTCTCCTGACCAACTCAGCTATAACCCCATGTAGCTCCGCCAGTCTCGCATCATGCGCTCTGGCTGCATTGGCCGCCCTTTGTCGCTCAGACGCCAACGCTCTGGCTAAGGCATCCCTCTCGGCACGGAGGGCGGCGGCGTCGTCAGGCTGGCTGGTGCTCTGCGTGGTCACCTATGGAAAACGATAGGCAGATTAATGGTTGAGGTTACGATACCAATTGGGAATGGCGGAAAAGTATTCTTGTGATAGGCAGCTTTGATCTTTTTGTGTCAGGTCAGGGTGTAATTTACATGATTTTAGAGAAGTGTTGAGGACATTTTGGTCGGCGCTCCTTCCTGTTAGACTGGGGTCGTGGATTACGGTCAAGAACTTAAAACGAAAGGAAATTACTTAGCCATAAGTGCAAGGTTATGATCTGTGACGTCTGAATACTTAAACGAACCAACTTATCAAGCGGAAACGCTTTAATTGAATATTTGTAGCGTTAAATGCCTCGGTAGTATAGGATAAAGGATAATCTGTGGACAGTTTTTTATTATTCGAGACAGCTACTAGGTGTTCAGGTGGGACCAATGGTTGGTAGAAGTACAGAACTATTTTAAGATGATGAAAAAATTCGAACACTACAACCAACCTACCATACTCAAACCATTCTGGCCGGGCAGCGGCGGAGCCGTCACAGGCCTCAAACTGGAGTACCTCCACGAAGACTCACGTGACACCTCCTCATCCCCCATATTTGGACAGCACAGGTACCAACTCCTGCTTCTTCTCACTGAATTAGTCTCCAGCTGCGTTAACGGCAACCTTCCGACGACTTCTAATTCTGCTAGCAATGGTTCCTTTTCCTTAGGCTCCGGCATTGGGAAGGTCCCAGCTGTGGAGTAAGTTTCTTCTTTTCTGTTCTCCGGCGTGCTGTACTCGGGGAGACTCCATTGCCGATCGCGGAGTGGAGGTACTTCTCTTACAGCACCATCGTTTATAACCTCATTTGCTTCTAAGTATTCGCTCAATTCATTTGCATTTTGGATTGAGTCTGGAGGTTCTTCAGGTATCTCTGGGATGTGTCCGTTTTCTGGTCGACTTGGCGGTTCCTTCCGCTTCAGTCTCTCCAGGTCAGCGTAGTAGTAAGCAGTGGAGCGAGGTGGTTCATCGGTGATAGTTCTTGTCGTGGTGAGTGTTTGGATCTTCATCTCGCATTGTACGTTCTGGACGTTGTTCCTCATCTTCTTTGGTTGGTTTTGTCGTCACATCGTTTTATTCATTGTTTAAGGTCCAAACTTAACATCTAAAATTGAGGTTTCATTATAACACATGAGTTAGCGTCCGGCAATGTAAGTTTGCACAATCTAGGATAATCATTTGATTCAGTGTTTCAGATTTTGGCATGGGTATACATATTAATTACGCCGACAGAGTGGTAAAATAAAATCTTTAATTTGAGGTACTTCCCCTACGGGTAGTGGGGATGATTTATTTGTCTTGTCTATGCCAAGGTGAGGGGTGTCGTTGGATATATGGTTCAAAATTATTGAAGGTGTAGGCAATCCATTTTTAGATTCAGGGATTCAAGTGTCCCCCCCCCCCCTCTGCCAGCTAAACCGCTATTTCAGGAGTTGGACTCGCACAAAGTATCACGACCTAGAAGGCTTTCTTAGTTTAGGAGTAATAGTCGACCAAGTTAAGATGTGCAGCTGGATTTGTAAAAGGCTCATAGATTTTTAATACAAAATGTTCTTTCTCAACTGTATATTTTTTAAGTCAATAATTTTCGAAAAATCTAAAAGCCCTTTGGTACAAGCTTTTATTTGTAAAGAGTTTTTATGTTAAAAAAGCCAAATGCTCAAATGAATATAACTGAAATACACTGTTCTAAATTCAAAGAAACCGGCTAAGTGCGAGTCAGAACTGCACACATAGGGTTCCGTACCATCATACTAGATGGCGCTAGTTCCATGTTTTAAAAACTATCATACTAGATAGCGCTAGTTTCTTCATGTTTGAAAAAAATGTTTTTTGTATGGAGATTTTTTTACTTTTTTAATTTTTTAGTATCTATAATATAATAAAACTGTAACGGGGCCGTGTCTGTACTTGAAATATTTTTGGAAAATAATAACTGTGGTAGACATTACTAACGATACAGAGGCCAAAACAACAACTTTTAGAATTTTTGTCTGTCTGTCTGTCTGTCTGTCTGTCTGTATGTTCGCGCATCACGCAAAAACTACCAGGCCGATTTTGATGAAATTTTGTATGGTGGATCCTTATAGCCCGGGTTAACATATAGGATACTTTTAATCCCAGAAAATTCGAGAGTTCCCGTGGGAAAATCAAAAGTATTCATTTATAGAGTGGCTCACCACGCAACTGTGGCTTGACCTATTACAATCAAATTTTACACGTTGATATCCTTATCGCAAACTAAAACTGGGACATTGTGAATCCCAAAAAAATTAGGGTTCCTACAGGAATGCAAAAAATTGTATCTTTAGAATGACTCATCGTAACAACCTTTACATAGGGATGGGGTGTTTTGACCATCATTGTATAGTCGGGTATTCTTTATCCCAGAAAACTGAAGAGGTCCCGTGGGAAATTATCTATCGATACATACAATAATAACAAAAGAGTACTTTTTTCTATATATTAGCTACACATACCAAACATTATAATCATAGTAGCAGAATGTCAATAGATGGCACTGCAGGGATAATAAAACGCGCTTAAGTTGTATTATAACATTAAAATATTATTTCATACTTTTGAGTGGATTTCTGTTATGTATTTTTCAGCATACGCTACTTTAAACTCTGGAACTATGGTACGTAGCGATGTGTTTCATAGACGAACAGAGAGGTATTTTTTTACAGATTCCAATCGTGTAAAAAAATAAAAACACATAAATCGAGTTTAACATCTTTTAACAGGAGGCACAGACTATTTGCGTGTGGCAGTTGCTCTCCGCCTGCAATATCAATATCTGTGAACCTCATCAATGTATTTGCGGGTCCTCGGTGGAGGCAATTGGCCATCACTCACTGAGTTGCAGTCATGTTTGTGAAGATTACCACGTCACCAATTCCTTAATGACCTCACTCGGAGGGCACTGGTCTCGGCCAGATGGAATATTCCATCTTTGATGCAGCCGCCGGCCGGGCTTTAGTCGATCTGATGGCAAAAGGCCGGAGGGTTTAAACAGGTGCTATGGCAAATAGGAACGTGTCTGCTTTGGGAAGCCACTTTTTCTGCCTCACTCCTCACCCGTACGGTGTTGCTGCTCAATTTGCGGTGAGAAAGAAGCATAATAAGTACTCGGTCTTGGAGGAAAATTACTGCTTTGTGCCGCTGGTCTGTGAGACAAACGGCTGCTGAACCCTCAGAGGCCTTTGCCTTCACAAAGAAGATGGGCCTTCGCCTTCGAGAGAGGAGATGTGACGTGAGGTCCTACCTGCTGCTAAGGTTGTTTATTGCCATCCAGCGCGGCAACGAGAAGTGCGCCTTGGGCTCCTTTGGAGCTGATACGACTCGAGGATTTGACCCATATTAATATTGTTAGGAAATTTTATTACTAGATTGATACCTATAATGATTTGAATTAGTTTTTTGATAATATAGGTAATGTGTTATTTCATAATGAAATCGATATTCGTATAGATATTGGTAAGTGGCAGATTCGAACCACGGCCTTCCGGACAGGAGGTAGTGGCCCTAACCGTTTTGCCACCGACGCTCTATATTTTATTTAAGATTTAGAAATCCTTACTTAATATTATAAATGTGAAAATGTGTTTGTTTGTTTGTTACCTATTCACACTTCAACACCTCTACCAGTCTTGATGAAATTTGGCATGCAGGTAGCCTGTATCACTAGGAATGAAATAGTCAACCTTTTATCTGTGGAAATTATCATAGCCCGATGCAGTTCCTGAGGAAACTAAAACAATACTCTTTGTTCGCAAATTTATTTAAAATCGTAACGAAAAAATGGATTGGTGCGATTTTTAGCACAGAGATGAGGTGAAAAATACAATTTACTAATAAGTATATCCCGAGGGATCTGGGAACAACTGTTTTCTACGCTCGCGCACGTCAGTGGCGTCGCAACGGAGCAACGGATTAAAGTTATTTTTTGTATAGAATTTGTTGGGGGGGTGGGAAGTGACAAAGACTGCTAATCCGAATAGCCCGATACAGTTCCTGAGGTACCTAGAGAAAACTCATGTCCACGCTTGCGAGCTGATTGCGGCTCGCGCACCACTCACCCTCAAAAAGAGTCATAAAAGCTATGTCCACGTGGGCGAAGCCGCGGGCAAAAGCTAGTTTGATAATATAGCGGCAACAGAAATACATCTCTGAAAATTTCAGCTGTCTAGCTATCACGGTTCATGTAATACAGCCTGGTGACAGACGGACGGACAGTGGAGTCTTAGTAATAGGGTCCCGTTGAGACCCTTGGGGTACGCAACCCTAAAAAGACTGTGTTTCATACTCTGATCAAAATTAAAAGACAGATTTAAGATGCATACGCAGGTACATGATAGAACAAGCGTCACCCCACTTTTTGTTATCATTGTTTGAAACTCAATATCTGCATTATTTTTAATTCGAGGTTTCATACGATTCTATTGAAAATAAAAGCCGATTCTGGTACCTTGATTCCAACTACAAAGTTCATCATCAGAGCAACTTCTAAATACCAAAAGCAATATTTTAGTAATCTGTGCCAAAAGGATCAATTGTCACCGGGAATACGGCGTCAGTCCAAATTTCAGATCAATCATCCCTGAAAGTCGCTCTAAAATTGATCGCAAGATTTGAACTAAACGAACATACTTACATACATACATACATACATACATTGAAGTTAAATTAAAGCTTTTATAAATATATATTGTGTTTATTGATTTATTAATAAATTACGGAACCCTACTTTGCGCGTGTTTTAAGGGTTCCGTAGTCCAACAAGGAACCCTTATAGTTTCGGCATGTCTGTCTGTCTGTCTGTCCGTTGGTATGTCAGCCATTTAGCTAAAATACTATTACAGCTATCAATTCGAAATTTGGTATCTATGGTTACAATTTTGTGAGCCCTAGAATGAAATAAAATCTGTAAAAAATAATTTAAGGTACCTACCTCCCTTACATGTGCAGTGGGCAGGTTCACTTGTATTGAATTGAATTACTATAGTTTTTAAAACTACAATGTAAGGGAGGTAATAACCATACATACCAAATTTCGAATCGATAGCTGTAATATAGTCTTTTAAAACTTTTACCGGCCCGTGAAGGGTTAGAGACGAAACGAAAATCTGTGATAGTCTTCACTACTCGTATGTCAAAACTTGTCTCAACATGGGGCCAGTGATATTCATAGCCCTTCTTGTTGCCTTAGTCAGCGGTCGGGTAAATGACGCGTGAAAGCCGGAAGGAGGGGCCGTGTCACGTGTCCCGAGTGGCGTGAAACTCATTGGCCCGGAAGGTCCTTCAAGCTGGTCACCCGCACGAGAAGACGCAGGTGACGCGGGAGCGCGAGCGGCCGAACGTAATGTTGCTAAGGGAGCAGTAATTGGGTGATGTGGTGCAATTCCCAGATGTGAAATTCCATTGTTGACAATAGGGATAAATCTTAGTATTGTTTCCGATACAGAAATGGGCATACCCGATAACAAACCGGCCAAGTGCGAGCCAGAACCGCACACAAAGGGTTCCGTACTACAAAGGGTAGTATCCATCCATCCATCATACTAGTTGGCGCTATTTTCTTCACGTTTCAAAAAACACATTTTTTCCTATGGAGACCCCCTTATGTTATCACTTTTTCAAATTTTTAGGGTTTCGTACAAAAAAAACGGAACCCTTATAGGATCACTCGTGCGTCTGTCTGTTTGTCCGTCCGTCTGTCACAGCCAATTTGCTCCGATTCTACTGGACCAAATCAGGTGAAATTTGGTAGGATGGTGTAATCCTATGACCCAAACAGATGTGCAAAGTAAAAAATCATTTTTTTTAAAATAAGGGTCATTTTCGGGGGAAAAATAAAGAAATTAAAAAAAGTTATGCAAACCTTACTGTGTCAAAATTTTAAAAAAAAGTTTTGCAAACCTATCTGTGTCATATATCAAACGAAGGGGCTTGTTATGGGGATCTCAAATATATTTTTGTTATTATTGTAAAATAAATATTTTTGATTTTATTTATGAATGAAGACGAAAATTATAATATAATATAATATAATAGGGTCCCGTTTTTATCCTATAGGTACGGAATCCTAATAAAACAAATGATGATAGTAACTCTTCTCTGTTTAATACACAGCGCGACATCGCCTATAGGCACTATAGGGACATTTAAGGAGTTTCCATACAAAACATGGATTTTTGAAAGCTATAAAAATACTTGACACATGATTGTGTAGGGTAGAAACTTACAAGAAAGAAAAATGATGTGTTTACCCTCTCAGGTCTTATAAATGAGTTCTGTGGTTATTGTACAAATGCGTACACAATAAAATTTTCTATTTTCATCATATAAGACTGGTATACTGTTTGTATGAAATTAGAACAACCCAAACTTAATTTTTCATGCATTTGTATAAAAAACAAAACCAAGTGCGAGTCGGACTAGCGCTCCGAGGGTTCCGTACCACCTGATCTCTCCACACAACTACATAGTATAATGACAATGATATACCTATTCTATTCACATTACAAACAAAAGACATCACGGCGAGTTACAAAAATATGTTTTTTTGTCGATCTGTTCGGACTCTTTAGCGCGAGTACGACTCACACTTTGCCAAATTTTATTATAAGTTGTTTTATTTTAGTATTAGTACTATAATCGCACCAAGTTTCACGCTTGCATGTATTACCGTTTTTACAATAGAGCCTTAAAAATACTTCTAAGACTTATAAAAAACACGTTTTTTTTGTATGGAGACCCCCTTATTTTTTTCACTTTTTCTATTTTTAGTATTTGTTGTTAGAGCGGCAACAAAAATACTTATTCTTTGAAAATTTCAACTGTCTACCTCTTACGCTTCAGACGGACGGACAGACGAACAAACAGCGGAGGCTTAGTAATACGCGTTGGGTGTACGGACCGCCAAACACCAGACACCACGGAGCTCATTTATAAGAACTGAGAGGGTAAACACAGCGCCTGCCACCTGCCACCTGCCACCTGCCCAGCTTTAGAGTTTCCACCCTACACATCATCATCATCACATCACCCGAAAATCCTCCACTGCTGGACAAAGGCCTCCCCAAGGATAACACGTGTGCCAAGTATTTTTTGTGGCTTTCAAACAACCATGTTTTGTATGGAAAGTCATTGAATATCTCACGGCAAGGTTGAGCAGAGCATCAGTGTAAGTTTTCTTAATAAAAACAACATTTGCAATTTAGATAAGTACTAGCTTTTGCCCGCGGCTTCGCCCGTGTGGACAACGTTTTTATGACTGTCTTAGTGAGTGGCGCGAGCGCGGACATGAGTTTTCCTCAGATCCCTCAGGAACGATATCGGGCTATTTTGATTAGAAGTCTATGTCACTTCCCACCCCCTCAACCAATTCTATACAAAAAACCACTTCAGTCTGTAGCTCCGTTGCGACGCTGATGCGCGCGAGCGCAGAAATGAGTTTTCCTCAGATCCCTCAGGAACGATATCGGGCTATTCTGATTAGAAGTCTTATGTCACTTCCCACCCCCTCAACCAATTCTATACAAAAAACCACTTCAGTCCGTAGCTCCGTTGCGACGCTGACGTGCGCGAGCGCGGAAATGAGTTTTCCCCAGATCCCTCCGGAACCATGTCAGGATATGCTAATTAGTAAATTATGCCATTTCGCACTCACTCAGCCATAGATTTTGGAGTGCGAGGACAGATGTTTGCAGGTTTTCTCACGATGTTTCCCTTCACCGTAAGAGCGTCAGATAAACATACATATAAAATCGAAATTCGAAACAAATTGGTACGTGGCAGGATTCGACTGTGTCACTCACGGGATCAAGGTGAATCTGTCGTTAGAAACTCGAAGGTTGTGCGTGAAGTCGACCGACCCAAACTGGGCCCGCGCGGACCGAGCTGATATAATGCGTTTAAAATAGAGCCATAGGTTGGATAATTAATTATTTTTACATCTGCTATAATTCACATTTTATTCTATCGAAAGTAAATGTTTTTTAAATCGCAATTTTTCTGGAATGCCCGCCCAACTAAACGTGCGACGTTCATCGAGTGCACGTGAAAAGTTTCAAAGCTTGTGGAAAAGCCAGCCCTGGATCAAGTCCAATCCAAAAAGACAGCTATTTCATTCGTTGCGAAACGTTAAGCTGCCTGCCTGTCTCCAAACCAAATACGAGTGAAATACCATGGCGGCGGCGGCGCGCGGCGGCTGTGGTGTGGACCCTGGTCCTGGCGAGGAGCCAGGAGTCCTGTTGTCACATCACCGACACCACACACTGTTTGACCCGATTTAGTAAGCTCGTTTGTTGACAAACTATCTTAATATATAAAAATGAATCGCTATTTCCCTTGGTCATCGCATGACGCGTGAACGGCTTGAGAAATTTTCGTAATTCTTTTTTTGTTAAGTTCGTTATTGTCAGGAGAAGGTTCTTATGTAGGGTAGGGTAAGGTAAGGTAAGGTAGGGTAGTGTAGTGTAGGGTAGGGTAGGGTAGGGTATGCTAATGTAGGGTAGGGTAGAGTAGGGTAGTGTAGTGTAGTGTAAGGTGGTACGAAGTTCGCCGGGACAGCTAGTTAGGTTATGAATATGAACAATAATTATAAATAGCCTCATAAAAACATTATTTTTGTTTATAAAACGGGAGCGAACGACCAAACTGTAAATAGTACCTACTCCACACAACGCGACGAAGTTCAAATTGATACTTTCCACCCAACTGTGCTTTAAGGAGGGTATTGCTTGCAGCCTCGACGCGCCCTCCTGACCCGCGCCGCGCCGCGCCGTAGGTAGCGCAGTTAAATGAGTGACTACTGACTAGGACGAAGGGGTCATGGTCGAACTAAGTAGAATACAAATTGTATTGAATTATATTATACAATACAATATTCTTTTCAATACAGTTTCTCGAATCGTCCTTTATATGCCAGTCAAGTGTGCGCAAAATTGATTTTACCTCACACGTGCTTTTACTTACCACTTTTTTTATTTCTAGCTCGGAGGAACAAGACATTTCGAGCAAATAAAAAATATAAAAACCAAACAAACAGAATCTTCTTTAAGACTTTTAAAAGGAGAATTTTAAAAAAGATAGGTAGTTCCTCAGTGAGGTTAGTACATAACGCTACTTGTTTAGATTCTCTTTAGGTTATATCTTTGTGAAGAAAAGAGAAAAAATATGAATGAAGTGGAACCGGTTACACCAAGGAATAGGTCATCTTTTCTAAAGAGGTTAAGTATCCCAAAATCCCAAGCAGTATTGTAGTCTATTTATGATAATAAAAAAAACTTACGCATGCGTACGTGTGCTAGCTAAAATATGGCGCAATTTTCGTAAAACTGAATTAAGATATTTAGTAGTGAAAACTAATAACATTAAGAATAGTTAATATATATGTAATATATATAAAAGCGTCGGTGGCTCAACCGGTAACGACTCGGTCCATCTAACCAGAGGTACCGGGTTCAAATCTTGGACGGCCAATGTACCAATGAGTTTTTCCAAAAACTTACGTACATATCATTACCGATTGCTTTAACGGTAAAGGAAAACATCGTGAGGAAACCTGCACAGGCCTGCGAAGAAACTCGAAGGTTGTGTGTGAAGTCGACCAACCCGCACTGGGCCCGCGTGGTCGACTAAGGCCTAATCGCCCTGATTCAGGGTAGGCTCGAGCCCCTCGGTGGGGACGTATATGAGCTGATATAATAAAATAATAATAATATATATGTAATAAAAAATATACTAATGTATATTGCATAAGAAAAAACAAAGTGAGATTTAAAATAAGCCACAAGTCGCGTATAATGAACTTTGCTGAAACCTTGACAGGTGTATGTGTGGTGTAGGTGTACCCATGTATATTTGGTTTTTCTGTCACGGTCTTTTTTTAATTTATCTATTTTCTCACAACTGTATTGAAAAACTTCGTATGATACATGGATGTAAAAGGAAATAACGAACTCGTGACGGTGGTAAACCCTCGCCTGCGGCTCGGGCTCACAAATGCCACTCGTTTGTTATTGACCTTTTTACCACCCTTGTATAATAAATAACTATTATTGCATCACAAGTTCACAACACAAAAGAGAAGAAAGAATAAAGAGTTATACCACCGGGAAAATGTTATGATTGAAACACAGTATATTAGGAACATGAGAAGATGAATGAATAGGTGAGATCAGAAAAAGAATACAAAGACAGCCGAAAAGTAAAAAATAATAAAAATTAAAAACGTAACAAAAACAAGTTAAAAAGAAAATAATAAAAAAACAGATTTAGAACTAACCAATTAAATAAACTAAAACTCGTATAAAAAACAGAATTTCCCGTCTGAAATCATAGCCTTTATTGTTCCCTAACCATAATTTTGGATTACGATAGTGCTTGCGACTACGGCTTTACCTCAGATGAAGGGAAAAATAAAGGCTATGATTTCAGGCGGGAAACCTTGTTTTTTATTTTTTGTTTTTTTTTACTTTTATTTTTATTTTTATTTTTTATTCACAATTGGTAAGCCCTTGGCATCATCTCACCTGATGGTAATTTAATGATTTCCATATTTTTTGTGCTCAGAGTACAACGACACCCCCCTCGCGCTCGCTACCCGCGGCCGCGTGTTGTGTGGCTTGATTGTAGCGCGCGTACATTGAGCTCATATCTCATAATATCGCTTCGGAGACCATTTTTTTTGGTTGTTTATCTATGAAATCCGCCACGCAATTTTTTTTTATGCTATCCTATGACACGCGGAGTGATGGCGTAAATCCAAAGATAATACATTTATCAAGATCGGTTAAGTAGTTTAAGAAATACAAGGGAACAGTTGAATATCCATACATACATAGACTGTCAAAAACATAACCCTCCTTTTCTCGTATTCGGGTAAAAAGTATGACTCTCGTCACATGTTTTTGGGATGTATGTATGCATGTCTGTTTCTTCGGCTGAACCTGTCGCCTAAACGACTTCATGGATCTGGGTGTGACGTGTCATTAGATTAGCCTTGATCCCTGAGTGACGTAGGTTTCACTGTAAGCCGTCGGATCTTAATTTATTATAAGACGTGACACCAAAAAGCAATTGTTCTTAGATTTTCTAAGTTTATCTCAGAATTCCTCTGTACTAATTAGCGCCGGATGGCGCCGGCCTCGTAAAAGGAGAGGGGGGATTTGTTGAAGGGGGATAAAAGGAGGTGAAGTTGTCCCACAATAAAGAGGAACGCAGTTTTATTGGCAAATCAAGGTTTTATTCACTTGAGGGGCTGTTATGTGTCGCAAGCGACATTGTCTCTGCAGGTAATTGCTACCCGACTAGAGTTACCAGGACTATAAAAAATTAATGTTTAAAAAACTAAAGACCGACTTCAAAATGAAATTCACTCAAAAGTATAAAATAATATTAATATACTTAAATACACGACATAAACCAACAATAATGAAATCAAAGGTGGGTACGAATTAAATTAGGGGCCTAAATTTATTTCTGAGGTCGGTACCAGCACACAGCTACTTACGTATCAAATGTTTTAGATTCGATGGCTATGCTGACACCGACCTCAAAAAAAAATTTAGGCCTCTTATTCGATTCGTACCCACCCTTGATTTCATTATTGTTGGTTTATGTCGTGTATTTAAGTATATTAATATTTTTTTATACTTTTGAGTGAATTTTATTTTGAAGTCGGTTTTTAGTTTTTTAAACTTTCATTTTTATTTTATTTATTTTTAGTGATAATGCTATATATCTAATAACGTTAAACCCAATCACCCACTCGACCATAAGAACCATTAAATCATAATACATGTGTTTCATCAGATACGGATTCCTGAGGCTTCCATCATCATCTCAACAGTATTAAAGTTAAGGAGTTGAAACTTTCATCATCATCTGAATAACCTGAAAGAATACGTATCTACGTAAAATATTTGAAGAATTATCCTCGAACTCCTAATCGTTAAGGAGCTGTACCTTCCTCCATCAGCTCATCAACATAAGTGATGACTACCAGACGAAAATATTTTCATTATTTTAGAAAATACAATAAACACGTAAACCGTGCCAATAAAATTTGAGGGTTGCCCGCAATTTCCCTAGGATCCCATCATCAGATCCTGACTTGGTGACAATGGGACCCCCTCGGGATTCTTTCGAAAAAAAAATTAATTTGGAAAATCGGTTCACAATCGGCGGAGATATCGCGTAACAAACATACAAAAAAAATCAACATACGGTCGAATTGAGAACCTCCTCCTTTTTGAAGTCGGTTAAAATTAATATTTCTCTAAACACTTTGTCTCCATATTCCGTTGGTTTCTTTCCTCCTGCCCAAGAGCTCCACACCCAACACCTACTCGTATCTATGAATGGACCGAGGCAATCTGCGCTGAACAACGACCGCTTGCCTTGATCTGATCCATTGGCTATGAATTAGTGAGGTTAGCAGGTTAACCCCCCACCACTCCCTGCCCCGCGTGCCTGGGGGGGTCGATCCGACGCGTAGGGTGGTTTGCACGCACCGCTTGCCGCGGCAAATGGTTGGTGCAAGGGATAAAATAATAACAGGAGTTCATTTATACAACCACTTTATCTAAAAAACCGGTCAAACAATCGCGCACCGCGGGTTTCGACTACCACACCTTTGGGTACAGAACTCCAAAATATCATCTATTACAAACTGCAAATAAAAGCATGAAATAGCAAAAAAATGTTCGATGTGATGTGACTATGTGAGTATTAATACATATATTTACGACTTTCGGAATTTTTCCGTTACTTGTGCTACGAGCCCTCACTTTTTGCCAAATTTCATGATTCTAGGTTAACGGGAAGTATCATATCAGGTTTGAGTGAGTTTGCGAGTATCACAATCATATCAGCCGAAGGACGTCTACTGCTGGACATAGGCCTCCCCCAAGGATCTCCACGACGACCGGTTCTGCGCTGCCCGCATCCAGCGGCTTCCCGCGACCTTCGCCAGGTCATCGGTCCACCGAGTGAGAGGAATGCCTACACTACGCTTTCCGGTGCGTGGTCGCCACTCGAGAACTTTACTGCCTCAAATGTGCCCCGCCTAAGTTTAGCGATTCTAAGAGCCTGACGGTATTCCAGCCATAGTTCTAAAGAACTGTGCTCCTGAGTTGTCTCCTGTGCTGACACGCCTGTTCCGCCTCTCTCTCGAAACCGGTATAGTTCCTAAGTCTTGGAAGCTTGCCAACGTGCAGCCCGTGCCTAAAAAAGGTAGTCGTGCTGACCCATCCAACTATCGTCCTATTGCAATCACCTCCATACTCTGTAAGATTATGGAGCGTGTATTGAACACCCACCTCTTAGCATACCTAGAAGACAATGACCTCCTGAGTGATCGACAGTATGGCTTTCGCTGTCACCGGTCAACGGGAGATCTTCTAGTGTATGCTACGCATGTATGGGGTGAAGCCATAGAGAAGCACGGTGAAGCTCTTGCCGTATCTCTCGATGTCTCTAAGGCATTTGATAGGGTCTGGCATGCTAGCCTTATTGGTAAGCTTCCTTCCTACGGAATACCTACTGGTTTGGGCAACTGGATATCTGACTTCCTGAGGGAACGGTTCATTCGAGTGGTCATCGATGGCTGCTCGTCTGACCTATTGGCTATTGATGCCGGGGTACCTCAGGGCTCAGTTCTTTCCGCAATTTTGTTTTTGCTGCACATAAACGATCTGCTGAAACCTGGTATATTTGGGTATGCAGACGACAGCACGGTTGCGGAGATATACCTGTCTAGTGCTCGAGCTAGGGGTCCGGATATACTATCTCAGAGAGAGGCCATGATTGAGCGCGTGATCCTTACACTTAAGGCAGTCTCTGACTGGGGAGATGCCAATCTTGTTAGGTTTAACGCCTCTAAAACGCAGGCGTGTCTATTCACTGCAAAAAGGAGTCCTTTTACCCTGACTCCTACTTTCCGAGATGAATCTATCCAGATCTCCGACCATCATGAGCTCCTTGGCGTTGATTTAACATCCGATCTGAACTTCGGGAGATACATTGAATTCAAGGCTTTTGCCAAAAAGCTTGGTATCCTCTCGAAGGTGAGACTTTACTTCACACCAGAGCAGCTTCTATTATTATACCAAGCTCAAATTCGGTCATGTATGGAGTACTGCTCTCACTTATGGGACGGATCGGCTCGTTACCAGCTAGATGCCTTGGATTCTATCGACCGACGCGCTAGGAGACTCATTGGCGACGAGGAACTTGTATCAAAGAGGCTCCAAAGCCTCGAGCATCGCCGCAAAGTCGCCTGTCTATCAGTGTTCTACAGGATTCATTTCGGAGAGTGTGCCCTGGAACTTGACGACCTCATTCCCCCCTCTACATTTCATCATCGGACGACCAGGCGCGGAGAGCGGTTCCACCCCTTTGTCGTCAATGTTCCACCTTTTCGCACGAAGCGTTTTGCTTCTTCCTTCATCATGCGAACGGCCAAGGAGTGGAATTCCCTTCCGGCATCTGTATTCCCCGCCCCGATTCGTATAATTTAGGAATCTTCAAGACGAGAGTGAATAAGCACTATTTGAGCTTGCGTGTTACATCCTCGGCTGCATCAGCACTTACCATCAGGTGAGGTGCAGCCAAACGCACTCAAATTTTTAATTAAAAATAAAAAAATGTCGGTTACTTTGGTTCTCCTACGGATCTCCTCGTTTCTGACTCGATCTCGCAGAGGAACTCCGAGCATAGCATGCTCCATTGCCCTTTGCGTCACCTTGAGCCTTCTTATAAAGCACATAGTAAGCGACCATGTCTCAGTTCCGTATGTCATCACTGGCAACACATACTAATCACCTATCACAATATGTGACATAAATAACACTGAATAGGTTGAACAACCCGCACTGGGCCCGCGGGGTCGACTGAGGCCTGATCGCCCTAATTAAGGGTAGGCTTGAGCCGTTAGTGGGGACGTATATGAGCTGATATATACTTAAATTAATTGATCGTTTGATCTGTTTGCGAAAGCGGGACGTTTTTGCCGGGGACAGCGGGACAGATAGCCTGAAAGCGGGCGGGACTGTCCCGCCCAAAACAGGACGTATATGGTCACGTTAGACATGAATGGCCGTACCTTTTTATTGCATTGACTCACAAGTACAATGACTTATATATTACTTACAAGTATGAATTTTATATACCTCCAAGGGAGCGTATTTAATACTAATTTCTACCTTTACCCGTTTCTGAGCCAAAGGGTCTTGAAAAACGGACAGACAGGTTAACAGTAAGATATAGTGATCTAATAAGAGTTCCTTTTGAGTTAACGGAAACCTAAAATAAAAAAGTAGGTGTGGTTTTATGAAACCACGGTAAAAGTGAAACTTTACAGAGGACGAAACGATCATACCGTCAGACGAAAGCGACCGTCACGCGACATGCAACACACAGACGAAAAAATTTGAGACGATGTAACAAAAGTTTCGCTTTAAAAAAACATACAGCCGAATTGGTAACCTCGTCCTGTTTGGTAGTCGGTTGAAAACCCGACGCTCAAAACGTATCGAGCCGAATCTACTCGTAACAACTCGCACTACGAAATCCACCGATCCGTTTAAGCCACAGGCTTAGTCCAACAAACAGACAACATACATAAAGAGCGAAAGGTCGTTTTATGTGTGATGGGAGCAGCCGTATATAACCGGCTTCCCGATAGCATCAGAGATGCACCTTCCGTCCACTGCTTCAAGACTAACCTTCTGGAGAGACAATCCTATGACATAAGAGAATTATTAGAAACAAAACTTCAGCCTATGTAAAGTGTCAGCATTGTTACGAGTCATCTAAATATATATAACTTAAATATAACTCAAAGGTGACTGACTGACTGACTGACATAGTGATCTATCAACGCACAGCCCAAACCACTGGACGGATCCGGCTGAAATTTAGCATGAAGGTAGATGTTATGACGTAGGCATTCGCTAAGAAAGGATTTTGGGAAATTCCCACGGGAACCGCAAAAATCGGGATCTGCGCGGGCGAAGCTGCGGGCATCTACTAGTATATTAATAATATTATTAATACTATCAATTACTTTGTACTTCAATTATATTTTAAATACATTAACGTGCAAGTCGTGCAACAGAACATTTTGTTAATAAAATTTTCATTTTTATTTTCATTCATTTTCATACCGACCGAGATACATACATACACCGGAAAAGCATTACCCTCCTTTTTAGACAGTCACAGTGAGGTCAACAGGTGATTATTTGAGTTTATTCAGAACACGTCCTACAATGTTTATTGTTGACGTGGCGTCCATGAACATGCGTTCTACTAAACTTGTGGCAATGTACATAAATTAGTACTAACATACAGTATGGACACTTCCTGCCGCTCTCTAAATTGCGACCTCACCCCCTCGTCACCCATAGAGATACAGATTGGTTACAGTTTGGTTGTCATACGTATGAGATTTCACCATTTTGTTTGTTCTGTCTTTCCTTTTTTGAAATGTCATTTCTGACTCGTTGTATGAAGTGTCCAGGGTGTGCTTGTGGGCTGCACCGGCTGCACTGCACAAGTGCACAACTCTAGTAGGGAGGTATCCGCCGCGTCCTGTAACCGTGGTAGCTTGGACCAGTCGCTCACCCACCACCGCCCGCGCCCCCTCCCTCTGACCTTGTCCCGCCCGCCATGCGCCAGCTGAGGCGCGACTCGTTCGACAGATGTTGCCTATATAAGTACTTATAGCTCCTATAATGCTCCTAACAGTGTACCTACATGCGGAGCGTCCCAGCCGGAGCCCCCAGCGCCTAGCTACGTTAGTACTAATATATTATATACTGTGGCCTAGCCTAGGGCCATGGATGGAGGGATGTATGTTCTTTTAATATGGAATATAGGAATAACTAGCTGTTTCCCGCGGCTTCACCCGCGTGGACAACGTTTCTATGACTTTTCGAGGGTGCGCGAGCGTGAAAAAAAAGTAGCCTATGTGTTAATCCAGGTCCTAATCTGTGTACCTACCAAGTTTCAGCCAGATATTTTCAGTAGTTTTTGCGTGAAAGAAAAAACAAACATACACACTCACACACTTACAAACTTTCGCCTTTATAATATTAGTGTGATTGGTTACTTTCAGAAGAAAGCTTTTATTTAACTTGCAATGTATGTATGTATGTTTGTTCGGGTGAAATCTTGCAAGTTAATTTTGACCCACTTCCCGGTTTCCGATTGAGCTGAAATTTTGCATGCATATGTATATCGCGTGACATTTTTTTTTATTTACAATTAGTAAACCCTTGACAACATCTCACCTGGTGGTAAGTGCCGATGCTGCCGAAGATGGAAGCGGGCTTACCAAGAATCCCCAACGCAATGGGAAACTGGCTATCTTATCTTCATGCCGGAACACACCAATGATATCAACATTGATATTTGGCGACAAGACTTAGATAAGATGGTGGTAGCTAGCCAGGCGGGCTTAGAAAATGCCCTACCACCAACCAAACCGAGTCTTACAATTGACCCCGCCGGGAATCGAACCCGCGACCTCCTGTGTAAAGCCAGTGAACTTTGACTCTGAGCTACGGAGGCGGTTAAAATGCAATATTAAAAGGTTGCACCTAACAATTTTAAGGGTTTTCGAAAATTTTATTGTCATTTCCAATAGAAACAGTAAATTAATTAATTGAATGTATTTTGAGACTTTAGGTTATCGACACAAGACAGAAAAATTACAAGAAACAATAGACAGCTGTCAAAATATAAAGATTGCGTTCAGAAATAAACAAAGCGATATCACAATTTTATTTTTAAATAATATTCGAAAAAATATAAAAGCTTTTCGGTATTTAAAAAGAGTTTTAATGCTCAAAAGCCGAATGCTCAAATAAATATAAATAAGTGTGTGGTTTTATGAAACCACGGTAATAGTGAAACTTTACAGAGGACGAAACGATCATGGCTGCTCTCGCTACGGTACAGAGGACGAAACGATCATACCGTCAGACGAAAGCGACCGTCACGCGACATGCAACACACAGACAAAAAAATTTGAGACGATGTAATAAAAGTTTCACTTTAAATAGGTACTGTTGGGTAAGAAAGTACATACATACATAGTTTTGCACGGCCCAAGGGCAGAAAAAAACAAAAAAATCGACCGTCATCTGACCATTGACGCCCCTTTGCTCGCTGACCTCGCTGATATTATACATTTTCGCTCCCTCAAAATGTTAGTTTTCAATTGTTTATTCTACGATTTTTAAATATATTTTGATTACAATAACGTGTATATTTGATCCATAGCCATGTGTGATTTTATTTTCGTTTACTTTGAAAACGGATGGAAGGTCCAGCAAATCAAATTTGTTGCTTGGGCCCTAGGGCCTTACAAGACTCGGTTGGGCCTTTATTACTTTAGAAAATTATCAAAAAGAAATTATACAGGGTGTAACAAAACTGGTGTAGGTCCCGTTAACTGGGGCTTCTACTCACAATACTGAACAACTTTTGTTCTAACACTTTGCTGAAATCGCAAAAAAAAGTACTCTTCATACAAATCGATCAGCTGATCGACCAATTTTGTACGTTTTAGTATGGAGGGTCCAAATTTTTACTGAGAATTGACTATGAGTTCCTTGGGGAAAGTTGTTCAGTATGATGAGTAGAACCCCCAGTTAACGGGTCCTACACCAATTTATTTACACCCTGTATACAGCTACCTAAGTATTTTTTTTAGTTAAAATAATAAACAACACTTTTTACATCTTACTTTATTGTAGGTATTTTTTTCACTGATTTATTATGATTACTAACGATACTTAATTTTACAGGGCCTTGTAACCCACAGTCGTGACCTTACAAACCCGAGACGTTTAATAAGGCCCAATGTATGAAAAATATAAAATCAAAAATCTTGAAAACAAATCTTTAATTCTTGCATTAATTTCAATATGTTTAACTACAATACCGAAATTAACATATTAAACAATTATAAAATCGATATCTGGTCTGTTTTGTTACGCAGGAGACGTAAATTTTTTAAATAAACTATTGATAATCTAAGTCTCTGCTTACTTTTATCAGTGTTCATGTATATCACAAATTTCTTATTTAGGTATGTGTCTTTAGGGACTTTAGTTTTTATTCTAAGATTTAAACTAAAAAAACACAAATACATACATTGCAAGTTAAATAACATAAAAAAATCGAAAAACCTAAAAACTTTGAGGTAAAAGCTTTTAATATTGGATTGTCACGTGATATACATATGCATACAAAGTTTTAGCTCAATCGGAAACCGGGAAGTGGGTCAAATTTAACTTGCAAGATTTCACCCGAACAAACATACATACATTGCAAGTTAAATAAAAACTTGTAAAAAAAAACGGTAATTTAAAAAACTAAAAAACCCGACTGCGTTTCTGTGTAATTTGGAAATGAAAAACCCTAAAACAAGAAAGTCGTCATACCCGATTACACTTAACTTAAGAAAAATTGTAGCAGTCGGGACCCATTCTAGAAAGTCAGCCGTCTAGTCAGTATATTGGAGTAATCTGCAATGTAATATAGGTATGTGCTCTCAATTCACTATGCCTCCATTTCTAGAATGGGTCCCGACTGCTACAATTTTTCTTAAGTTAAGTGCAATCGGGTATGACGACTTTCTTGTTTTAGGGTTTTTCATTTCCAAACTACACAGAAACGCAGTCGGGTTTTTTAGTTTTTTAAATTACCGTTTTTTATTTTATTTATTTTTTAGTTTTACTATTGAATGAGTTTGTATAGTAACCTATATACACAATGACACACATTAAATTTACGCAGATTATTAACTTATCAGTTGATAGAAAATCCATCGAGCCGTTCTGGCTGCAGAGCTTTGCCAAACATTTGAATTTGGCGCCAAAAATCCGCCATTTTGTTTTTTTTTTTTATTTTGATGTACCCAGTGTCACTCACACAGTAAATACGTATCTAACGACATCCCTCAAACTAAAATCTATCGAGCCGTTCAGGCTGCAGTGCGTGCCTAACATTGGAATATGGCGCCAAAAATCCGCCATTTTGTTTTTTTTTATTTTGATATACCCAGTGTCACTCTCACAGTAAATACGAATCTAACGACACCTCTCAAGCCAAAATCCATCCAGCCGTTCAGGCTGCAGAGCGTGCCAAACAATTATACATACATACATACATACTCTCGAAAAACATAACCCTCCTTCTGGCGCAGTCGGGTAACAATAAACATTTAAAATAAGTTTAAGTATATTAAAACATTTTTTTTAAATCGTTTGCCTCAGCCAGGAATTGAATAAGTTGTAAGTCCGGTAAAAAGCTAGTACCTATCTAAACTGAATGCACCTAGAGTGACCTTCGAGAAGACGATCGATACCCCCCCCCTCACCCTCCCTCCCACACACTCAGCTGCCTAGGCACTAGCTAGGCTATTTGAGACCTCACTTTAGTATTCTCCGGAGTCGGAGTGTGGATGAGGTCCATTTACAGGCTTTTACTAACTTTTCAAGCGACTTCCAGAAAGGAGGAGGTTCTCAATTCGTCTGTATGTTTTTTTATTTTTTTTATGTGTGGTACCTCAAAACTTTCGACTGGGTGAACGGATTTTTATGATTCTTTTTTATTTAAAAGCTAGTGCTTCCCGTGTGGTCCCATATAAATTTTATCAAAATCGATGTAGTAATTTATTAGAAAATTAACAAAAACCAAAAATAATAATGCAAAAATGTACAAAGTTGTTGCGATGGAAGTCGGTTTTTTAATTTGTTTAACGTTTTTTGTATTATTATTTTGTTTTTCGTTATTTTCCTTTACAATTACTGCGACATTTTTGATAAATTTTATTGGGGCCAACTCGGGAGCACACCCTATCGAATAAAAAAAAAACATGAAAATCGGTTCACAATCTGCAAAGATATCGCGAAACAAACACACACATAATTTTGAACAAAAAAACGACTTCAAACAGGAAACTAAGGTTCCCCTCGATTTCTCTGGAATGCCATCATCAGATCCTGGTTTCCTTATCATGGTACCACCTTATCTCCTTTCCAACAAAAAAAGAATCATCAAAATCGGTTCATAAACGACGAAGTTATCGGCGAACACACATAAAAAAGTATTGTATGCTTGCGATAGTAGGTTCTTGGTGGAACACTGAACTGAACATATTTAGGTTTTTCTACGAAACCGGTTGCAGTATAAACAAATTTTTGTTTTATTTACATTAATTGTGGAATAGTGCAAGAAAAACCTAAATATGTACACATAAAAAATATTATACAAATATTATAGAGTCGAATTGAGAAACCTCCTCCTATTTTTGAAGTCGGTCAACAAAACATAGTATTCGGAAGTCGGTTGAGACATCCCAGAGTCATCCCGGACAGATGAAATGAAAAGCTGAGACTTAAGGCCCCGTCTCCTACTCGCTCGGTTTGCTTGGTGGAAGGAAGGGAAAAAGTTAAACATACGATTAAGGCGAGGCATTTGTAAAACAGTTGTCTCCGTTTTTTCCTTTACGTGTAAAGAGTCAAGAAAATAACCACACTTTTGCACTTTTTCAATGTTATACCACAGATTACTAATTAGTTACTATACGATGTTATTTCTCTTAAGACTTCAATTTAAAAACTAAAATTTAGCAGATTCCCTGTAGTACTTAAAAAGAAATATCTCCATATAAAAACTATGTGCAAATTTTATTAATAAACAATAGTTTTAGACTTTTTTTTGACGTTTTAGACCTGTTTTTGGGATTTTTTATCATCGAGTAAAGTACACACTATCGTGTAACATATTAGCACATTCCTCAGACAATATCCTTAAGTATATCCAATATTTTTAGCAAGACCGATATTTAGTAATAATTACCCAAAAAAAATTTGATTTAGCTAAAGGGTTTCTCCGCTTTTCCACCGGTGCTTCGCCTTAAAAAAAATAGAAATAAAAGCAGACTAATGATGACAGTGGGAAAAAAAATATTGAAAAAAAGCCTCTAATAAGTAGAAAATCATATGTTTTGGCCCTTTAAGTTTAATGTAATGTTTTATGTTTGAGGTGCAGCCAAACGCACTCAAATTTTAAATAAAAAATAAATAAAAAAAATAGTTATAATTTGATCCAAGAGTCGTCGCGACCGCTAAAATGAGGAATTATAAGTATTTTAAAATAAAAATAACTTTACTACAATAAAGTGAATCAGTAGTTGTATTCTGTTTTTAACCCCCGACGCAAAAGAGAGGGGTGTTATAAGTTTGACGTGTCTGTCTGTCTGTCTGTGTATCTGTCTGTGGTATCGTAGCTCCCAAACGGATGAACCGATTTCCGTTTAGTTTTTTTCGTGTCATAGATAATTTTATCCCGAGTGTTCTTAGCCATGTTTCATGAAAATCTGATCAGCCGTTTGAAGATCATCAGCTCCTTTCTAGTTGATGAGGGGATCTGAAAAATTTCCTTATGTTCGAACGATTCGAAATTTAGTACCGTGTTACTTCAATGGTATTGAAAGTATATGGTTAGGTAACCATGACCTGATCAGCCGTTTGAACATCATCAGCTCCTTTCTAGTTGATGAGGGGATCTGACTAACTTCCTTATGTTCGAACGATTCGAAATTTAGTACCGTGTTACTTCAATGTTATTGAAAGTATATGGTAAGGTAACCGTGACCTGATCAGCCGTTTGAAGATCATCAGCTCCTTTCTAGTTGATGAGGGATCTGACTAACTTCCTTAAGTCCGATCGATTCGAAATTTAGTACCGTGTTACTTCAATGATATTGAAAGTATATGGTAAGGTAACCATGACCTGATCAGCCGTTTGAAGATTATCAGCTCCTTTCTAGTTGATGAGGGGATCTGACTAACTTCCTTATGTTCGAACGATTCGAAATTTAGTACCGTGTTACGGCTGATCATCAGCTCCTTTCTAGTTGATGAGGGATCTGACTAACTTATGTCCGATCGATTCGAAATTTAGTACCGTGTTACTTCAATGGTATTGAAAGTATATGGTAAGGTAACCATGACCTGATCAGCCGTTTGAAGATCATCAGCTCTTTAATAGTTGATGATCTGACGTCGCTGCGTCGCTTCGACTCTGCCCCACAGGGAATTGAGCCTTATGTATGTGTATTATTACTTCTTAGTCTTATCAATTCTGCTAAAGCTGATCTGTCATGCGGATTATTGAAGAGCTTTCTCTGGTCCTTATCTTTAACCTAACCTTAGAGTAGGTAGTTAAAACTTAATCTAGTAAATTGAAACTAATAATGATACCTAGTACCAAACTAAGTTACTAACTCAACTAACTAATCACTATAAATACCTTCCTAATATTTATACCTACTTTAAAAAGGACAAAATAAAAGTAAAATTAAAAATTTCAAAAACCCACCGACACAAAAAATGAATTCTAAAAACTAACAAATAATATTTTAAACCTATTATAATTACTATCGTCACATATATTATGCAAGTTCAAATATTTTATTTTCCAAGCGTTGTCGCGTCGGGGGACCGCTAAGTGAGAAAAACAGGTGTAGTCGCAGATTGCAACAAAAGAATTTACTCCGAAAAATTCGCAAAATCGACACCACCGTCAACGTCGTCTGCCCGTTCGGGTCGCCGCACTTGGTGACGCCCACCCCCGCGCCGCATACCGCACACCGAGCTCGCGCGCAGAGCGTAGACTATATTATATGAAACTATGAAACTTAAGCTCGCTCGTATCATACACTACACCTGTTTTTCTCACTTAGCGGTCCCCCGACGCGACAACGCTTGGAAAATAAAATATTTGAACTTGCATAATATATGTGACGATAGTAATTATAATAGGTTTAAAATATTATTTGTTAGTTTTTAGAATTCATTTTTTGTGTCGGTGGGTTTTTAAAATTTTTAATTTTACTTTTATTATTTCATTAGCTTAGCGGTCCCCCTACGCGACGACTCTTAGATCAAAATATAACTACTTACATTTAACCTATACGGCCAAAACATATTATTTTAATGGGATTACTTTAGAAGAAATCGATATTTTTTTATATGAGTTGTTTTATGTAAAAAACAGAAATCTTAAATCATCAATAAAAATCGTTTTCTTTTCACTTTATTTTTAAGGCTTCATACCCAAAGGGTAAAAACGGGTCCCTAATATTAAGACTTCGCTGTACGTCCGTTCTTCTGTCTGTCTATCTGTCCGTCTGTCACCAGGCTGTATTTCATGAACCGTGAAAGGTAGACAGCTGAAATTTTCACAGATGATGTATTTTTGTTGCTGCTATAACAATAAGTACAAAAAAATTTAATAAGTGAAAAATTAGGGGGGCTCTCCATACGTGTTTTTTTTTAAATACATGAATAAACTAGCGCCATCTAGTATTTGGTACGGAACCCTTTGTGTGCGGTTCTGACTCGCACTTGGCAAGTATTTTTAATATTTTTGTCGATAGTTTTTGGTCTAGTTTCACCTCCTTTATTTCCCTTTCACAGCAATTATTTTGAAAAAAAACACATACAGTCGAATTGAGAACCTCCTCATTTTTGAAGTCGGCTGAAAAGAGTTTTTATGCCCAAAAGCCGAATGCTCAAATGAATATAAAACACGGTTCCAAATTAAAAACAAGGCTGTGTTTCCTACGATTCTATTAAAAATAAAAGACGATTCTGGGACCACGATTCCACCTCCAAAGTTCATCATCAGATCAACTTCAAAGTACCAAAAGGATCATTGTCACCGGGAGTACGGTTTCATTCCAAATTTCAGCTCAATCAGACCCCTGGAAGTCGCTCTAAAATCGATCGATATTTGAACTAAACAAACATACATACATACATACAAACATTGCAAGTGAAACAAAAGCTTTTAAAAACACCACCTACTCAATTATTACGAGCGAGGATTGATTTACAAATCTTAGTGAAGCACCTCCCGCTCCCTGCATGTGCATACACACCAAGTTTATCATTCGTTAATCGAGTCTGAATCATCATCTCTGCTAAGCTACTGGGTAAGCATAATGTTTATAGTTAATGTGTGCGCTAGTGTGCCTGTGTGCTAGTGTGGGTTCCGTGAAAAAGGCACTACTGGGTCCCGCGAATTAGTTATATTGAATCATTGAACTATTTTGACAGTTTAGTAATTTCGCTGTTACGAATATATCACTGTTAGAAACAGTTCTTGTTTAAAGTACTATACTTTGTTTGAAATACAATCACAGGAACTCGAAAATGTCTCTACCGATTACGATGAAACTTTGGTAAAATGTTGTGCGTACACCCCCCGGGATAAACCTACAACAAAATAAATATAGTTATAAAAAAACTAAAAAACACGCTTTTAAAGCACATCAAACTAAAAAGTGAAAAATACTTCTTAATTAAGCTAAAAACAATAATGAACGAAAAATACTAGTATTATTATTAAAAAAGCGTGGGTTGCTCGATATACGAAAAACGCCCCACGCTTTTTTTACAAAAATACTAGTATTTTTCGTTCATTATTGTTTTCAGCTTATATTAAGAAGTATTTTTCACTTTTTAGTTTGATGTGCTTTAAAAGCGTGTTTTTTAGTTTTTTTAAAACTATATTTGTTTTTCAATTTTAGTTCAGGATAATGAGATAAACTTATGAAATTATTGTAAGGTGACTAATTCTTGATACTTTACAGAGTTTAAATTAAATCTGTCCGTTTAAAGTGGGTCAAAATCGAGTGCAAAGAAGTCGGTTACAAAAACATACAAACAAACTTAACAAACATACAGGTGAAGCTAATATAAGCATGATAAAAATGCGCTCCGGACATCAGCTTCTTTACATGATATCCTCGCGGGCATCAGCTGATATTTTCGAATACAGATTTTTTACTCTTATTTGAATTGGAGTGTCTTTTATTTGTATCTTCTAAACCGTTATAGATAGCCCGCTAAAAAAATTTACAGAGTATGTGATAATATATTATACGGGATTTACTAACAAATAATAAAAAAAATATATCATTGATCCCCATAAAAGAATCGTGTTTTTAAAGGTTTTTTATGTTGCTCTTTGGTCAAAACGGAAAGCGTGAAACTTGGTGTGACTGTAGTACTGATCCTAGAGTAAAACAAAAAACATTTAAAAACATTGGGTGGGGTTAGTCAACAGAAGAATAAAATAATTAGGTACTCCAAATAAAATCTATGTCGCTCTGCTAACAATAAAATAGGAACTAACACAGATATTAAGTCAACATTGTTACTAATACACTAAGGATATTATTTTACCGAAATAAAGCTTATTCACGTTTCTATGACTTTTCGAGGGTGCGCAGTGCGCGAGCCGCAAGCGGCTCGCGAGCGTGGTAAAAAGTAGCCTATGTCTTAATCCAGGTCCTAATCTGTCGACCTACCAAATTTCAGCCAAATCCGTTCAGTAGTTTTTGCGGGAAAGCGTAACAGACAGACAGAGTTACTTATTAGTAGGGATTATTATTAAAACAAGAGAAAACCGGCCGAATGTAAATCGTATTCGCGCTGAGACGACCAAATTAAAACAAAAAACAAATTCTGTCGCTCGCGTTGATTGAATTGAATTTTGTTTGAAATGAATAGGTATCATTGTTGTACCTCTGTCTGTGTGGAGAGGGTTGGTGGTACGGAAGCCTCGGTGCCCGAATCCGGCTAGCACTTGGCCTGGTTTTTAAGCTATTGCACAGCTTTTATCGCGGGCTATGAACGCGGCAACCAAATCAAGAAATTCCGTAACGAAAATAAAACCTAACACTCCCCACTCAGCCTACCATGTAGCTCGGCTGAGCGTAACGTAACGTTACCGCGTTCTAAAAACTTACAGTGCCATCTATTAGCGATTTGCGGTACTAAAAGGACTTAGTCAATTTTACTGGTGTAACTTTTTTAGTGTTAATTTATTACATAAACATCCCGCGCCCCAAGGCCTATATGGTACTGGTAAATACTGCATAAATAAATAATTATAATTGCATAAGTTGATAAAAAATGCTATGCAATAGCTTTACCGCGGCATTCCCCGAGTGCCACACGTTTTTTTTTATGAGCTTGTACGTCGGTGACCTTGTTCTTTTTGTCTACAATTTTCCTATACCGTCTCCATAACTATACATATAGTATGGTACGTGTTATAAAATAGATCCAGTAGACATACGTAGGTACACAGTGCGCAGGCGCAGACGCAGGAGTACCTGCGCGCGCGGCGCGGCCCGGGGCGCGGCATGACACAATGTTCAAACATAACAGCCGGCTGATAATGATAAGCGTGTTGCAACACAAAGCTTCGCTGTGCTTGCACAAGGAAAACCACCTGCGTATTGTTCGCCAATCGCCACGTTCGGAACGAATCATACGCAGCGCAGTATAGTACGTACGACACGAGTGAGTAATATTATTATGTAGCTATCGGCAAAAGCGTCGGTGGCTCAACCGGTAACGACTCGACCCTCCTAATCAAATCCAGACGGCCAATGTACGAATGAGTTTTTCGAAACTTACGTACATATAATTACCGATTGCTTTAACGGTGAAGGAAAACATCGTGAGGAAACCTGCACACGCCTGCGAAGAAACTCGAAGGTTGTGTGTGAAGTCGACCAACCCGCACTGGGCCCGCGTGGTCGACTAAGGCCTAATCGCTCTGATTCAGGGTAGGCTCGAGCCCCTCGGTGGGGACGTATATGAGCTGATATAATAATATAAGGTGTAAAAAAATTATCTGAAACTATTTTAATTAGTGCTTTTACCCATGAAACTGAACAACTTTCCCCACGGAACCCATAGTTAAATCGCAAAAATTTATCTCCTATACTAACTCGATCAGCTGATCAGCCAACTTATTATGGGAAGTTCATTTTTTTTTTAGATTTGTTGTTTTGTTTGTTTGTTTTGTTTCATAGGGAAAGTTGTTCAGTTTCATGGGTAGAAGCACCAGTTTAAATAGTTTCAGCTAATATACACCTTATGTGTGTATTGCTTAAATTTCCAGTAGTAATATCTACCTTATGTATTTATATATTTACTAGCTGTCCCGGCGAACTACGTACCGCCTTACATTACACTACCCTACCCTACACTACACTACACTACCCTACCCTACACTACACTACCCTACCCTACACTACCCTACCCTACACTACACTACCCTACCCTACACTACTCTACACTACCCTACACTACACTACCCTACCGTACACTACCCTACCCTACATACACTACACTACCCTACCCTACCCTACCCTACACTACCCTACCCTACACTACCCTACACTACCCTACACTACCCTACACTACCCTACCCTACACTACACTACCCTACCCTACACTACACTACCCTAACACTACTCTACACTACCCTACACTACCCTACCCTACCCTACACTACACTACACTACCCTACCCTATCCTACATACACTACACTACCCTACCCTACACTACCCTACCCTACCCTACACTACCCTACCCTACACTACCCTACCCTACCCTACATAAGAACCTTCTCCTGACAATAACGAACTCGACAAAAAAAGAATTAGCCAAATCGGTCCAGCCGTTCTCGAGTTATGCGCTTAAGCTCAAGCCACACAGAGGCGGTACTGCGGGAAAGCGGCGCGGGGGCGAACCTGCGGGAAGCGAATGCGGTCCGGGGCGTGCCACACACAGATACGGTGCGGGCCCGCGGCGGGAAAGCGGCGCGGGAGCGGCCAGTGTGACACCAAAAGCGGCCTATTTAAAGATGGCGACCATGTCGGAAAGTGACGAGGAGGAGCTTCTGCTTTTGTTAGCTTTATGGCAAAAGAAAAAAACTAAACGAAAATGGATTCATGCCATAAACACAAAAAGAGAAGTCTTTGGAGAATACCACCACTTATGCAAGGAATTAAGATCTTACGAAGACCGTTTTTTTGAGTATTTCCATATGAGTAGAAGCAGCTTCGAGGAGTTGCATGATATCTTACGACCAAAAATATTTTTTCCCACAAAATATCTTTTCTTAGGGTGTTTTTGTAGTTTTTATCCTTAGTATTATATAAACATGGATGTGGTTGAACCAAATAAATTAGTTTTTCTGTCGAATTCATAATGACAGGTGAAAAACAACTAATAATCTCTTAAAAAGTTGCAAATAAACACAACTCGCAATCCCGCTCCCGCGCCGCGCCGCGCCGGACCGCGCCGCTACCGCTCTGTGTGGCCCGTTGCATAAGACTGCTAAGGACACAACTCCCGCGCCCGCATACCGCCCCGGACCGCGCCGCTCCCGGTCCGCTTTCCGTTCCACTGTTTGTCATAGCGGCCGGGCCGGTACCGCCCCCGGTCCGCGTCCGCTCTCTGTGTGGCAGGTTACATATAAACTAGAAGGTTACAAAAATATCCCGGTCCGGAACGCTCCCGGTCCGCACCGCCGCCGCCTCTGTGTGGCTTGAGCTTCCAACACATTTTGCGATTCATTTTTATATATTAGATTGTACTCACACCACACAGTTGAGGTAAACAGTTGCTTACAAACTAAATGTACAAATAGCATGAATAACCTGTAAGAGTTTTCTTCCTACATACCATAGACGATGTATATTATTACTATGTTAAGAATATTTTTTTTGTAGTCCCTATTTTATTTTGCCTGTCCGCATTAAATCCCGCAATATTGATTGGGTGAGTTACCGATAGTAGTTATCTATCTCTATCGTTTCCGTGGTTAGCATCGCAACGTACCGTGCGCCCAAGTATTACTAGACACCGAAACCTAGGTACTCATACTCATACAACCGCCACCAGCCCGGACTTGGCTGGCCTACGTGTGCAGGTTGGTGGCAGCATTGGTGGCAGGAGTTCAGGGCTCACTGTAGGTACATAGAGATAGCTCACGGTCACGCGAACGGTGCGACCGAATAGTCGTGACTTGAGCATTGAGTATATTAACAAACAAAATACACTCGGCGGCACAGAAACTGCCCACCTATTTATTCTCAGTACTTATACATTTTGACGTGATAACGTCTTATAAATTGATGACACGGGCTGCATGTACGAAAAAGTGTCCCGTTACGTGACGTCATTGTCCCGTTACGCCAGTACGCTGAGCCAAACGTGCAAGCGAGAGTTGTACTTGTACTTGCTTAGGGCTTGGGGCTTGGGGCCTGTTTGGGTCAGGTTAAGTTAAAAGGATTAAAAGTACTAGGTTCCCAGGATCTTACAAGAGGTGTTCCAATTCGGTCCATTCTCTGTGAGGAAATGCCAAAGGGTTAACTCACCCGACTATGGGTGTATGACTAGTATGAAGCGACTATTGTTAAACATGGAGCTGAAGAAGTTTTACTTCAGTCTTGTGGTCTGATGCCCACAAGTGTTCGGCTTGTGACACGTTGTCACGTAAAATTATCGTTCGTAAACCGACTTTACAGACAACATCGTATTTATACAAAAGGGTGCCGAAACGGCAACATTTTGTTTTTAAATCAAGAAAACTAAGGAAACTACGAAGTGCAGTCGTTAGGTAAGGGGGCGTCCATTAATCGCGTCATATTGTATAGGGGGGGGAGGGGGTCAGCAAAAAATCACCAATGATCACCACAGGGGACGGGGGGGTATGGACACGTATCACGTGTATTTTTTTTTTCATCTGTGCTATACTGTATTATAGTCAATAAAATAAAAATAATAGTTTTCCGCCCTTCAATTAACCAAACTGTCAAAATCAGAGTTTTTAAAATTCGCGCGCTGTATAGGTTCATTTGTTAGAAAACTGTTCTTTAGTTATCGAAAAAAATACACGTCATATTGGATGGGGGGGGGGGGGGTCCTGAAAATATCACCAAAGATCACCATGGGGGAGGGGGGGGTCTAAAACAAGCCAAAAACGTATGACGCGATTAATGGACGCCCCCTAAGATCCCTGGCTACAAATGTGTCGAAGAGCACAACACTCTGCAGAGCCTCGGGACGGGAACTCCAGATGACAGCACATAGTAACTTAGAAAATTTTCCAGTCATTTTGCGGAACAAAACAATTATGTTCTTTGCTTTGAGCAGTCTACAGAGTTACAGAGTTAGCGAGGCTCCGCAATAATGTCGTGCTCTTCGACACATTTGTGGCCAGGGATCTAACCCAATGACTGTTAATTATCAAGAAAAGTAAGAACTTTTCTTGATAATAATTGAAATCGCTAAACACGTTAAAAAACCGACACATCCATCGCAACAACTTAGTACATTTTTTGCATTATTATCAATCAATCAATCATGCTTTATTGTACAATCACAAAAATTATTAATAATTATTAATTATTTTTGTTTTTTGTTAATTTTCTAATAAATTACTATACACCGATATTGATAAAATTTATATGGGACCACACGGGAAGCACTAGCTTTCAAATAAAAAAAGAATCATAAAAATCGGTTCACCCAATCAAAGTTCTGAGGTAACACACATAAAAAAACACGGTCGAATTGAGAACCTCCTCCTTTTTGGAAGTCGGTTGAAAGAAGTAATTGTTGGTGCTTGTTGTGTGACGCTGAGTGAATCACTCGCTATCGATTTTTGTAGTATAATTTTATTCCAATTCTGATAACCTTTCTGGGTGAGATCACGCGCAAACTGATAAGGGAGCTTAGTTCTAGATCAGATCTTTTAACCACATCTAACTGTTGGTAATTTTTCCACTGGATGCCAATCTAGAGGTCGCAGGTTCGATACCCAGAGGGGTCTAACTGTACATATATCTAATAGAGGCGGAGTTCGAACCCATAAATTAATCAACTTTAAAAAAAAACATTTGTTGGTAGAGCAGCGTCCATCGGGTTCTGTCTGCCATTAATTAAGTGCCTATGTATATACGTACAGGACTGGGTGTCCCGAAAATAGCGAATCAAGGTAGCATGGAAGATAGCTCTGTGACCTATCAAATGGCGAATCCAGGTAGCATGGAAGATAGCTCTGTGACCTATCAAATGGCGAATCCAGGTAGCATGGAAGATAGCTCTGTGACCTATCAAATGAGCTAAAAATGATGCTTTTTTGAGATGGTAAAAACTAAAAACACCGACACCTCACCAGGAACACTCGGAGGGTCAAAACTTATGCAACTGTAAAAAGTTTTCACATCTGTCGGTACAATCGAAGTGGTTAGGTTAGGTTATTTTCAACAGTGAGCGCGCGGGCTCTACTCATTAACTGAACGACTTCTCCAACGATCCCAAAATAAATTCGCAAATAAATGGGCTCTCCATACAAAGTTGGCCGCATTCGAATGACAATTACTCCATTTTTAGGGTTCCATACCTCCATAAGGTAAAAACCGGCCAAGTGCATGTTGGGCCACGCGCAATGTAGGGTTCCGTAGTTGCCAATATGTGTGTTATAGTGTATTACTTACATTTTGATATATTCTAAAACGCGCTAGCAACATCTTTGAGAAGGTTAGTGTATAGAATTTTTTTGATCGACATTGCTCGTCAACTAGAAAAGCCTTATTAGCTTTGATAGTTTTCCTTTTAAATTCATTATAAAGATAGACTAGTTTCATTATTTTTTTTCGAATTTCCAAATACAGCGATTCAGTTGTTAGGGGGTAGGGACATACATTACAAAACTTAAAAAAAGCTTTGTAAACTTTATTGTGTGACAAATCAAATGAAAGGTCTTGTTGTGAGAATATCGATCGTGATCAGTTTCGGAGGCGGTATAACGTCTCCCTGTCTCACCTCTCGCTGCAGCCGGATTAGCTTCCGAGTTTTGATTCTGGAGGCGAACCGACATGGTGGCGTTTTCACTCATAAACACTTCAGTACCTCGATATGTATCGATGGTCAATAAGCACCGCCGTTGGAGAGACTATAGAAGAAGTAAATTCTACTATGGAGAGACTGTAACTCAGCCCAAGTTTCGACCGAATTAAGAGGGAAGAATAGTACGTGCTTGTCCATACAAAAAGAGAAAACGTTTTTCCACTTCTAAATATTTTCCAATCACCACGATTTTTTAGTATGTTATTGACACAATGAATGACTAGGTTTATAGCTTTTCCTTTTTTCAAAATTTGCTATAGATTCAAACTTATAGGCAGCTCAAGTAACGTAATTTTTGTGATTAAAACTGTGTCGAATTAAGCCGTTTTTTGAACAAAATCAATGTATTTTTTTAAAAAAAAGCGAAACCTATAAACCTAGAATATATTGTGCTGAAACGATCGACATCAAAATCAAAGAGATTTGTTGAGATTTAGTTAGTGGAAACCGTTTTCTCACGTAATTAATGGACGGACCCAAACAAGTTTTTACTTCAAAAATTAACCCCCTTTTATTGTACCACTTTGTCGGCGTGATTAATCAAATCAAAATCAAATCATTTATTTTTCATTTATTGTAATACTGTGCCCGTGCCAAGTTACAGCTTTCTGTACTAATAGTCTCAGCGCTAAGCCGCGGACAAACGGACGGACAGACAGACATGGCGAAACTATAAGGGTTCCTTGTTGACTCAGGAACCCTAAAAATCTGTTGACTTCGAAACTCAAAAAAAAATTATTTTCGTAAATTGGTCCACTGAATCAGTGAACAATGAACATACATGAAAATAAATATACACAGACGAACATAGAACCTCCTTCCTGTTTTGAAGTCGAGTAAAAAGGAGGTTATTGTTAACGGCAGAGCCGAACGGCCACTAAAGTAATTAACGGCCACTTCGCTCAAACATTCTCATCACATCAAACTCAATTAGATCACTGAATTGGTTAGTGCGGAGTGCGGCTCGTCGCGTCGTCGCGTCGGGGCTGGTTAGATAGAAAGCAATGTATCAGGCGTTGAAAAGGTAGGTACTAATCAACTTTTACACAGATAACGATGGCCTCAGTGGCAAAAAGAAAAAAAATCAAAAAACCCTAAAAACTTTTAGGTACAAGCTTTTAATATTGCATTGTCACGCGATATATATATATGCATGCAAAATTTCAGCTCAATCGGAAACCGGGAAGTGGGTCAAAATTAATTTGCAAGATTTCACCCGAACAAACATACCTACATTACATACATACATACATTGCAAGTTAGAATAAGACCTAACTATGTTTTGGAAACGTGTAATATTTATGCCGTTGGTGTGCCTTATTCAAAAAAAAAAAAAAAAAGCTTTTAAAAAAAGGTTAACTTTAAAAAGGTGTCGGTGCCTAATGAGGAAAATAAAAATATAAGAAAAAAAACAACAACCACCTTAACCTACTGCCCTTACTCTTATTTTATAAACTTTATTTTTTTCGAGATTTTTTACGCACAGTATTAGTTTTGATAAAAGGTAGAAAAAAAGTTGAGACTTGATTTATTAATTTAAAAGACGGCCCCCTTTTTTGCAGCAGTACCAGATTGATTTGTTTAGAAGTTGTGGGTGTTTTTGCGGTGTTGCCTACCTAATAGCAGTATTTTTTTTAATTTAACACCTTCAATAAGGAACCAAAACAAGGTACCCCTTACTTTAGCAATAAAAAAAAATTATGAGTAGAAATATAGTAAATTGGTGAAAGCTGAGAGAGGCGAAAGTCTAGACTTCCTTTCCCGAGAAGAACTCGCCTTCTAACTTCTTCTGGGTGGGATACCTCTTATTTTAAAAACTTACATTGCCACTGCGCTAAACACTATGAAAAAATAACAGAAATCTAAAAAGCACTTCAAAAATGGAACACAAAACTTATGACGTCACGCTGCACAACACCGCACTCAAGTAGGTCATCAATACCGAAGTAGCTATTCCTACGGGGCACAGGTAATTTTTACCCATAAAAATTATTTTTTTTTTTGTTGCTCTGGGTACAAAATATATCAATTTTTTCACCAATTTCGGTTGTTTTTTTGTGAATCGGTAACTTCCAACTCTACAATATTTTTTCCTGAATGTTGGCTGTTTTGACAATTTTAGACAACTAAGAAACAAACAAAAGTCAACCCTAATGACGTTTGTTGTGGCTATTCTCACGGGTTGCTATGGGTTACCAGACAGAGTATCGTGACGTCATCACACCGGCCAGCTAGCCAGACGGAGTTGATTTTAAGCTTCACAAAACATAAATGTGAAAGGGAGCCAAGTTCGATATCAACAAATTACGACTGAATGGGTAGGTTAGGTACCAAGTTCTATAGTGGTTCTTAAATCATCTTTAAATAGAAATATCAATTTTAGACTTCTCCAAATAATAAGGAATGTACAGCGGTTTTCAGTTGCTTAAAAAAAATGTGTTCTGTGCTACTACATGGTGTAACTTGGCAAGTTTTCACTATCCAATTTTATTTTACACACAGAACATAACACATTTTTCTAACCAACTGAAAACCGTTGTACATTCTCTATTATTTGGAGAAGTCTAAAATTAATATCCATAGCCATTATTCAGGAGCCACTATAAAACTTGGTACCTAGTCATTAAGAACGCTGTATTTTTTTATATAAAACTTGGCTCCATTTCACATTTATATTTTGTTGGTAGGTATATCATTAATTTTTGTAAAATATTAATACAAATTTCCTATCGTTATTCAAGTAATACACATACATATAAGATATTTTTGGTGGTACCGAACCCTCGGTGCGCAAGCCCAGAGTTTTTTGAACAATGCTAGTTTTTTGAATTTTTACTCAATGCGTCCAATTAACCTATTTCAATTCCAAACCTCAAATTAAAAAGTCACCTGGAAGTGGTCTATATCATTATTCCCATGTGTTCTGCACCACCACTGTACGGAAAACAAATTTCGTGATTCCGACTCGCACTTGGCTGGTTTCTCTTTTTTATTTGTATACGCCTATTAACCTACCAAAATGCCAAACTAGTATCTAAGTCACCTGGAAATGGTCTATAATGTGGTCGGTAATGGAAGGAACCCTAATTACGCATTTTTTTTGTATACGCCTAATGTAATAACTTACCTCGATGCCAAATTTCAAGTTTCTAAATTACGTGGAACTCGTGGAAGTGGTCTATAATTTTGATACGTCAGTCAGTCAGTGAGTGAGTTATAAAAATAGTGATTTTCGGACGTCATTAACTCAAAAATGGTAAAAGATGTATTTATGAAAATTGGGATTTTAGGTGATAGCGTGGGTCTTACTAGACACGCGAAATCGCAAGTGTGTAAGTCAAACAGATTTTAAGTTACTGGTATGTAGGTCAAAAGTTGCCCGAAATGGTTTGTGTAATAAAACTCACGGCCGGTGTCGCCTTGTTCTTTTCGAACTTGGCGGACACACTGCCGTGTGTCTCGATATTATTAGTTTTGATTAAACTTAGTGATTTCTATACTCTTTGGTTTCTTTAGTCGCCCAGACGCTAAGATAATAAAATAAAAACAGAATACAACTGTTTTACTTTACTACAACTAATTATCAATAATTTTACAACTTAGCGGACCTACCAGACACGCCTATCTGTCTGTGCTGTCGTGGCAATAGCAAACAAACAGCTTTGGGCGCATCAAATTAATAAATAATAATTATCAGATTGCTGCAAGCAAGTGTAAGTAGTAAATTTCTCTTTAACTTTGCTGCTTGCAGTAAAGTACTTACTGTAAGCAGCAATTTTCTCATTTGTCTGTGTTTAAGTTTCAACTACATGGTCCTAATGGGCCAGTGATAACTCGAGTCTAAACTATCCTTTATGTATGACAGACGGCTTGATAAATTAGTAGTTTAGAACGCTCTGTCATGTAAAATCTTAACTGAGAAAACAAAAATGCTTGTATTCTTTTACAAAAATTGAAATTTCTCTTCCATTTCAGGTATAGGTACTGTCGATAGGATTAAGGAAGAGGAACTATGCAACCTGGAAATCAGTCGCATAACGGAGTACTGTAGAAGGAGTTCAAGGTTTGAGGGTGGGATGCCACTGGGGTCACAGTAACCATCGTACCACCATGGGAATAGGATGTAATGATTCCACTTAGACATGAACACTCGCCTGTACCCCGCAGGCGTCCCACCCAACAACAATAATATTTATAGTGTGACTGCAAGTTGGACCTGGAATTGGTGTTGGTACAGTAACAGCAGAATGAAATGATTGTGAGTGGACAAGAACAAGCAACAATATTGTACATTAGAGTGGAACTGTTATTTTCAGAACAGAATTCTAACCATCGAGGAACTGGAAGTTAATGTGAGCCACTTCATCTGCCCACAGAGTACTAGGACCTAATAGGTTTTGCCGAACCAGTACCTTAAAATCCATGATTTTCTGTTAAATTTAAAAGCTCAAACTGATGGTGCCTTAATTTCAAACTGCATGAAGATCTGTAACATGTATTTCCAACCAATGAAATGAGATGCTCCTCTTTTAGGGGCGTAGATCCAAGTATATATTCCTTGTATTCTTTTACCATTATCAACTAGCCATCTTTGTGATTACTACTTGGAGATGTAGCATGGCCTCCCACTCAGTTGACCGACGACCTGGTGAAGGCCACTGGAAGCCTCTGGATGGGGGCAGCGCAGGACTGGTCATTGTGGAAATCCTTGGGGGAGGCCTTTGTCCAGCAGTGGACATCTTTCGGCTGATACAATCTTTGTGAATTCCAAGTATATATTCCTTGTATTCTTTTACCATTATCAACTACCTATCTATCTTTGTGAAAGTGGTATTACAATGCTGTTGGGAATAAAAACGAAACAAAGAAAGGGACTACAAATGTTGAAAATGATCTCCGTTGTGCACTGAGAAGCCAAGGAATCACTTATGTACTGTATGTTTTACTTTTGTTAATTGATTACTTACAAGTGCTTGTCATTTGAATAAAAATGCCCATTTTTATTTTTTCATTTGTGTATTACTTATTTTGACACCCCATTTCGGCTCCTCTTGCAAAGTAAATTATTGAGGACATATGGGCATAGTATTTTAGCAGAGAGGTGGGTGAGCCGCATAGGGTATAAGGTTGATCCCTGTATCCCTGATCTTGAAGAAGAAAATTATTAACCTATGTGTAAGTATAAAGTTGTGTGCATACAACTTTACCACAACCACCACCGTGGCATATTGGTTAAACATAATATAGAAGATAAATGCGAAAATGTGTTTGTTTGTTACCTTTTCACGCTTCAACACCTAAACCAACCGCCTCCGTGGCGTAATGGTTAGTCCATTCGCTTTAAACCAGGAGGTCGCGGGTTCGATTCCCGGTGGGGTCAACGTGTAAGACTCGGTTTGGTTGGTGGTAGGGCATTTTCTAAGCCCGCCTGGCTAGCTACCACCATCTTATCTAAGTCTTGCCGCCAAACATCAGTGTTAACAACATTGATATTATATCCGCTTGAAGATATGATATCCAGTTCTCCATTGCGTTGGGCCAGTATAATAAAGAGTACTGCGTTGGCGAATCTAGGTAAGCCTGCTTCCATCTTCGGCATCATCGTCACTTACCATCAGGTGAGATGATGCCAAGGGCTTACCAATTGTGAATAAAAAAAAGTGAAGTCAGTGATTCAACACGGACCTACTTTTGTCCCTTTATTCTTAATGGAATTGTAAAAGTAAGTGCTAAGTATTAAACTTTTAAGGACATGTCAAGTTTTCCGCCCTTAAGTCAGCCCCGCATACTTTCCCCGCCTTGATACTCCCACATTCCCATCGGATCCCGGAGGTTTGTTGATCAAAATTAGTTGGCGGGGGCTACGCTTATTATAAATCTTTCGGAACGAAGTTGGAGGGTTCGGTCATCTTTAGTCTCATATAATACACTCCAAAGATGACATACACTGCATTGTTTCCAGATAATGTTATATATAGGAAGTAAGGGGTAACGTACTCCCTTCCCGTAGGGACCTCCTCCCCAGCCTCCCCCTAACCTAAACTCAATACTTTTTCAAAAACAAACAATTTAATGTCATCTTTGGTGGTGTGTATTACATAAGACTAAAGATGACCTAACCCACTAACTTCAGTCCGATCTTTTTAAATTCTGTAATGTCTATGCTTTCTTCTTTTCTGCTCGTTATTAAAATGGACAAGCGTTTCTTTGTCGATTGGCACAATAAATTAGTTAAAAAGGAAAAAGAGTCTTTTAACTTTCTCTATCATTATTAAGTTTTCTCATTTTTAACTCGAAATATGTCGGTACATATAACCATCGAAGTATTATGCACCACAACACAGTAGCAAAGTATATATATTAGTACTGACGTAACAGTAGGTAGGGCAATAGATTAATGCCCGCCGATTAAGGGTGGAGTGCGGATAAACACTACGAAACGTAGAGAGGTGCATGCGCAACAGGGGGGGGGGAAGGGAGCGAGCCTCACTTCGCGGGGCTCTTGACAGTATAATCATTCAAACCTAACTGAAACTAATATCGCTCTCAAGTCGGACCTGCATGCTTTTCCCGCCGTGATACTCCTACATTCCCTTCGGATCCCGAAGGTTTTTTGGGGATCGAAACGGATAGCGAGGGCTACTAATTGACTCTAACCAAACCTTGCACCTAACGTCACCTCGACCCTGATCTTGGTATTGAAATTACCTTGACAGATTATCTTGCCAATATTTCAATTTGTTACCCCCACGTTTTCCTATAGCGGACCCTTAATTAAAAATCTTTCGGAACGAAGTTGGTGAGTTAGGTCATCTTTAGTCTCATATAATACACTACCAAAGATATATGCATTGTTTCCAGATTTTGAAAAGATATTTTTAAAAAGTATTGGGTTTCGGGGGGAGGACGTTGAGAGGGGTTAGGGGGAGAGTAAACCAGATGTAAACTAAGAAGGGGAAGTACGCTATTTCCCTCCCTTAGTTAAATTGAATTTTGAAAATATTCTTTATGTTCATCTTTGACAAGAAATCTGGTACGGCTATAGATTAATGCCCTGGAATTTATGGGGTAGGATCCGGGAGAGTGGGATAAACCTATCCAATGGGAGAAGGGTGAGAGCGTGAATGATCTACATTTAGAGAAAATGAATTTTCCAAATTTAAACTATAAGGTAATCTTTGACCAGAACTTCGTTATTACCTACCGAAATTGCCTTGCCTTCGTAATCCGAGGGGGACGTGGAAGTACTAGAGTTGGGAAAATGTGGGGGGTTCCTTTGCTCAGGGTGGATTGCGGAAACACAGTTTACGCAGGTTTCGACATACTGATCTTTCTAAATTTATAGGTTATGCTACTTTTCATCTACTTTTAAGCGATTTAGGAATGCGACTGCTCCAGTACTGCGGGAATGGTAGCTCCTTTGCCCTTGCGTAATAAAACCCAGGCGAACCGTAGCGGCTGAGGCTGGTCGCCGAAGGTGGGCTGCCCTTCCTCCGCGCCCCCAATTGAAAAAAAAAACAATCTAGAGAACTTACAGAGGTGGACTTGTCCTACCTAACCAGCCAGAGTCCTACATTTTGACTTGTAGGTCAAGAATGGAGAGGGGGGGAGGCTCTTGATAGTATCATCAATCAAATCCGACCGAATCTAATATCGCTCGCTTCGCACGCTCAAGTTTTTTTCCACTTTCAAGTCGAACTCTCAAGCTTTCCCCGCCCTAATACTCCCACATCCCCCTTGGATCCCGAAGGTTTGTTGGAGATCGAAACGGTTAGCTGGGGCTTCGCCTTCGGAATGAGTCGTTTAATCCTAACTGAAATCTGAATCTAACCTAACCTTGACCCTGACCTTGACCATGAAATGACTTTGACGCAGTTTACACACTGTTTGTGATATTGATTTTTGAAAATATATAGGATTCTACCTTTTGCCCGCGGCTTCGCCCACGTGGACATCGTTTTTGTGACCGACTTAGAGGGTGCGCGGTGCGCGAGCCGCAAGCGGCTCGCGAGCGTGGACATGGATTTTCTCCAGATCCCTCGGGAACTGTCAGGATTTGCTTAATAGTAAATCGTGTCATTTCCCACCACCTCAACTATCTCGGTGCAAAAAATCACACAATCCATTATTCCGTTGCGATGTTAAATAACCAAAAAAGAGTATATTTTCAGTTCCCTCGGGAATTTAATAGATAACATTAATTTACATTTTTTATTTTAAATCTGGTACGGCATTAACTTAATGCCCTTAAATGTAAGGGAGGGGGGGAAATCCAGGAGAATGGGATAAATCCATCTCTAGAAGGGGGGAGTGTGAATCCTCCCTTTTAGAGAAAATGAATTTTCAAAATTTAAACTATAAGGTCATCTTTGATTAGAAATTCTCTTTACCTACCAAAATCTAATCATACTATCTAGATTCGAGGGGGATGTGGAAGTACTAGAGTTGGGGGACTCCTTCGTTTAGGGTGGATTGCGAAAACGCAGTTTACGTAGTTTTAGTGATTGGTTTTTAAAAATTTATAGGTTACTAGTTTTTTCCCGCGGCTCCGCCCTCGTGGACATCATTTTTATGATTGTCTTTAAGGGTGATTAGTAAATTATTATCGTTTCCCACTTACTCCACCATCTCTGTGCAAAAAATCACAACAATCGAGTATTTTTTTAGTTCCCTCAGGAACTGCATGAGATTATGCTATTTTACCGGGATAAAAAGTAGCCTATGTCCTTCCCCGTGATACTGGCTACCTGCATGCCAAATTTCATAAAGATTGGTCAAGGCGTTGAAGCGTGAAAAGGTAACAAACAAACAAACACATTTTCACATTTATAATATTATTATATAGTAAGGATACTACTTTTTAGAATGCAAATGCAGCAATGGTAGCTCCTTTGCCCTTGCATAACAAAGCGCAGGTACCCGGGCGAACCGTAGATGAATATCCTTAAAGTTCCGGTTTTTCCAGCTCTAGTGACAAGTATACCAACATTAAAACAAATGTTTCTAGAGTGTTTATATTCTTTTTGCTAAAGTGTTTACATTCGCTTTGTTAGAGTGTTTACATTGATTTTGCGCCGTACGAATAGGCCCCGCCCATCAATACCGTTGCACTGCACCGACCGTCGAAACTCGACTCGTACTCGTACGAATATGGAACACAAAAACGCTTTTTCAAACTTGCGAAACGCATTGGCCGGTTTGTAATAAAATCTTTTCTCACTGAACTCTTTTCACATCGCGAGGCGAAGGTTTTCGGCCGTTAGTTCTATTTTGGAGCGGGTTTCGGCGGGATCAAAAGGTTATTTCGGTTGGTTTTCGCGTTGTGTTTGTTTTATTTTGATGACGTAGCGGGCCGCAGCACGACTGCGCGTGACGTAGGCGCGCACCGGAATGGCGCACGCATTTGTACGGCGGCGGTGTTGCAAGGAGAAGGTTATTTTTGTACAGAACTTTTCTTACTAAATCAGTTTTTGTCGTCTCATACTAAAAAATCGGCTGATTAGGAAACTTTGTAAGTATACGAGTGAAATGCTCAAAAATTGTAACACTCACTGACCTCTTTACGAGACAGCGGACGAGCATAGTTACAGCGACATTGAGAAAGTGGCTGATCGATTAGAATTTATTGAACCATTCCTACTATTATGACGGTATTCCCCAAGGATTTCCACGACGACAGGTCCTACGCTGCCCGCTCCCGCGGCTTCTCGCAACTTCAATTCACCAGGTTATCATCGGTCCACCGTGTGGGAGGCCTGCCTACGCTACGTCTTCCGAAAATAATTAGATAGTGAAACAATTAGTATCACAGAATATGTAACAAATGTTCTTGACTGAAAACCGTTGTACATTCTCTAGTATAATATTTCAATTTGAAGTGCCGTTGTTATGATTTAAGAAAACACTATAGAACTTAGTTTCTACCCACTTAGATCTCTATAATTTTTTTTTATCGAACTTGGCTCGATTTCACGTTTATGTTTTGATGTTATTATAAATACAGTACCTATTTTAAATTGAAAGTGATCAACTTTTTCCAAAGGGATCATAATAAGAGCGCGCCTACTTAGCACCTAACGTGAACTCTTTGCTGAAGTTGGCAACATTTCACAAAATGTCAAATCATCGCAATTCGCAACATTGCGCTACTATTTGCAGCGATTTCACTTTATTATCGTCCACTGAGTCTGAGCATACAAGGTCCTAATTTAATAGCCGACAACCTTGTAATCGAGGGAGGGGAGGGTTCCGTCCCCCTATCCGTGATTCTGAACGACTTTCCCCAAGGAATCTTGGTCTGTATGTATAAACAAAATCAGCCGTCAGGCTGGAGAATCTGGGAACTGGGAAATACATTTTTAGGGTTCTATACACAAATACAGCGAGCTATGCGGCCGTATTACTACGCCCCGCTGTCTGTCAGCGGGCGGGCTATATTTCATGAACCTTAACGGGGAGACAGTTGAAATTTTCACAGAATGTGTATTTCTGTTGCCGCTATTACAAAAACAGGCCAAGTGCAAGTCAAACTCGCGCACTAACGGTTCCGTAGCAAAAAATTATTTTCGTCAACAGCGCCATCTATAGATATATAAATGGGAACTAATTGCTGTTGTCTACATACAACTACATAAATTTTCTACAAAAATTACTCAGTGATGTAGAAGATACTACAAGATCCCACTAGGTGTCGCTAGTTTCTAAACAATCGGACTTCGGAAATTCCATTTTTCCTGTAAGAACGTAAGGACGCAAAGTTTTCTCATATAATAATAAATATATATAATAAATCATTAAAATTGAATAAGTTGATAAAAAATGCTATGCAATAGCTTTACCGCGGCAGTCCCCGAGTGCCACACGTGTTTTTTTTACATTTTCTAATTTACCCCCCAAAAGTGGCCCCCATGTTTAAAATGTAACGTAACATGTACGTCTTTGGGTCACCGACCTACACATGTGTGCCAAATTTTAACTCAATCGGTCCAGTAGTTTCTGAGCAAATCGGCTGTGACAGACGGACGGACAGACACACGAGTGGTCCTTTAAGGGTTTCCTATTTCGTTTTGAGGTACGGAACCCTAAAAACCGGCCAAGTGTCGGGGCACAGATTACTAAATAGTTACTTGTCGGGGTCACATTAACAGGGCTCCGCACCAAAACTTTAAATACTAACAGAACAAGACCTCTCAATAGATGCTTTGCTCTAGGTAAATAGGGGTCTACTTATTGTGGACTTTAGAAATTTCATTATTCCTTTGAGAACAGAAGGAATTAGATTTTCTCATAGATTTTCCTATAATATATATATGCATTCAACCTCATACAGTGTGATTTTTTCAAGATACGCCCAGCAGTTTCGGAGATAAGGGGGAATAGTATTTTTTTTAAATAACTTTAAAATTATTATCTTAAAATTACGAAAAAAAATACATTTCAGGTTCTCACTACAGGCCCTTCATTTGATATGTCACTCAATTAAGTTTTGTTACACATTAAAAATTAAAAACCATGATTTTATGAACAAAGGCAAAATCCTTGGAGAAACTTAGGATTCAGGGTGTAACAAAATTGGTGTAGGTCCCGTTAACTGGGGCTTCCACCCATCATACTGAACCACTTTTCCTATGAGACACATTGTCATTCTTAAAAAAATATATTTTCGGCCAGCTTTAATTTTGTGCATTTTGGTATGGAGTCCTAAATCTTAAGGGAAAACGTCATCACTCTGTTGTCCGTCTGTTTGTCTGTGTGCCCGTCTATTTGCTTATTAAGGGGTAAAGTTATCATTAGGGTTTTTAAATGTGACAATAAAATCATCATCATTACAGCTCATATACGTCCCCACCGAGGGGCTCGAGCCTACCCTGAATCAGGGCGATTAGGCCTTAGTCGACCACGCGGGCCCAGTGCGGGTTGGTCGACTTCACACACAACCTTCGAGTTTCTTCGCAGGCGTGTGCAGGTTTCCTCACGATGTTTTCCTTCACCGTTAAAGCAATCGGTAAAATAAAATCATATTTGATCATAAACTCCTGTCTACGCACTGCTTGAATACAATAGGTAAATAGTTTCCACGTGACAACTCACAAGGTCCTAAAATACTGGTCGCGGCGTCTTAGAATCTCGTCCTACTAAACACACACGATGCGCACAACAATATAATATTAAACTTAAGCAAGAAATGTATGCTCAAAAAACTGAACCACTTAGGAAACGCAGCTGGGCTTTCCAGGTCCTGCGTCACCCTCTGCTCAGCCTTACTGCTGAACCCGCTAGAACCCTCGGCTGCAGGTTTCCAGGGCACGTTTCATTTTCATTTGAAGGTGCTATTCCGACGGCGACTGCAGACCGCAGACCGCACTTTATTAACAAAATATCTGCATCTCTAAGAGTAAGTAAGAGTCCTAACAAAGATAATAAGTAAACATTGTTACTATTACACTATAGATATAATTTTTTTGAAGTAAAACTTTATTTATTTATTGCGGCCGGCGACACAACTGGTACTGAGTACTGCCGACCGCAACGACAGTGCCGGAACGCTCGGAATTATTTTTAAATAAATTCATACAAAGCAGTAGTGCAGCTTGCGTTCTGCAGCTGCGGTCTGCGGTCTGCAGTCGCCGTCGGAATAGCACCTCAAACGGTCAGTGTCCCCGCGAGCCAGCCTGAATTCCGTAAAAAAATTATGTATGCAAATCTTTACCGAATTTTCGAAAAACCGATTGTCATCAGCTCATATACGTCCCCACCGAGGGGCTCGAGTCTACTCTTAATTAGGGCGATCGGGCCTTAGTCGACCACGCAGGCCCAGTGCGGGTTGGTCGACTTCACACACAACCTTCAAGTTTCTTCGCAGGTGTGTGCAGGTTTCCTCACGATGTTTTCCTTCACCGTTAAAGCAAAAAAAAACAATACAAAGCTAGAACTGTGGAGCGCGAGCGCGATTAGACCACCCCACAAGTAAATAATAAATAACTACACGACCCAACTGCATAAAATCGCAACCCCTCTTTTTGGCCAATCGGGTAAAAATATATCCTATGTCACTCACGGGATCAAGAGGAATCTAACGATACCTCGCTCTCCAAAATCCATCAAGCCGTTTAGTCTACTGAGCGTGCCAAAGAAATAAATAAATATACATACATACTTACACTCGAAAACATAACCGTCCTTCCGGCGCAATCGGGTAGTAAACTCCCGAAAATGACACGGCTATCACATCACAAGTCGTGCGTGTTGTAATCGGCACAACAACGCGGAAACGAATCGTCCTCTTTTACCCACACAAGTGGGTCGACGCGGCGGGCGCGGCGGTAAGCAACTGAGTGACGATGCTGTCTTCAGTTCCACTGCCTCAGCAGACGATGGCACATTTTCACCGCGCTGCCCGGGGGGTAAATAATCACACAAACATAGTAAGAACCTACAAGCTATTAAAGTGAAACTTTTACTACATCGTCTCAATTTTTTTCGTCTGTGTGTTGCATGTCGCGTGACGGTCGCTTTCGTCTGACGGTATGATCGTTTCGTCCTCTGTAAAGTTTCACTTTTACCGTGGTTTCATAAAACCACACACTTACTTTTTTATTTCAGTGTACCGAGACCGACCAATAATTAAAATCCATAAAACGAGTTATCGGCCGGCCATTATCGGGCTGTATATTTATGGGTCGTGCATTATCGGGTCGTGCATTATTGGGACACCACAATGTATGTTTTCAAAATGAAAAAAGCGAGCACAGTACTTCCTACGATTCTATTGAACACAATACACGATCCCTAGACCTTGATTCCACCTCCCAAGGTCATCATCAGATTAACTTTAAATAACCAATTTAGTTAAAAATTAAAAACATGATTGGATAAAAATATTACCCCTCTTTGTAACACGCTTTTATTAGCTTCACTTGTAACTATGTATGTAAGAAAATCTTGGAATCTTAATTTGACCCACTTGCCGGTCTTCGATTAGGATGAAATTTTGCACACGCTCTGAGTTCTGATGACAATACATGACTAGCTAAGAAACGTCTTTACAAATCCAATATGGTGGCCTCCCCAAGATGGCGGACTGGCTGTTTGAAATCCACCCCCATGATATGGGTATCAAATGAAAGGGTTTGTTGTCAGGAATACGAAAAAAATTGTCACGTGACTTAAATCCAATATGGCGGACAGGCTATTTGAAATGCACCCCCATGATATGGATATCAAATGGAAGGGTTTGCTATCAGGAATACGAAAAAATAGTCACGTGACTGAAATCCAACATGGCGGACATCCAAGATAACTACTTAACGTGTTTACTAAAAGCGTGTTTTTTAGTTTTTTAAACTAATTGATGATTATTTCGGATAAATATGTATTTTTTGTCACTCACGGGATCAAGAGGAATCTAACGACACCTCGCTCCCCACCATCCATCAAGCCGTTTAGGCTACGGGCTCAGCGAAAGAAACATTCACACATATACCCGAAAACAATACCCAACTTTTTCGGTTGTCGGGGAAAAATGATATATTGTCACCTTGCCTGGCTTCGCACTCAGCTTCACACGCAGTCACATGTGTGCACTTATATCTACGACATTTAATCCGCCATTAAACACTAATTTACCGCCTCCGTAGCTCAGAGGCAAAGTTCACTGACTTTACACAGGAGGTCGCGGATTCGAGGCGGGGTCAATTGTAAGACTCGGTTTGGTTGGTGGTAGGGCATTTTCTATGCCCGCCTGGCTAGCTAACACCATCTTATCTAAGTCTTGGCGCCAAATAGCCAGTTCCCATTGCGTTGGGGAATCTTGGTAAGCCCGCTTCCATCTTCGGCAACATCATCACTTACCGCCAGGTGAGATGTTGTCAAGGGTTTACCAATTGTGAATAAAAAAAATGGGGCGTCAGTCTCATGTACCTTGCGACACTAACGGACACTTTAAAGTTAATGAAAGTTTGAGTAACTCACGCTGTGTGTCACTTCTTCCAGCTGGCTGAGAGTCGACCGGCTGCCCCACTCCTCCCAGGTCTCTCGCTCACCTGTCCACACAGTCAGAATATACACATTAGGCCGGAAACACGACGACAGCTACGGAGAGGCAGGGGCGGACTAAGGGGCTTGGAGGCCCCGAGTATAAAAGCCAGATAGGCCCTCTGTATATCCAAAGGGTGATCAACGTAACTATATTACTAAGCCTCCGCTTTCTGTCTATCTGTCTGTCAGTAAAGAACTGTCATAGGTACAGTTGAAATTTTCAGAGTGTGTATTTCTTTTGCCGCTATACCAAATATTAGAAAAAAATTAAGAGAATAGGATTTCTTTTGTTTTTTAACCAACTTCAAAAAAGGAGGAGGTTCTATGTTCAGCTGTATATTTTTTGTACGTCCACAGATTTCTTCTTTAATTGTGGACTGATTTTCATGTTTTTTTTATTCGATTGGGTATGTTGGTCCCAATGTATAAATTTCATCAAAATCGGTGTAGTACTTTTGTAGAAAATAAATAAAAATACAAAATTATACTAAGTTGTTGCGATGGAAGTCGGTTTTTTAACGTGTTTAGCGTTATGCTCTATCGTAAAAACGGTTATATACATATACAAGCGTGAAACTTGGTGTGATGATTGATTGATATTATCCTAAAGTGAAGCAACAAGTAGGTAATAAAAACTGGCTAAGTTTGAGAAAAAAAATCTGTCGCTCACCAAATTGTCTTTTGTTTGTAAAATGAATGTGAATGTGAAAATGAAAGCGTCGGTGGCGTAATGACAAGGGCCGCTACCTCCTGTCCGGGAGGTCGTGGTTCGAACCCTGCCACGTACCAATGTGTTTTCGAGTTTCGATTTCATATGTACGAGTACGTTTATCCGACGCTCTTACGGTGAAGGAAAACATAGTGAGGAAACCTGCACACACACCTGCGAAGAAACTCGAAGGTTGTGTGTGAAGTCGACTAACCCGCACTGGGCCTGTGTGGTCGACTAAGGCCCGATCGCCCTGATTGAGGGTAAGCTTGAGCCCCTCGTGGGGACGTATATGAGCCGATATATGAATGTGAATAGATATCAATGTTATAGTTGTGTCGAGAGGTGTGGCGATACGGAACCTCCGGAGCGCGAGTCCGACTCAATCTTGGCCGGCTTTTTGCGTTTGAAAGATGACAGGCTTATTTACAAGGTTTGCAAACTTTTCTTTCACAGTTAGTAAGTCCTTGAACATCATTTCACCTGATGGTAAGTGACGATGATGCCGAAGATGGAAGCGGGCTTCATCTTTACAAGACTTACGGTGGCTGTGGCTAGCAAAACTGTATCATCATATCAGCCGATAGACTACTGGACCAAGGCCTCCTCCAAGGCTTTCCACAACGACCGGCCCTGCCTAGACGAGGCCCCTGTGGTCATGAGGCCTCAAGCAACGGCTACTGTTGCTTGTTGGTAAATCCGCCACTGGCGGTGCGATCAGAACAAACGCATATATCGACGGCTATGTTTAAATAGGTACCAGCCGTGGTTTTGTATCCATTTCATATGCATGGGTCCTAATAACAAGGTCTTTCTGAGTTCTTCAATTTAAGGCTTGACGTATCCAGAAGCCCAGGATATCAGTTGGTACCTATTTAAACAACGCTGTCGATAAATGCGTTTGTTGTTGTCGCACCGCTAGTGGCGGATTCACCACCAAGCAACACAAGCCTTTGCTTGAGGCCTCATGACCACAGGGGCCTCGTCTAGGCAGGACCGGAAATTGTGGAAATCCTCAGGGAAGGCCTTGGTCCGTCGTCATTCTGTTAAGTACTCGTAAATCAGTTTAATAACTCACAGTAGCTGGCTTCACTGCTGGCCTCCACGCTACGCCGTTGAGTCTGCATCGCTGTAAACATTTTACAATGTTAACACTGTGTGTAGGTTTCTCAGCCTTATCACTTATCAGACATTTGTCAGAATGTATGTGGATAGGACAGGGCAATGCATTGGATGCACTTTCACACTATAAGACTGGCATTTCATTTAATTTTTTAGGGTTCCGTACCTCAAAAGGAAAAACGGAACCCTGATAGGATCATTTTGTTGTCCGTCCATCCGTCTGTCTGTCAAGACCCTTTATCTCGGGAACGCGTGCATGTATCGAATTGAAATTAAAACCATATACTTCGATCTACAGTAACTTGAAGCTGTGAAAAATCAAACTTCTAAATTAACGTTAAAAAAAGGATACAGCCGTTTATGTCGCAAAAAACGTATATTTCGACGATCTCAAGTGAATCAAAATTTAAAGGCTATTTTCTGTTGACCTAGAATTATGAAATTTGGCAAGTACTTAATACCGTCTTAAAAAATCTGAAAACTAAACATTTGAAATTAAATCATTAAAAAATAGTCTTTATTTAGAGTACGTAATCAATTATGCAAGGAACGGCGGTCCCAATTTTGAATTGAGTTAACCGTGTCATGTGGGGTATCGTATGAAAGGGCTTCATTGGCACAAGCATAATTTTTAAAATGTATAGTTTTCGATTTATGACAGAGAATGAAAAAAAATCCTTTCCTTTGTTTATATGTATAGGTAGGTACCTAGTAATTAAAAATATTAATTAATAAATATTAATTAGTTTGCACTGAGTTATGATCCTACAAATTTGTACGGAACCCTCGGTGGGCGAGTCCGACTCACACTTGTCCGGTTTTTTTATCTGTTTGATCATTTAAAACTTATTTGTGAATTGAAACACCTAGTTGAACTTATCTGCTGCAGCTACAGGTGAATCAATGATTTGATTGGATTTAATTGCACCCTACTGTACTAACATTAGTTTTTAAGGTTTTGCTATTGGTTACCTACCAAGACATTTATAGACCAATTTATTCCAAAATAAGGTATTTTTATTAGGGTTCCGTAGTCATCGAAGAACCTTTATATTTTCGCCGTGTCTGTATATCCGCGGCTTAGCTCAGAGACTATTAGGACTAGAAAGCATTTGGCAGGAGCATGACCAAACCGCACTGGACCCGCGTGGTCGACTAAGGCCCGATCGCCCTAACTCAGGGTGGTACTAGAAAGTTGTAATTTGGCATGAGCATGACCAAACCGCACTGGACCCCATGGTCGACTAAGGCCCGCGTGGTCGACTAAGGCCCGATCGCCCTAACTCAGGGTGTAGAAAGCTGTAAATGGTATGAGCATGACATGGAAAATGGGCGCATCAGATGCCTGGTTGCGGATACCAGCCCGTCCTTACAATTACAATTACAAGTATAGACCAAAATGGGTTTGGCTAGTTTGTTTTATGAGGAGCAAGCAAGCAAGCTCAGGAGTTCGGAGTAACGCGACCTGGGTGTTTAAGGTTTATCTTATCTTATCTTTATAAGTGGGGGCTGCAGTTGCACCGACACTTCAATCCAATGGTATCTTTTGTGTCTACCCCTATAACCTTTGCACACCAACCTACTCGAGGATGTGCTGCATCAATGCAGCAATTCTACTGATTGGAAGGTGCTTGTAGTCCTCCGGTTTTGATTCTGTATCTTTGGATAGCCATGTCATTCTGTGTCTTCCCTCGGCCTGTTCCTTTAATGCCCTTATAATAGTGCTCCTTGGTAGCCCTATCCCTGGTTCTGGACCACATATTAGTGTCTGTGATCCCATTCTAGACAGTTTAAGATTTAATAAGTTTGACATTAGAACCACAAAAGGAGCCTGAACTATAAGAACGAAGGGACTCCGACTATATGGGCACTAACTGGTTAGTTCTATGTGGGCACAAGTGAAGCGAAAGTACATACTGTATACTCAACATTCCAAATGGTAACTATTCGTCAAGCCAGAAGAAGTTAAGAGCCCAAAGCAAAGAGTAAAGATTATTACTTTTGAAAGTCCCAAAATTAAACACATGTAAATTTAAAACTTCAACACAATTGAAAAAAAGATCTTAGTACATACATTGAATAATTGGCTCAAACCAAATTAACAACACTTTAAAGATTGTACAGTTGGCTTTTTTAGGGTTCTGTACACCCAGCGGGTGACCAATGGGACCATATTACTAAGCCTCCGCTGTCTGTCTGTTCGTCAGCGGGCTGTATTTCACGAACTGTAACAGGTACAGTTGAAATTTTCACAGAATGTGTATTTCTGTTGCCGCTATAACAAATAGTAAAAATGAGAAAAAGTGAAAAAATAACAGGGGTCTCCATACAAAAAACGTGTTTTTTTTATAGTTCTTTAGAAGTATTTCTGATTTAGCTCTATTGTAATGTATGGAACCCTAAAAACGGTAATACATACTGAAGTAAAACAAAAAATAATAAAACGTGAAGTGTGAGTTGTACTCATGCTAAGGAGTTTTCAAATTGAATGACAAAAAAAGCATATTTGTGTCATTTGCATCAATGTCTTTTGGTTGTAATGCAAATAGGTATCATTGTCATTATACTATGTAGTTGTGTGGAGAGGTTTGACTTTCGCTTGATCGCCGACTAGCGTGCGCGCTGACGGCAGGCGCCGAGCCGTTGCGCCCCCGCACTCCCCGCCACTCAATGGTGCCAGCAGGTTGCCGGCTGCGAGCCAAGCGTGCGCAATGGTAATTAAAAGTTGGTTCCCAACATTGGTCCATCAAGTGGGAGGTCTACTTAAGCCATGCCTTCAAGTGTGCGGTTGCCACTCGAGAACTTTACTGCCTCAATGGCCTTCTGTGGGTTGGGGTGCACTTAAAAGGACTGCCGTATGAAAAAACCTCAGGGCTCTAGCAATTTTTTTCAAAGGATGAGTAAATTTTTTTCTCTCATTGCCTTTATAAGTGCTCAAAATGGTCATAGGCAACAATATTTGTATGAAATACTTTTCGCCGTACCCACTTCTGGGCCCTCTAGGGGCTACCGACAGCAGTAGTCTCTTTAACATTGCTAGTTCTGCATATCTGGGACTTAGAAACATTTTGACCGATTGTTGTGTCATGAGGACCCCTTTTTTGTGGTGGGACTGGGTAGAGGCAAATACGTTCGTATGGGACACTTTTCGCTATCTGGGGCCTCTAGAGACTGTAGAGTGTTTAACGTTACTACCACCGTAGGATTTTTTTGTATGGTGGCCTTTTTAAGTGCACTCCAACCATCTCTCTCCGGACAAAAAAATGTACAATGTACTAGCGCTTTATTGAGTACCTACGTGACGAGTCGTCCAATATTCCTAAATTTATGGTACATAGTAGGTATGTAGGCACGTACATAGACTTACCAATGCTATGTTTTGCGTGGTTCCTAGGATTCTCACTAAAGGCACCACGACACAGATTTAAAACAAAATTAAAACATTTAAATACACTTCAACCGGCAATCAAACACTGAAACGCACATATTTTTATTTTATTTTACGCTCAAAATAGCTCTCAGAAGCGGTAACACGCCCATTTTACGAAACACAAAAATACGAGGTAAAAAGCAGAGAAACTGATGTAACTTTATGAAATACACTTCTTGAGCACATGAAAATATACTTTCAGGTAATATTTAGATGTATTTCATTGATTTTTTTATCAATTTATCACAAAACACAAGGAGTTCATTGCACTCTAGTGTTTACATCTAGCGATTTTTTTTTTTTTTTTCTTCGCCCTTTTAGGGCAGGCTAAGGCTCATTGGCCATACCGCCTAGTCTTCAGTATATGTTTTTCAGTAGTATTCACTTGTAGAATTCACGTCTTCAGTAATTTTCAGTAGTTTCTTCACGTTCACATCATATTATTGTCTATAAACTAACCTAACCTACATACTCTAGCAAAATGATAGCACTTTTGCTAAAGCTTGCTCGGACTTCTTGTGGGAACTCGAAACACAGTATAACACTTTTATTTCATTATCCTACACAAGAAACACTTATATGATCCTTCGCTGATAAATACACTATCAATATTATACATCAAAAACCACTAAATGTAATTTTTCGGATAATAAAAGAAAAATGACAAACTGAACGCTACAAATTCCCGCCAAAAAGTCTTACATCTAGCGATCACCGATCAAAGAGCATAGAATCACTACGTTTTTTTTTTCTTCGCCCTTTTAGGGCAGGCTAAGGCTCATTGGCCATACCGCCTAGTTTTCAGTATATGTTTTTCAGTAGTATTCACTTGTAGAATTCACGTCTTCAGTAATTTTCAGTAGTTTCTTCACGTTCACATCATATTATTGTCTATACACGGCGATGCTGTGTATGTGCGAGCCAGGGATCAATCACGATGGGAACCCGCCACAGTGTCGCGACGAACACATCGATATTCGTATGTCATTAACACTCCAGTGGGTGTGGAAAGGAGATATCATGCAGACCATATACGACCCAGACTAGCTGATGTCGACGAAGGTTCCACTGGACAGACATCTCCTACTCATCTTATGCCAGTTGCATCTTCGACTCCAATGATAGAGGATACATCTTCGACTCCAATAATAGAGGCTACACAAACGCCTATAGTTCCTCCAATACCATGAAATGTACTAGAAGCTGTCCCAGAGACTACTGCATCGCGTTCATCGCAGAACACACCCATCATACCGGCCACACCTTTGGCGCCGCGTCGCAGCAAGCGTACCATTAGACCACCCCGACGCCTAATAGAGGAAATGGAAAATTAAGTCTTAAGGGTGGACGAATGTTACAAACTCATTTCGCATTTCGCATAGTTTCTATTCTACCATAAATTCTGTCTATCATATAGTCTTCTGTCAATGTCTAGGAAATATAATAAATCAAATTTTAAACGATAATGTTTATTTATATCAAATACACTATCAATATTACACATCGATAACCACTAAATGTATTTTTTCGGGTAATAAAAGAAAAATGACAAACTGAACGCTACAAATTCCCGCCAAAAAGTCCACTATACGTTTTATTATTTTATTCATAGTTTGTTATATTCTCTTTGATTTTATTAGCGATTTGGAGTGGGGCGTGAGTAGGGTTGCCAACTTTTTCTAAAAGAAGTAGAGTATTTCTGATTTCAGAGAGTGTAAATAAAGAGTACAGATTAATAAAAAAGAGTACCACTTAATCAAATTTTAAAATGTATTTTAGTGCTTTTTGCAGTACTTAACAATTTTTATTGTTTTTAAAAGAATTATAAGACTCCAAACATCCTAATTATATTATATTTATATAGATTAGTTCATTTTTTATCAATTTCAATGTAGCCCTGTTCCTCTGTTCTCGCCAATTCACATTCAGTTTTATGGCTTTGGGTACAAGTATGTTAAATTCAGTAAAAATAAAGTCATTTTTTTGTAATTAATATTAATTGGACTTGTATGGCATTCAACATTTTGTGCCAAAAGTCAGTTTATGTAAAAAAGAGTATTTTAGCGTACTCTATTAATGTTATAGATGACAAAGTACACCTACATGAAATAGAGTACAATACTCTATTTTAGAGTACGGTTGGCAACCCTAGGCGTGAGCATTGATTCAACGAACCGTTTTTATTAACCGTTTTTCTACTGTCAACGAGTTAATCGTTTTCTCTTTACGGCAAAACCAGTTGAATTCGTCAACTAGTTGAATACGTCAAGGAACACCATCCGAAACAAATGTATAACGAATGAAATACAGTGTCAGTCGTTCGGTCGATATTCATCAATGCTTCGGTTATTTCGAACCAGTTAAATAAAAACGTCAACTTGATTTTCAACTAGTTGATATCGATTTTCGTGAACATTTTCGTTTCGTTGACTTAAAAACCGTCAACGACCACCGCTAGCGTTACATTTAGGTATTCTTTCCATTTAAAAAATATATATTGGCCATGGTATCAAGTCCTTCAGCCAAAATAAATATTTTTCACTTTTTTCACAGTTTCCAGTATTTTTCACAGTCACTGTCACCCCTGTCACTAATAAAACTTAACGAGTAACCTGATCCACACACTCCAGCAAAATGATAGCGCTTTTGCATGCTTTTGCTGAAGCTTTCGCGGACTTCTTGTGAGAACTCGGACGACAGCGTACACACTTTTATTTCATTAACCTATCCTACACTAATCTGAATCGTACTTTGCTCAATAATATACTATCAAAATTCTAAAACTACGAAATGTAATTTTTCGGATATTAAAAAGTAAACCATCAAAGCACGCTACCAATTCCCGCCAAAAAGTATCTATTTTTTGTTGTTTGTTGTGAATTTTTCTTGGCCATGGAAACGATTCCTACAGCCGAATTCGTAAATCATTTTCACTTTCTTCATTTCTTTTTGGATTTGTAATGCTAGTGCCGATGCATTACAAATCTCTCTGGACTTTTTGGCGGGAATTTGTAGCGTTCAGTTTGTCATTTTTCTTTTATTATCCGAAAAAATACATTTAGTGGTTTTCGATGTGTAATATTGATAGTGTATTTATCAGCGAAGTATCATTTACGTGTTTCTTGTGTAGGATAATGAAATAAAAGTGTGTATACTGTGTTTCGAGTTCCCACAAGAAGTCCGTGCAAGCTTTAGCAAAAGTGCTATCATTTTGCTAGAGTATGTAGGTTAGGTAGTTTATAGACAATGATATGATGTGAACGTGCAGAAATAGTGACCTTGATGACTGAAAAGAAGAAAAATACTACATAATCTGAAAAATATACTAAAAATTACTGAAGACGTGAATTCTACAAAATAATACTGCTGAAAAACATATACTGAAGACTAGGCGGTATGGCCAATGAGCCTTAGCCTGCCCTAAAAGGGCGAAGAAACAAAAAAAAAAAAAAACAAATCTCTCTGAAGTTCTTGACAGCATTTGCAGCAGCCTAATTCTGAGGTAGAACACCCGGTTGCAGTAGGGCGTCTATAAAACTGAACCCAGTGCAAATTGGTTTTTCACGTCCTTTTGAAGTGAAAACTTCTTAAGCGGCGTTGTGCACTTTTTTTGTAATGGGTAAAAAATGTTAAACTCGCGTCAGGACACGTGACCTGATCGAAATTGGGAGGTGTTGACTTAAGGATCGTTACTCAGTTTAAGTATCTGGGCCACTGGGTCACAGGTAATTTATGTGATGATATGGATGTAGAAAGGGAGCGCAGGGCGTTGGCGGTTCGATGTAATATGCTGGCTCGCAGGTTCACACGTTGTACAAGTAACGTGAAAATAACGTTGTTCAAGGCGTTCTGTCAGTCGTTTTACACGTGCAGCCTGTGGGTCAGTTATACAAAGAAGACCGTCATTGCTCTGCGTGTGCAATACAACAATGGTTTCAGGGTGCTGATGGGGTTGCCTCGGTACTGTAGTGCGTCGGGGATGTTCGCAGAAGCACGCACTGACGGCTTCCATGCAATTGTGCGCAGAAGAGTCGCGTCCCTGATGCAACGCGTGAGGGGCAGCACCAACGGCATCCTGAAAGCCATTGCCAGCAAGCCGGACTGTCCTATATTTGGCCACTGGACAACGCTACACAAGCGCCTGGCCAGTGTCCGGATATAGGGACTATGTCAATATTTTATTTTGTAATGTCACTAACATTAGATTTGTAAGTTATTGTATATTACTAACATTTATGGGCTGTGCAGCCTGCAATAAATTTATTTGATTTGATTTGAAAATTCGTAAGACGGATGGAGTTGATTTTTTGTTGATTTTTCCGAGATATAAACTTTTTAATGTAAGTTTAGTGGGTAGTGCGGTCTTTGGGCCTGTGTATACATATTCATATACCTTCCGAGTATAACGGGGACGTATGCATATAGGCGCATATATCATCCCCTGGTATGCGTAAATGCATTCACCTCCTCGCTCCCTTAACAGGGGAAAAAAAAATTGTCATGTTTGTGTACGATAGCGCAATAAATATTGTATTCTACCACATAAATGATAGTACTTTTATACTGATAATCAAAGCAATTCGTGCAAAATTATTCCCTAACCATTCCAAAATATTAAAAATGCACAACGTTAATATTCAAGTTTTCACTTCTGCCGGCACTCCCGGAGTGCAACCCGTCGTTTTTTTTTCATTTTATTTTCTAGTTCTTCACATTGCTCACGTGCACCAGATAATTTTCTTCAAAACGCACCACTTTTTGAAGTAAATTCTAGCAGAAAACAATGCAAATACAATAAAATAAAATTACGAATGCGTGCACCACAAATCCCGCCAAAAAACTCCTCTCTATGTTTTGTTTTCGGTCAGTGTACTCTATCCTCAAAAGTAACGTAAGACTGTTTATAAATTACGTTTTTACAAAAAAAAGGAACGTTTTCTTAAATTTTCTTATTTTATCACCATATTCACAATTCTACATTCAGGTACCTACTGCATAACTCCAAATTTTTATTCATAATTCATAATTATTTATTCACATATTATTTGCAATAGTAAGTTCACAGTACAAGTGTAAATTAGATGGTATGTCAATTACAAATAACCTTTTTTAAGGCATTAGTGAAAATAAATTACTATCTTTCAACACAATGCAAGAAATTAAAAAATAAATGTCAATTAATACAGAAATGTCAAATAATACCGTCCATCATATACAATAAATTATTAAAATTGTTAATTTAAACATGATTTATTCTATTTTATAATTTGTCATCAAAATATTCCTTCATTGTAAGTATATTAATTCTTATTCATAAACAATTTCTTTAATACAGTCTCAAATTTACCACCTATTTATTTCTGCATTCTTCAGATGGTTTGTTATATTTATTTCCTGTTCAAGGGTCTAATCTTGAAACTTTTATTTTTTACTCAAATATTTTTTAGTACAGCAGCCCATATAAGTGCACCACAACCATGGGGTTAATCCTGAATATATATATAGGTTAGTACATCGATGTACTTATATATGGTAAAATAGTAAATTATTATTACGTGACGTGACCATCACTCTACAAACTTACCATTCTTGTTTACCGTTAAGTCCTTTTCTTTCGTTTTTAGTTCATTTAAGTACTCCCTACTCGTATCAAGATAGACTTGGAACCGAGCCTAACGCAATCTAGTGAGAGAAGTGTCAGAAATATAGGTGCCGCCAGAGATATGCTATATATGGTGCCGCTCGTAGATTGTAATGAATGTGCTTCGCCAGGGGAACCATTCACCTGACGTAGTTCTAGGGTAACGATATATAAAGAAGCAAAATAAATTAGTTCCAAGTTGTTATTTATTACCAAAAAATTAAGTTCAACAATAACCAGTAGGGGAATATCACAAATCAATCACAGATCATTCGTCCTTGTGCTTTTTACTCGGCGATTCCTCATCGTGGGCGCTGCTCTTGCGTTTTTTGCTCTCTGGTGGGCTGTCCTCTGCTTTTTCCTCTTTAGTCTCTGGAATCACTTTCTTGACCTTCGCGGGCTCTGGTGAGTAAGCCCATAGCAGCATTTCCAGGTGTTCTTTTGTTGGTTGGTCTTTGTCGTCGAAGAGTTTCGCCTCAGCATGCTGAAATAAGAAGTTATTATGTTTTGAAAGTGACCGTCTGCCGTCTGCCTCTATAAGTTGCCCAGTGGCGGTCCGAGGGTGGGGGAGTCATAGGAGGATTTCCCCCCTTTTATTAATTTTTCTGTTACCCGATTATGACCCCCGAAGTCTTTGGCTGCGACCCCGCCTTAAGGTTACGTCACGTGAAAAGAGCACTGGGTGCAGTGTTGGGGGAAGATTGCTGCATCCTCAAATCTACAAACTAATAGTTATTTGTTATACAAGAGTGCAAAGTTGCTTTTTAACCGCGTGCTCAATTTTGATGACCGAGCAAGCGAAGGACCCTGAAATTGAATCACGAGCGCAGCGACTTTGCTAGGGAATCAGAAAAGCATGAGGTAACTTTTCATTCCACCTCAGCGAGGAAATGACTTATAATGCAAAAAATAACATTTGCGCATTACAAACAGTTTCAGCCAATCCTGTTGGCGTCAAATAAACTTCCTCGTCGCTAGAATCACTCATTTTAGGTTTTTCACTTGTTTTCAAGTTTCTTGTTTTTAACCTAAGCTTTTAACAATATGACGTGAAAAATAAATTGCGCGCGGCGAACGCCAAACTCTTTTTATGTGGCGTGAGGTAACTAACTACACATTCTAAATTAAACAGGGTTGTATCATTGAGTTTTCACTCAAATTCTAGTATACGAACAATCTTCTACTTAAAAAACTAAATTTACGGTTTTCGGCTAATAAACCAACTTAACCCAACCTTACAGATTTCGGCTATAAAACCGAATTTACGGTTCTTAGCTATAAAACCACTTTATGGTTAGTGGCTTTAAATAGTAGTGTCGGTGGCTCAACCGGTAATGACTCGGTCCTCCTAACCAGAGGTCCTGGATTTAAATCCGGACGGCGATTTACCAATGAGTTTTTCGAAACTTACGTATACATCATCGAAAACATCGTGAGAAAACCTGCACATCTGATTCCAGATGTGTATGAAGGTCGCGTTGCACACGTCCGTAGGTGTACATTTAAATGCCCTCCACGTGACCGCGGATGCTAAGAGCAACACCAGGCAACCGCCGTCTGTTCCACCATGGATAGCACGGTTAATTGTGCCACACGTTATGATAGAGGGGGCTATAAAAAAAACGTGTGGCACTCGGGGACTACCGCGGTAAAGCTATTGCATAGCATTTTTTATCAACTTACGCAATTATTCCTTTTAGTACCGCAAAACGCTAATAGATGGCACTGTAAGTTTTTAGAACGCGGTAACGTTACGTTAGGAGTGGGGGGTGTAAGGTTTTATTTTCGTTACGGAATTGCTTGATTCGGTTGCCGCGCTCAAAGCCCGCGATAAAAGCTATGCAATAGCTTAATAATAGGTACGTACCTTTTCCTTGAGCTTCTTGAGCGCGGCGTTCCGGACGATGTCCCAGGTGTGGCCGCCCTCCTTCTCGGCGACGGTGCGCAGGCGCTTGTACTCGCCGCCCACAGACGCGTACGCGGCTATGAAGGCTCTCTGGAATCAGGTGACAGAGTAGTTATTGATAGATTTAGATAACTCTGTAGTCCAACTAAATGTTTGGTCTTCATTCAATCCTCAGGACATTGGGTAAAATATAACTTTTTGTTTGAAGGGGGTCTTCTACTCACCAAACTGAACAACTTTTGTACTCCAATCTTGCTGAAATCGACTTTTTTAAGGCTTCACAAATCGATCTGATTAGCTTTTGTAAGGGAAGTCTATTTTTTAAAGATGTTCAACAGACAACAGTTGTTCAGTTTCAAAAGTGGAAGCCTTTCTAAATAAGTATGCTTCACCGACTCGCCTGCAGAAGGCGCTGAAGAACCAGGGTCTGGTTTGACTAGGGGTAAGGCATTAAAAGTCAAGTCTGCAGTGGGAATACAGCAGAAAGAAGAGCTGCGCTGAAAGAGGACTGGCGACTTGTCGTCCGCCGGGACACCGAGGCCACTGCGCCATGATGACCACGACCACTTTGCCAAGGGTGTTTCCACTAAGAAGAAGAAGAAGAAGGCATAACATACAAAAGAACATTCGAAAATTTTCGAAATATGTCGAGTAAGTGAGTAGAATATTAAATTTAAAAAAAAAATCGGAATATTACGAGTTATCTACAATAAGTTGACTTTCTGAATGTGGGATGATAAATAATACTCATTCATTTCTAACGTAAAAGTCATCAACGCGGACGACACAAAAATTAATTTTAGCGTTCCGCACCAGGTAACCGCGCACCCTGCCTGCGCTGTCCGTCCGTCCGTTTTTTCGACTTTTAAAAACCTATTTGAACCGTAATATATACTCGTAGCGTAGCTGGCTGAAAGTTTTACAACACTTTTTTTTAAACGTTTTTGTAACTGCTACTTATCGTAAAAACGGCAACACATACATACGCGTGGAACTAGGTATGATTATAGTACTAATCCTAATGTAAAACAACAAATATTAATAAGCGGCCAAGAGTAAATCTTACTTAGGCTAAGGAGTCCAAACTAAGTGAATGGATTCCCCATTATAACATTATATATATATTCCGTGAGTCTGCTACCTATCACCTATCAACTGTTCTTAAAATATACAGACAAACAAGACAGACAGTGTGGGCTTAGTGGCAAGGTCCCGGTACACGGAACCCTAAAAAAAACCAAACCTGGATGTCGGAAGTAGGAATGCGTAGGTAGGTAGGTACCTGTTGCTCGGAACAATCTGGAGCCTTGCCCAGGCAGGTGGTGACGACGCCGAGGCTCACGTACGGGTTGTTCTGCTTGCTCAGGTGCAGCGAGTCGAAGTCGTCCAAGAACTTCTCGAAGATACATATCGCTTCCTTTATGTTTGACAGCTTACTCTCATCTTTTGTGCCTGGAAATATTGAATAGGCGGTAAGTAGCAATTACCTTTCGTCATAGACTCCAAAAAGCTTTTTAGCGGTGGGTGTTAAGTATATTTTATTTTTTATTTTTTTATGCACAATTAGTAAGCCCTTATCATCATCTAACCTGATGGTAAGTGACGATGATGCCGAAGATGGAAGCGGGCTTAACAAGATTCCCCAACGCAATGGAGAACTGGCTATCTTATCTTCAAACCGGAACACATCATTTTCTTAACACTGATGTTTGGCGCCAAGACTAAGATAAGATGGTGGTAGGGTAGCGGGCTGAGAAATTGGTCTACTACCAACCAAACCGAGTCTGACAAGTTGACCCCACCGGGAATCGAACCCGCGACCTCCTGGTGTGAAGCGAATGGACTCACCATTACGCCACGGAGGCGGTTCAACAATATGCAAGGAAAAACAATATAAGCAATATAATACAAGCATAATTTATAATGCGCAAGACTCAGCAGTTGGGAGAGCATAGCCATAGCATAGAGCGCCGGCATCAGTTAAAAAATAAATAGTTTTAGCATTTATGCTATCTGTAACTACAACGAACAATATTTCACAGAGTTGATAGCTTCTAAGTTATTTGCAGTAAGTGCCTATTCTTCATTTTCATAGTTGAACATTTTCGTTAAAGTACCTATATACTCAGCGAACAATATTTTTTTAAAACTGATGGCGGTGCTAGGGGGATCCCCGGGATCAATTATTTGGGATTCGTTTTTCAAGATGTACCTACATACAAATAGCTGCTAATAGAACGCGCAATTCTATTAAAAAAAGAAACTTTAAAAAACAATTCTGTTGTTGTTTTTGATGGCGTACTGTCCGGCTCCTTGCTTTTTTTCCGAGCACTGGGTTGTCTGGTAGAAATCGCTCTCAGCTATATTATATACTAGTGGATGCCCGCAGCTTCGCCCGCGCAGATCCCGATTTTTGCGGTTCCCGTGGGAATTTCCCAAAATCCTTTCTTAGCGGATGCCTACGTCATAACATCTATCTGCATGCCAAATTTCAGCCCGATCCGTCCAGCGGTTTGGGCTGTGCGTTTATAGATCACTATGTCAGTCAGTCAGTCAGTCACCTTTGAGTTATTTATGGTCTAACAAAATTTGCTGAAACTATTTTAACTGGTGCTTCTACCCATGAAACTGAACAACTTTCCCCATGAAACCCATAGTCAAATCTAAAAAAACAATGTTGAACTTTCCATACTAAGTTGGCTGATTAGCTGATCGAGTTAGTATGGGAGAGCCAATTTTTTTTTTGCGATTTGACTATGGGTTCCATGGGGAAAGTTGTTCAGTTTCATGGGCAGAAGCACCAGTTTAAATAGTTTCAGCTTATTTTGTTAGACCTTATTTATATATTTAGATTCTTTATTGCACACAAATATTTACATAATAAACACTTAGAAAGGACACATACACAAAGATAGACTTATCTCTATAAGAGATCTCTTCCAGCCAACCTTACCGGGTGTAATGAGAATTCAAAGGATAAGACCTAACCAAAGGAAGCGATAAGACCGCCCAAATAGTATGTGTCTCTCACTATAGTCGTTACTTTTTGTTTTGTACATGTGTTTGTCTATCTGATGTGTGCAATAAAGTGCTCTTTGAATTGTAAACTTACAGGTGAGCACTCTCTTCGCCCGCCCGATGAGCCCCTTCACAGCCAGCTTCTGGTAGTCGGGGTCTCGGCCCTCCAGCTCCTTGATGGTGTTGTCGGCCGCCAGCTTGTCCTTGAAGCCGAGCCCCGGCACGGTGTCCGCGGGGGGGTCCTTCTTGCTTTTATTCTCCTCCATTTCTACGTCTGAGGAAGACTCCTGTCAAGTACAAAATATATACGCTGGTTTTTAAATCCTTTTAGAGTACCTAAGTTAAGATTTTGTTTTTGCTCTATCGTAAAAACGGTATAGATATTAACATATTAGCGTGAAACTTGGCGTAGGTAGGTACTTAATTCATGATTATACATCATCATCATATCAGCCTAAGGACGTCCACTGCAGGACATAGGCCTCCCCGAAGGATCTCCACGACGACCGGTTCTGCGCTGCCCGCAGCCAGCGGATCCCGCGACCTTCACCAGGTCATCGGTCCGCCGAGTGGGAGGCCTGCCTACACTACGATTATACGTCATACATAATAACAATCCTGAAGTAAAACAAATATTTAAAACTGGCAAGTGTGAGTCGTACTTGCACTAAGGTGTCCGAACTGACTAAAAAATCATTTTTCTGTCGCTTGCGTTGATGTCTTTTGTTTGATGGTTGGTGGTAGGGCATTTTCTAAGCCCGCCTGGCTAGCTACCACCATCTTATCTAAGTCTTGCCGCCAAATATCAATGTTGATATCATTGGTGTGTTCCAGCATGGAGATAAGATAGCCAGTTCCCCATTGCGTTGGGGAATCTTTGTAAGCCCGCTTCCATCTTCGGCAACATCGTCACTTACCACCAGGTGAGATGTTGTCAAGGGTTTACCAATTGTTAATAAAAAGAAAAAGGAAAGATGTAAATTTTGTAATGGATAGGTATCGTTGTAAAACTTTTGCGAATCCGACTCGCAAGCGTCTGTCTATCTGGTTGTTTGTTACTCCTTCACGCTAATTAAAACTATTGAACCAATTCCGCTGGAGCTAAAAAAAACATAATTTTTGAGGGATCCGGAATCACTCAAAGTTTCATCCTAATCCGATAAACCGTTTTAGGTTGAAAGAACATCAATCATATATTATGTTATCCTTATTAATGTGAAAAGGTGTTTGTTTGTTTGTTACATATCTTCAACCAATTGTGACGAAATTTGACATCATGCACGTAGCCTGCACCTGCACCACGGGGAAGGACATAAGCTTCTTTTTATCCCATGAAAATGGCATAGTCCGATACAGCTCCTAAGGGATCTATTTTTGGTTGATTTTTTTAAGAGCGCAGGGAAGTAACCGATTGTTGTTGTTTTTTGCACAGAGATGGTTGAAGGGGTGGGAAATTACATGTATACTACTAACTAGCATAGCCAGAGAGAGTTCCCAAGGGATCTTCATCTAATTTCCAGGCTCGCTCACGTCTTGACTATACATACCTCTCCATTTTCATCGCGCTTGTCTTTTTTATTCTCCTTCTCTTTCTTCTCAGTCTTCTTGTCCTTGTGCTGCTCGAAGTTGGCGAGGTAGTCCTCGAACACCGCCATCGCTTCCTTAATGTTCTTTATCTTGTCCTCTGCCTTGGTCACTGGAACAGGGAACAAAGGGGAAATATAAAAACTGTGTGGAAGGAAAACTAGTAAGCGTATATAAGGTCTGACAAAATTAGCTGAAACTATTTTAACTGGTGCTTCTACCCATGAAACTGAACAGCTTTCCCCATGAAACCCATAGTCAATGTTCAAAAAAAATTGAACTTCCCATACTAAGTTGGCTGATCAGCTGATCGAGTTAGTATAGGAGAGCCATTTTTTTTTTGCGTTTTGACTTCCATGGGGAAAGTTGTTCAGTTTCATGGGTAGAAGCATCAGTTAAACTAGTTTCAGCTAATTTTGTTACACCTTATATACGGTAGCATGTTTAAATAATTTTCAAAAAACGTTAAAACTTTTAGGTAGGTACAAGCTTTAACTCGAAAATAAAACGGGTCAAGTGCGACTCGGGGTCACACAGACAGGGTTCCGCACCAAAACTTTCACCACCAACAGAAAAAGACTCTCAGTGTACATACTTTGCTTTCGGTAAATAGGGGGTCAACTTATGAAATGGACTTTAGAAATTTATTTTTTCCCGTAGGATTAGAAGGACTTTAGATTTTCTCATACATTTTCCTGTAGTCAATCTAATCATTCTACCTCAATTACTGTGATTTTTCCAAGATTTTAAGCTCGGTAGTTTTGGAGGTAAGGGGGGGGGGAATGGTCAATTTTCGCCCGTTTTCTTTAATAACTTCAAAAATATTTCACTTTAAATTATAAAAAGAGTAGGTACTTACATTCAAATTTTTACATACAAAAAAAAAACATTTGAGATTCTCACAACGAGCCCTTTTATTTGATATGTCACACGATATAGTTTACATAACTTTTTTATACTTTTTAATTTAACCCCCAAAAGGTGGCCCCCATGTATAAATAAGTTTATTGTAATTACCTATTCTTATTATGTCCGTCTTTGGGTCACCGACTTACATATGTGTACTAAATTTCAACTCAATCGGTACAGTAGTTACTGAGAAAATCGGCTGTGACGGACGGACAGACACACGAGTGATCTAATAAGCGCTAGTTTTTTTCTTATTGAGGTACGGAACCATAATATTGATGATTACGTAAAACCCTTTCATTTGATACCCTATCATGGAAGTGCATACAAATAACTGGTCACATTTAGAATGACGTCACTTTGCTAACCATGCAATGTTCTCCAAACTTAATGTGTACCTGTGCAAAATTTTAGCTCAATCGGAAACCAGGAAGTGGTTCTAATTTTAGCTTCCAAGATATTTTGTCCCAACCATAGTGTACGTCCTTACTGCTAGCGCTCGGTTCTCTCTCTGTACCCAAACTCGGTAAGGGTAGGCCTTCACATATGGCCATGGGGGGTCCAGATCTGTGGAGGTAGCGGACTAGTGGCAAACCTCACTATTAGAACTCTTCAAACCGCCAAGAATGATAAAGATTACAGATTTCACGTGCCATCTACCATCGGCCGGCACCAACGTGTGGCTTGCAAAGCACGGAAATGTGTGGGATCAATATCAGCCAAACCCATATTGATAATCAAGTTGTTCTTGAAGTCGACCAACTCAGCACATGAGAGCACTCTCTTGGCGCGCCCCAGCAGCCCGCGCACAGTCAGCCGCCGGTAGTTCGGCTCGTGCTGCTCCAGCAGCCGCAGTGTCTCCTCGGCCTTAGCCTTGTCTTAAAGCCGACCAACTCACATGACAGCACTCTCTTGGCGCGCCCCAGCAGCCCGCGCACAGTCAGCCGCCGGTGGTTCGGCTCCTGCTGCTCCAGCAACCGCAGTGTCTCCTCGGCCTTAGCCTTGTCTTAAAGCCGACCAACTCACATGACAGCACTCTCTTGGCGCGCCCCAGCAGCCCGCGCACAGTCAGCCGCCGGTGGTTCGGCTCCTGCTGCTCCAGCAGCCGCAGTGTCTCCTCGGCCTTAGCCTTGTCTTAAAGCCGACCAACTCACATGACAGCACTCTCTTGGCGCGCCCCAGCAGCCCGCACACAGTCAGCCGCCGGTAGTTCGGCTCGTGGTGCTCCAGCATCCGCAGTGTCTCTTCGGCCTTAGCCTTGTCTTAAAGCCGACCAACTCACATGACAGCACTCTCTTAGCGCGCCCCAGCAGCCCGCGCACAGTCAGCCGCCGGTAGTTCGGCTCGTGCTGTTCCAGCAGCCGCAGTGTCTCCTCGGCCTTAGCCTTGTCCTTGAAGCCGAAGCCGGAGTCTTCTTTGTCGTCTTTGCCCATTTTACTGAAAAAATTAAGATCGTCTTTAGATATTATCATAATTGAACACAAAGCTCTCTGTTATCGTAGGAAATAAATTGATAAATTACCGTTTTAACTAAACTTAATATTCAGTGACCAAAACATATTTAGGAACAGCCACGGTCACGCATACTGCGAAACTGTACAGCATGCATGGCCCGGCACGCACTTGGCCTTTTTATTTTTAACAGATGACAAAACCAAGAAAATTAATATTATGAATTATGTAATATCTATTTCAGTCATCTAATTATGATGTAACGTGACATTACGTAGGTACGTAACAAGTTCAAATACAAACGAATAAAATAAAATGTACCTAAGATACCTAAACGAGCCAGCTTGACCTCAACAGTGTTTGATACGACAAAACAAATAACTTTATAGAAAGACGCAAGGTTTATTTTAGAATGAAGCATCGCAGCATTGGTGGTTGACGCAACCGATTTGCATAAATTGTAAGATTTGTTTTATGTAAAAAGATTTACGAACAGGTGTATGTATAATGTATGTATAATGAATAATGTACATAGAAACACACCTGCCTTTGCACGTTTCATACTTTGATTATGGTAATTAATAATACAGTATTTCACTAACTCTTTATAACCTGTCAAAGACGAAAGTTTGTTCTGCAATCGTTTGCGTTACTGACCTAGTGACGTCATAAGACTTATTTGCTGTTTTTAATAAATATAAAATTAAAAATTGTTTGTTATTTCAAATGAGCAAGTGTTAATGCTATTTATTGAATATAGTGTTTTTTAATTTATTGAAGTGAAAACTTCGTCAGGCGCGTTGGGAATTTTTGAGATGGGAAAAAACCATTGAACTAAAATTATTATGGTCTATTATGGTCGCTTGCGTATCTGGTCATTTACGAATTGATAATAATTATGGTAATTCGCGTAACTGGTCAAGTGCTAATCTGGTACAATGCGTCGAAAGGCTCGCGACACTGTAACCATGTAACGTACCTAACCGACGCAGTCAAATCGAATGTCAAGGTTGCAGGTCGAATCGCAGGGTCAAAACTTATAAAGTTGTATATTAGTTTTCAATTCTGTCGGCGCTCCCGGACCTTACCTAACCAAGGTTATTTATTACCATGCTTTCATTAGCTTCACCTGTATGTTTGTTTGTATATTTGTAACCGACTCCTTTGCACTCGATTTTGACCCACTTTAAATGGACAGATTTAATTCAAAATTTGTACATTTATCAAATATAGTTTAAAAAAACTATAAAAACACGCTTTAGAAGCACATCGAACTAAAAAGTTAAAAATAATTCTTAATTAAAGCTGAAAAAAGAGTAAGTGTGTGGAATTATGAAACCACGGTAAAAGTGACATTTTACTGAGGACGAAACGATCATGGCTGCTCTCGCTACGGTACAGAGGACGAAACGATCATACCGTCACAGACAAAAGCGACCGTCACGCGATATGCAACACACAGACGAAAAAAATTGAGACGATGTAATAAAAAAATCACTTTAGCAATAATGTACGAAAAATAGTATTATTGTGAAAAAAAGCGTGGGTTGCTCATGGGGCGCTTTGTGCTATATTTTTCGTATATCGAGCAACCCACGCTTTTTTACTTATGTACGTTTATCACAATAATACTGGTTGGTGTCGGTGTAGGTCAGTAGGCATACTTATTATAATAAAGCACAACTGCGGGCTATGAAAATGCCTTACCACCAACCAAACCGAGTCTTACAAAGTTGACTCCGCCGGGAATCGAACCCGCGACCTCCTGGTGTGAAGCGAATGGAGTAACCATTACGCCACGGAGGCAGTGTACTTACAACTGCGTGTAAATCAGCCTTTCTATAGGTCAGGTACTTCAGATCAGAATCGTTGTTCGGGATTTAATAACTGAGCTTTCCATTAGGTGAGATGTATGTACTAGTCAAACGCACTTAAATTTATTAAAAAAAAATAGTCGGTAAAATGTAAGTATAGGTAATTGTCGGCAAAACAGATCACAGCCCATAAATATATAATCGCTGACCTAGGTCTTTAGAGGACGACTAACTTTTTAGAAATAATAATTTAACTGCTATTTAAAATAAATTCGCGATTCAAAGTTTAGATGCAAGGTTTTTTATTTCTCTTTTATTAAATTAATGAAAGAGACAGAAAATAGACATTTAGTCACAGATCTACTCCACTTTGTAGTAGATCTGTGCATTCAGTGATCATTAATTAACGTTTATAATGGCCGTTAGAGATTCCGATAATACCTATGACACAATGCCTATGATAGTCGTCAACTGGTTACCACGATGTGTAAATGTATGTAGTTCGGTTGCCGCCCGCGACCGCGCGCGCGCGACCCCGCTAGTGCCGTGGACAAACTATGCCAAACCTGCGATTTTATAATTTCGTTTCGCAGCACGGCAGCACGTAACAACCAACATCTGTATCTACCTGGTCCTGAAGCCTGTGCAAGGAATTGTTACTATCATTGATTAGTTATGAATTTTATGATGCGCTATTTTATTAACAGTAAGAAAAAAATGCACATCAAATTAAAAGAAACTAGCCTCAATTCAAAAAGAAATATGAACAATATTATAATTTAGGATGTAAGTTTGCAGTAGTATTTTAAAAAAATAAACTAAAAAGCAAATTAAAAGTATGAGTAATTATTTTTAGTATCTCAAAAGGTAAAAACGGAACCAATATAGGATCACTCGCGTGTCCGTCTATCCGTCGGCCTGTCACAGCCAATGTGCTCCGAAACTACTCGACCGATTGAGTCGAAACTTGGTATACATACAGTGATGGTCAAGCAATTATAAGGGACACTTCATAATTAGACATGAATTAAAAGGCTGTATCTTTTGAACCGTGATAGGTATGTCAATTTTCGCAGAACATGTGTTCGTATAGGAGATTTACTAACAAATTTTAAAAAAATGGAATAAGGCATATCATACAAGTACGTGTTTTTCTAGATGATTTCGTTTTTGCTCTATTTTAAAAACGATAATACTTATAAAACGTTAAACTTGGCGTAATCACAGAACTGGGCTAAAAGTAAGAAAAAAAACTGACCCAAGTGTGAGTCTCTCAAAAACTTTTCTGTAGCTCACGTTGATGTCTTTTCAAGTGACTTCCAAAACGGAGGAGGTTCTTAATTCGTCTGTATGTTTTTTTTCTATGTGTGTTACCTTAGATCTTTTGACTGGGTGAACGGATTTTTATGATTCTTTTTTATTTGAAAGCTAGTGCTTCCCGTGTGGTCCCATATAAATTTTATCAAAATCGGTGTAGTACTTTATTAGAAAATAAAAAAAAAACAAAAATAATAATATAAATAATATGTACTAAGTTGTTGCGATGGAAGTCGGTTTTTTAACGTGTTTAGCGTTTTCAATTATGTTTGAAATTAATTGGTATCATTGTTATACCTGTGTGGAGAGGTGTGGACAATGCGGTAGTATGTAACGCTCGGTGCGCCAGTCCGACTGATGCTTGGCCGGTTTTTTAAGACCTATTACAGCCACGCAACTTTATTATTATTTCTCGGGTAGCATAGTCGCAAGATTTATTTTTTCCCATGGTTTTTGACACGCAATTTCAAGAAAACAAAGAATGAATAAATAACGGCGTGAAACTGAAATAAAAAAATAGTAAAGATGAAGATCGCATTCAATTTGGAACGGATAAGAAAACAAAAAATATTTTCGTGTCCCAAATTAGTACTCCACTCAGTAGAGTATGTGACAGTAGTTGCGATGTATTTATTGAAAAAATATTAACAGTAAGTAGCTATTCACTTTCATGACCACTAAATATTGAGAATACTAGGCTATTTACTTGTTACAAATAAATAACATAGGCTTCAAAGCCCCGTAAATGAATATTCTCGCACTCGAGATCTTGCGTTTTTAGTGACAGTGTCCCTAATTAGTTGACCACGAGTCACGACACTGTATTTACAATTTAAGATAAATAGTTTGAAGTTACTAAGGAAATAGGCTAAAAAATTCCATTCCCCCCCTCCTTGTCTTATTATTAAACAATGAAATGAAATTATTGAACAAATCACGGTTGAATGCATAGATTACATGAAATTCTATGAGAAAATCTAAAGTCCTTCCGTTCCTACAGGAAAAATAAAATTTCCAGTCCATAATAATTAGACCCCTATTTACCTAGAGTAAAGTTCCTATATACTGAGAGGTCTTGTTCTGTTGGTGATTAAAGTTTTGGTGCGGAACCCTGTTTGTGTGACCCCGAGTCGCCCTTGGCCAGTTTTTAATAGTAAGTTTAAAATGTGAAATATATAAAAAAAAAATAATGATAAATTCTTGTTAGTGAAATGCTAATAAAGTATTGAATACCATATTAAGAATATAGGGTGTAATAAAATTGGTGTAGGTCCCGTTAACTGGGGCTTCTACTCATCATACTGAACAACTTTTGTTCTACGAGTTTGCTGAAATCGCAAAAAAATCTTTTTTTTTTGTATGGAGGGTCCAATTTTTTTCGAGCATTGACATTGGTTTCCATGTGGAAAGTTGTTCAGTATGATGAGTGGAACCACCCTTTATAAAACAGTGATGCATTTTTCAGAAAACACAAAACTAGGTAAGTAAGTAAGTACCTAAAGGTTCCGAATCTTTTAGAAAGCTCTTTGTATGTTTCAGTTTTAAGCCAAAGCCTGTTTCAGTCTCCACAATACAGGTTCTGCCCCGTGTGCCCGTGTGCCCGTGTGCCCGTGTGCCCGTGTGGTGGGTGACCAAAGGTCTACCTCTGTACTACTGTATTCTTTGAAAAATTAATTTATGTATGTTTGTCGCTAAGACAAAGACAATGTTCGTTTGATTAATAAATTATTTATTATATGCAAACACCGGATTTTCGAAAAGAATTTTAGCATGTTTTGTTCCCGTCTTTATACTTACTGTTTCCATAAAACAGGTAGGTAAGTATGCAACCTACCTAGATTTTAGGCTGCGGTTGTATAAATAAAAAATGTGGGGTGAGGTCACGAGTCGCGTCACACCGCACACGTGGCGCATGCCGCGCATGCGTAGACGACATAGTTAAACTAGGAAATGTTATCATTCATCGTGACCTGAACAGATTTGAGTAGGAACAAAGGTTAAGGTGGTCTTCAAATAATTCAAAAAGGCTAAACACGTTAAAAAACCAACTTCCATCGCAACAACTTAGTATTCCTTTTTTGCATTATTATTTTTGGTTTTTGTTAATTTTCTAATAAAGTACTACACCGATTTTAATAAAATTTATATGGGACTACAAGGGAAGCACTAGCTTTCAAATAAAAAAGATTCATAAAAATCGGTTCAGCCAGTCAAAAGTTCTGAGGTAACACACATAAAAAAACATACAGTCGAATTGAGAACCTCCTCCTTTTTGGAAGTCGGTTGAAAAGTGTAGGGTGTTAGGTAGTCGTACCTACTTACCTAATTTAGTTCAGGTTGTACACGTCGAAAAATAATAATACAGGTAACACAGGTGAAGCAACTTTAACTGTGGCTTCTACTTAAACAACTTGTCTATTTCTTTGTTCTTTATTTTAGAAGAGCTCTTGTACAAAGCGGCTTAGGTTGTACTCATGTAAATAAACAACTTTCCCCTATTGAACTGAACACATTTTGTTTTCGTTTTGAACTTGTCTATTTCTTTGTTCTTTATTTTAGAAGAGCTCTTGTACAAAGCGGCTTAGGTTGTACTCATGTAACTAAACAACTTTCCCCTATTCAACTGAACACCTTTTGTTTTCGTTTTGATATTATCATTCCTTATTTTAACTGTGGTCAACGTCGTTGGTTACATAATAACGTGCCTATAATAATCCGATTTCTGTGATAATCACTAACACATTAGATACGTACTTTAATATATTATTAATACGTAACTGTTTGTTTGATCCTCAATAAAAAAAAACCTATTACAATTGGAGCAACTCGATTTGCAAACTATACATCTATGTAGTCTTTAAACCTTTTTGTTCCGATTGTATGGCCTCCCCGGGGAAAATTGTTGTTTCTTGAGTAGAGTAGTATCTACGAGTACTATACATACCATTGGCCCCTTTTTAGGGTTCCGACCAACGGGACCCTATTACCACACCCTGGAGACCCTTCATACAACCGGGCAAAAATGAAATTTCAAAAAACGAATGACAGAACAAACAAAATGGCGGCAAAATCCTATACGTTCGACAACCAATCTGTATCAATCTGGGTGACGAGGGGGTGAGGTCGCAATCTAGAGAGCGGCAGGGAGTGTCCAGTTAGTATACTAATATACATACAGGATGTCCCAGAAATGGACCGACAGACTTTAGGTGGTGATAGCTTAGGTCAAGATGTCCCAAATAAACAACATGTTATGTTCAGCAAAATCTTATAGCAAAGTATATACTATACAGGGTGGCTGGTAAGTAGTGCAAATCATTTTAAGGGATTAAACTACATCTAATTTAGAACAAAAAAGTCATATTAACTGGGGCTCGGAAATCAACGGTTTTCGAGTTAAAGCCCATTCAATTTTTCAATTTTGTATGTAAAACGCATTTGTTTAAATGTTTTGTGATTTTCCAAAAAAAAAACTAAAATATAGTTGATTTGCAAAATACGATAAAAACTTCCTTATTTTATCATCTTTCTATTAAATTAAAAAAAGTTAAAACTCGAAAACCGTTGAGTTCTGACCTCCAGTTAATATGACTTTTTTTGTTCTAAATTAGATGTAGTTTATCCCCTTAAAAGGATTTGCACTACTTACCAGTCACCCTGTATACTTTGCAATTACTAAGCCTCTGCTGTCGGCCTGTCCGTCTGTCCCTCCGACAGCGGGCTAAATTACATGAACCGTAATATGAAGACACTGGAAATTTTCACAGAATGTATATATCTATTGCCGCTATATCAAAAAATACAAAATGAGGTGGTCTCCATATAAAAAACGTGTTTTGTAGGTCTCTAGAAGTATTTTGATTTAACTCTATCGTAAAAATGGTAAGAAAGTGAAAGTTGGTGTGATTATAGTACTCATACTGAAGTAAAACGTAAATAAAAATCGGCCAAGTGTGAGTCGTACTCGCGCTAAGGAGTCCGAACTGAATGACAACAAAAGCACATTTTTGCCGCTCGCGCCTTTCGATGTCTTTTGTTTGTAATGTGAATAGGTAATAGGTATCATTGTCATACTATGTAGTTGTGTGGAGAGGTGTGTTGGTACGGAACCCTCGGAGTGCTAGTCCGACTCGCACTTGGCCTTTTTCTTTAGCAAATAAAATTCACCTGTACCACCGATGAGATACTAGTTACTTCGTACCTGTACACAATTTAGGCCCTTCAACACATGTACTTAGCATCCTAACCTAATCAAGAGACAGATTACGGTTTTTGGGTTCCGTAGCTAAAGCGTTTCAATTTTCCTCATACCTTGCTGTTCGATTCCTTTCCATCTGTGTTGGTGTCAAGGAAATAATATACCTATTTCTGACGTCTTAAGTACTTATTAAACTATTAGGGGGCCAATTACATCGCACAGTAATCGTCTGATTACCGGTCTTATGAACTGTAAATGTAAATAATTTTCGAAAAACCTAAAAACTTTTAGGTACAAGCTTCTGATATTGCATTGTCTTGCGATATACATATGCATGCAAAATTTCAGCTCAATCGGAAACCGGGAAGTGAGTCAAATTTAACTTGCAAGATTTCACCCGAACAAACATACATTAGTGATGAGTAAAATTGGTCTTGGTCTTGCAGTCTTGGTCTTTGTCTTGCAAAAAAGCAAGACCAAGACCAAGACCAATACTATCCTTAGTCTAGCAAGACCAAGACCAAGACATAATAAACAAGAACAAGACCAATACCAAGACCGATTATGCAAGACCAAGACCAAATACGCAAGACTCAATCGAAAATTCTTACTAACAGTGTTTATATGAGATAAAATATTTGTAACAGCGTTAACATATGCTTTTCTTGGAACAATATAGTTGGCGTGTCGAATTGTCAGTTTGTTTTCTACATTTTAACGTTATACATAAAAAAACAAAGAAACTTTACCACTGATAAAAAAAATAATTTAAAAAAAATATTTTATATTTAGAAATGTTTGTCGATAAAAAACGGAATGTTGAAAAAATTTGTTGAAAAATGTTTGTTAAGACCTTATTGCAAGACCAAGACCAAAACCAAGACTAAACGTATTTCAGCAAGACCAAGACCAAGACCGAGTGAGCAAGACCAAGACCGAGACCAAGACCAAGACTAGACGAATTTGAGCAAGACCAAGACCAAGACTAGACGAATTTGAGCAAGACCAAGACCAAGACTAGACGAATTTGAGCAAGACCAAGACCAAGACTGAATAAGCAAGACCAAGACCAAGACTGTCCAAGTCTTGGTCTTGGTCTTGCTTTGCTCATCACTAACATACATACATACATACATACATTGCAAGTTAATTAAAAGCTTGTAAAAAGCAGTGTTGTTAACTTGTTTTTGAAGGAGGTCGCACAAAAGGAGCAAAAAAATCGTATGTTCATGCAAAACATGAGGCAAAAAAGTTGTACGCCCATACAATACATAGAAAATCGTATTCCCATACAAATCAACCGAAATTTCAATCGTACGGACAGTGATATAATCGTAGGAATACGATTTAAATCGTACACTTGGCATCACTGCGCACGGGCGGGCGAGTGGACTTGCACTTGAATCGCCGAAAAAATCGGTAAAGTGCGAGTCAGAACCGCGCACAAAGGGTTCCGTACCATCAAACTAGATAGCGCTAGTTTCTTCGTTTAAAAAAACATGTTTTTTGTATTGAGACTTTCACTTTTTCTAATTTTTATTATTCGTTGTTATAGCGGCAACATAAAATACATCATCTGTGAAAATTTCAACTGTCTAGCTATCACGGTTCATGAAATACAGCCTGGTGACAGACGGACAGACAGACAGACGGACGGACAGCGGAGTCTTAGTAATAGGGTCCCGTTTTTACCCTTTGGGTACGGAACCCTAAAAAAAGAAAATGAGTAAGGTAAAAGCGTGTAATGCGCTGTGTGATGGTAATAAGCGTAGTAAGGAACTAGATTTGATGTCTTTCTGATGACTGTTTCGATAAGCCTATTATGGTGCTCGCGATCATTGTATTCTAATCGTCATGTTATACCGGTAAATCCACGTCCAAATGCCGATAAAAACTGAACTCACCAAAACCTTTGATTAAACCAAAATCTAAGACCAAAACCAAAAACCACCAACCACACTCGCTACTTAACTAAACTGCGTGCAAATGAGCCCTAAATATATTAATTTAATAGCTATTTCGCTAATCCCTCAGTAGGTAGTTAAAATAACCGTTGTAAGAAAGTGAGTGACTTACGATTTAAAAATAATAACTGCAACTAGGTTATGTCAGAAATCACACTAAATAACTTTTATAAATAAACACTTAGGAAATAACCCGTTCACTTCTTCACAACAACGCGGTCTCCTTTTGACTATTCGAATTTCAAATAAAATCCGAGCGCGTTCAAACATTCATATAACTCGACCAAATCGATACGCGTCTCTCTTTAATACGTTTCAATAGATTATGTGGTAGTTCAAAACTAACTGGTTTATCGCGAAAACGCGGCAAAATCGACGAAAATAACATGGTGACGTCACGCACGATAGTTCCCGGCCGCTACAGGTCGGCTTCAAAACAAGCTCAATTTCCCGCGCCAGTATAACTTTGAAAATAAATTTGCAAACAAAACTATTTTTGAAAAATTGCTTTAAGTTGTGTCATGAACTTTTATTCTTTATAAGTAATAACCGTTTTTAAATATCGGTAAATGATTAAGATACAAAGCTGCGGCATAGTGTGCCACCGGCCGCCGGTATTGATGCGGCTGTCCCAAGGCCAGACCGAATGTTTATTTATCTTTGTGACATCATCACGGCTGCGCTAAGCAGGCCCCTTCGAGAGGCCTGACATAACTTAGCGATAGCAGAAGGTCGGTCGCTATAATTCCTTTGGTTTATTTGTGTAACAAAATTGGTGTAATTAGTTTCTATTTTTGATGCAATGCTTTGAATGGCATCTTTGATAATGTATTTGATAATGGCATCTTTGATAATGGCCAAAAGTGGAGCTTGCTATACTCGGAATTTCTTTGTGTGATCGAATAAGAAACGAGGAGATCCGTAGGAGAATCAAAGTAAGCGATACAGCCCTCAGAATTGATATACTTAAGTGGCAGTGGGCAGGGCACACAGTACAATAGATGGCCGTTTGGGCAGTAAAGTTCTCGAGTGGCGACCGCGCACCGGAAAACGTAGCGTAGGCAGGCCTCCCACTCGGTGGACCGATTACCGGTGAAGGTCGCGGAAGGCTGCTGGATGCGGGCAGCGCAGAACCGGTCGTCGTGGAAATTCTTGGGGGAGGCCTATGTCTAGCAGTGGACGTCCTTTAACTGATTTACATACTTATATATTCATGTTCAGGGACAAATCACACTCGGCCATCTGGCCCCAAACTAGGATTCCCTTTACTACAGGAACCAGACACTGATAACATACTTATATGCGTTTAACTACATACACTTCTTCTTAGCGTGTCGATAGCAGACACTACATACACTTAAAGATATTAAACAAATCTGTTCTTCACACTTTTAGTATGACAACCCTTTTAAGTGCACCCCAACCCGAATTGTTTGACCTGGATGGGAATCAATCCCACGAACCTCGGCCCAGCAGGCAGAACCTGACCACTGGACCACCGGGTCAGTCTTTGGTTCAGTTCTACCTACTCGTACATAATATTTCGTTGCACATTTTAAAAAAGAGCGTGTGGTTTTATGAAACCACGGTAAAAGTGAAACTTTTTTTCACATTATATAAGGTGTAACAAAATTAGCTGAAACTATTTTAGGTGCTTCTACCCATGAAACTGAACAACTTTCCCCAAGGAACCCATACCCAAAACGCAAAAAAAAATTGGCTCTCCCATACTAACTCGATCAGCTGATCAGGCAACTTAGTATGGGAAGTTCAATTTTTTTTTTGAGATTTGACTATGGGTTTCATGAGGAAAGTTGTTCAGTTTCATGGGTGGAAGCACCAGTTAAAATAGTTTCAGCTAATTTTGTTACACCTTATATACATTTACAGAGCACGAAACGATCATGGATGCTCTCGTCTTGGAGCTACGGTACAGAGGACGAAACGATCATACCGACCGTCGAGCGACAAACAGACGAAAAAATTTGAGATTTCACTTTAACAACATTTGAAGTCTTTATTTGGATTTTTTGTGAATTTGTGTACTTATTATTTATAAAAATCCCCTATTGTTTTCAATTGTGTAGTCAGTGTCGCCGGAAACATACTAGCGCTTGGCCAACGTGTGGTTCAAGGGTTTTGTGTTAAAATACGGCCTAAATTACCTACTCTACTCATCATTCAATTTCAACCAAAATTTGCAGACTCAATCTGCTGAGAGGCGACAAATTGAATCGTAAAAAGGTGTATTGAGGGCGTGACCCAACATGCATCGCACTGCGACTTCTACACCTTCAACCATCGATACGTTAGTACTAATATATGGACCCTGTTAAGCAGAAGGGTGTCAACTAGCAAAAAATGGGGTATGGAGTTACATATGCCATTTTGTTCGTTAAAGTGTGATCTACACGTACGTTCTAGTTACATAAGTCTCAAAAATTATTAAGGCGAGTTATTTACATAAAATACCTTTAGCAAAATATAACATCGTTCTTGTTACATTTTGCATTTCAGTGTTATGTTACATAAAACCTTACTTCATTATTGATTTGAAATGATACAAAATTTGCAAAAGAGCATTATCTGTGTTTTGATACCTTTATACAAAACTTTAAAAGCATATTCGCTATTTGACGGCTTAGTTTTAAGTACTCGATGAAACCTTTTGGTAAATTATTGTTTAAAGGAATCGGGTGCAAGGAAACTCATAGTAAATTGTTATTTGACACCACTGACTAGTGCCGAATTGCTGATAGGTACGGCACGGTGGCGGCGGCGCGGTGCGGGAGTCGTGTTTGTTTTGTACCTGTTGCTTGCTTTGAGCAATACGAGAAACAAAACTTTATTACAAAATTAAATAAGAAATAAAAATAGTGGTTAAACATCCAATTGTTGTTTACTTATCGTGAAACATAAGAACCTACATCGATATAAACAATGGGAAAGTGAGTACTAATTGATTTTCTTGCCGGTCTGATTTATAACCTCATTATTTACATTCTACTAAAAACTGAGTATTTTTGGATCAAAATCCTTGTTGTTCATTATTTTATGGGAAGTCCAACATTTTTTTTCAATAGTTTGACCTATTTTTCTATGCCTTATATTTTTAACCGCCTCCGTGGCGTAATGGTTAGTCCATTAGCTTCACACCAGGAGATCGCGGGTTCTATTTCCGGTGGGGTCAAATTGTAAGACTCTGATTGGTTGATGGTATTTTCTAAGCCCGCCTGGCTAGCTACCACCATCTTATCTAAGTATTGCCACCAAACATCAGTGTTACCACCATTGATGTGTTCCGGCTTGAAGATAAGATAGCCAGTTCTCCATTGCGTTGGGGAATCTTGGTAAACCCGCTTCCATCTTCGGCATCATCGTCACTTACCATCAGGTGAGATGATGCCAAGGGCTTACCAATTGTGAATAAAAAAAGGGAAGTTTATTCAGTTCCATGGTTACAAAAAACCTTTGGAGTATTATATTGCACCGTGTATAAGTACATTAAGTGTTCTTATTTTAATTTGAAGAAAAAGAAAAAGACTCAAGAACCAAATATAAATAAAAAAAGAAAGAAAGTATGTTCTTCATCTCAAGAATCATCTAAAATTCAACATCAAAATACCATTGTTGAAAAAAATAATATACTAGAAAATGAAAAGTCAGTTTCAGAAGCCGTTTTTCAAGGAGAAGAAAATAATAGTATTAGCATTTCACCATTATCTAATGTTGATCATTTTAATACATTACCTGCGAATACATTACCTGCGAATAATCCGCTGGTAGCAGAAATACATCTAGAACGTCAGACAGATGACAACTCTAATAAACATCTAGATAACAGTATGATGCTAAACAATGATACTTCGCTGAATATACAAACGATTCGGCAATCTCTGATATCGAATCGAGTCCTAGCTTTTTAAATCCACCTAAAAGTCAAATATTTAATATTGCAGTGTTGCCGAAGAATATAACCAATACTACAAATCTAGATTCATAATGTAGAAGTTATCTAAAAATTCACACTTACCCGATGATATAATATTAGAATGCACTGAAGATACACCTTTCGAGTTAGTTTCAGAAACCATAACTGTTTAACCTTTATGTGAATATAAGAATCCGCAAGAAAATCATCCTATTTTAATAACATCAGTACACCTGCCGGAAGAGATGCATACTGAGGTGATTGAAGGAAATTGAGCCATCACAGATGTTGATACTGCGTTTATTATACCTTTGAGTAGAGATTCGTAATCAATTCTAACCATAGACCCCGAAATTTTGGCAAATGAATACGCAAAAAGAAGCAACTGATTTATCCATTTCACAACAGGATTTAGAATGTTTCATGCAGTTTAATCAATCAAGATGTAGTCACTTATTTTCCGGATTATCGTCAAACATTTCTCGGATAGATGCATCAATCGAAAGTGGAAACTCGGTAGAAACATGCCAATTTGAACGAGAAAACAATGCAGCACAAACTGTAAATAGCACTCACGATAGTACAGGATCTGTAATTTCACTTGTAATTGACAAAGATTATTTACCAACTCAGTCTTCAAGTGCAAATACGTCAGCTGAACCTGCTGTTTTTCGAGTAAACAAAGAAGGCAGGCCAAAAAGAGGAAGAAAAAGAAAACATCCCGAGCAAAATAGAGCTGAAAAAAAAAACAAAACTAAACAAAGGATTAAAATATATTAATTGCAAAGACTGTTGAGGAAAAGTTTTTACGGAAGGATTTGACTGTAATTGTGTTAATAAGTGTGCTGAAAAAGTACCTGAAAATGAGTCACAACCGTCACAATTTAAAGATATTAAGATGCAATTGTTGTATCCTAATGGGAAAAATTTATCAACAGCCAAGATAAAGGTTTTGAAAGAAATGCTCTTTATACCGAGCGATTGTACGCAATTTTACGACTTTTTAAAAGAATCCGCTGCTGATTTCATGGATAACATTGACGGATATGGTATGTTAATGATGATTAACACTAAAATGAATACATAAATGAACGTATACGAAAACATCGATGATTAGTCTATTAAGTGATTGGGTGTTATTACAAAAAGTTTAAGATTCGTGATTGAAGTAAGACAGTGTTTAAAAGTGTTGTTGATTATATAATATTATTTAAAAATCATTGGAAATAAAAGGAAAATCTATTTTAATGCGTTTAATTTTAACCTGGATATAAACTTAAAACATTACTACAACCAAAAATGTATATAGTTATTACCATAACCTTTGACTTTTGTTAAATTTTTACTTTAAAAAGAATTTGCAAAATGAATTTAAAGTAACTTGACTTCTTTTACAAATGAATTTTCTTTCATAGTGCAATAAAGCATTAAGGTTTCAAGCGATATTTTTTAATTATTAAAGAAATACTATAAAATATCTTAATATTGTTACCATCCTTGCGTTGATAATATGCTTTTAAATAAGTACGTAAAATTTCATAAAGATACGGTTATTAGATTTTGAAATACACGTCCGTGAAAATCGGCTGCACTTGAAAATCTTTAAACGCTTCTAGCAAAAAATTGAAAAAAAGCAGTTGACACCCTTCTGCTTAACAGGGTCCATATATACTGTGCCATCGATATACAGGGTCTTCGGCAGATGGTTGAAAATACGAAAATGGGGGATAGGTGGGGTCGCCTCCCACCTATTTTGAGAATTAAAAAAAATCTAGGACTTGTAATTTTTTTTACAGGATTTTTTTTCCTTTTTTTAGAAATTTTGCCATTTTTATACCTTTGAACACATGTAACTTTTTGTTTTTTAAAGCTAGCTCCAAAATCTTTTTTTTAATAGACTTTTATAAGATTGTCGGCTCTAAAAAAAAATATGTTTGTTTCAAGTTATTGCTAAAAACAAAAATGTGGGCCCCCGAACTTAAAAAAAAAGTTGAACAAAAATTTAAAAGTCAACTTTGCGATGCATTTAAAAAAAAAAAAATGGGGCTGGAAGGCTTCTGTTTTTTTTAAAACATCTCTAAAGCTTAGGCTTTTGAATGGTATGTAATTTGTTTCGGTATCTTTTTTGTAACCGGAGTTTTTAATTTTTTTTACTCGATTGGACCATGTTGACGAAATTCCACTAGTTACATGTTTTGTGAAATGTATCAAATGCAAAGTTGAAAATAATGTAAATACTTACTGTTGGGACGGTTACAAAGAGCAGGTACGTTTTTTTACATTCTTGCACACACATAATGGCTATCTTTTGTCATTTATTGGCATATTGGAGTTAGCACTTCCATATGCCAATAAAATGTCCGCATATTCCGCATTGGTAAATTGAGCCATTTTAAACCACAACAAAGTCTTAACAAAACGTCTGATAATAACAAAAAGTGACAAACAACAAAAAAACTTAACAAAATCACAAACACAGCAAAGTGAAATTAACGAAAACAAAAAAAAAAACGTTAACGTTATTAACGTTTGTGATTTTGTTAAGTTTTTTTGTTGTTTGTCACTTTTTGTTATTATCAGACGTTTTGTTAAGACTTTGTTGTGGTTTAAAATGGCTCAATTTACCAATGCGGAATATGCGGACATTTTATTGGCATATGGAAGTGCTAACTCCAATATGCCAATAAATGACAAAAGATAGCCATTATGTGTGTGCAAGAATGTAAAAAAACGTACCTGCTCTTTGTAACCGTCCCAACAGTAAGTATTAACATTATTTTCAACTTTGCATTTGATACATTTCACAAAACATGTAACTAGTGGAATTTCGTCAACATGGTCCAATTGAGTAAAAAAAATGAACAACTCCGGTTACAAAAAAGATACTGAAACAAATTACATACCATTCAAAAGCCTAAGCTTTAGAGATGTTTTAAAAAAAACAGAAGCCTTCCAGCCCCATTTTTTTTTTTAAATGCATCGCAAAGTTGACTTTTAAATTTTTGTTCAACTTTTTTTTTAAGTTCGGGGGCCCACATTTTTGTTTTTAGCAATAACTTGAAACAAACATAATTTTTTTTAGAGCCGACAATCTTATAAAAGTCTATTAAAAAAAAGATTTTGGAGCTAGCTTTAAAAAACAAAAAGTTACATGTGTTCAAAGGTATAAAAATGGCAAAATTTCTAAAAAAAGGAAAAAAAATCCTGTAAAAAAAATTACAAGTCCTAGATTTTTTTTGATTCTCAAAATAGGTGGGAGGCGACCCCACCTATCCCCCATTTTCGTATTTTCAACCATCTGCCGAAGACCCTGTATATGTATTTACCTTCAACAGATTGTGCCAGCAAAATACTGTGTTTGGGATTGAATGGTGAGAAGGCTACATAACAACGATAACAACTAACAGACTGTTGGCAACACATTGCATGGGGTGCCGTAGTATTACACATTAATAGGTCATCTTTGGTGTAATACTGCCAGTTGTTAGTTGTAACCACACCTTAGAACCACACAGTCCTTTTCAAAACCAGAGGTGACCAATTTATTGTTGATGGTCTACACTACAATAAAAAGGGCTCACATGGGGTTTCTGTTAAAATACGGCCCTAACAATTAACTAACCTTTGAGTATACAATTGAATGCAAAGGTACTCAAAGCAATTAACAGCCTGACAGCAACATATGGGGCCATCTAACACTATAGGTCGTCTTTGGTCTAATTAATAATTTGTCAGTTTATGTAAGAAGATTAGAGTAGAATTACATAGTAGTAAGGAGGGTAAATAAAACCCCCACCATACTACTGCAAGCGTTGGTTGTAAGGTGGGTAATAAAATTTGACCCCTTTACTACTGGTAGTAAGGTCTGGTAGTAAGGTGGGAAACGGACGGTTATACTTTAGGACTCGGCTTTAGGATGAAACTAGTGGCTTTGTGAGTTGTAGATCTCGCGAGTTTTTCGAAATAGCTGAAATATGATATTTTTACGTTTTCAACCCCCATGGCTCCGCCATTTTGAAAAATTTCCGAAAACAGATCGACAAAAAAATCCATACAATTTTAGAATCTGCTCGCAAAATTTACGAGAATCGGTTACGAAATGCGACGTGTAGTGGAGAACAGCCGGACATTCGGACATACAAAAGAGTATTTGCTCAAGCTGAAACGGAGACGCGTTGCTTGCGCTTCACGCTCCTCGGTCAATAATAAACACAATATTATTAATATAGTACTCTTTTCTCATCTGTAGATGCTCACATATTTTGTGTTATTTATTATTATTTTGTGTATTTTGTGTGCCGAAAAAAATTATGAATTTAACTGTCCCAAATGTTTTTCGTGGAAATCCTTGGGGAAGGCCTTTGTCCAGCAGTGGACATTTTTCAGCTGAGGATAATGATGAAATGTTTTCAACGAATCCTACTAATATTATAAACGTGAAGGTTTGTAAGAATGTATAGATGTATATTTGTTACTCTTTCACGCAAAAACTGCTGAACGGATCTGGCTGAAATTTGGTTGGTAGACATATTGGGATCTGGATTAACACATAGGCTACTTCTTTCCACGCTTGCGAGCCGCTTGCGGCTTGCGTACTGCGCACCCTCGAAAAGTCATAGAAACATTGTCCACGCCGGTGAAGCCTCGGGAAACAGCTAGTGTGTTATGTTTCTCTGCAGAAAACCCCACACTTATGTTATGACACTCTATCCATACTAACACGACCCGCAATTAGTACACCTCTGCTTACTACTTCTTCTTATTCGTGTGAGAGTCACAGCTGCTTGAGCCAATGTTTCACGACCGCCATGGCTTGAGAGGAGGCCGACGCCAGCTAGGTCCTCGTCAGTGCAAGTGAATGGGCACTGCGGGCATTGTTTGAGGTGTTGAGTGGTCTGCACTACTTAGTTTGCAAAAGGATCACTGTTTCGAGGTTGTATATTTCTGATTAATAATAAATGTCGAATTTATATTAAAATCATGTTAGATGTTAGTTATTCATTAACATACAACAGTTACTTGGGGAGTAAAGTGAACCTTTGTGCTAATGTCACCTACCAACGTAAATATGAGTAGGTACCTGTAGGTAGTTAGTAATCTAAGTCATAATCAAGAAAATGTAAAATATTATATCATTATCATATCAGCTCATATACGTCCCCATCGAGGGGCTCTAGTCTACCCTGAATTCGATCGGGCCTTAGTTGACCATGCGGGTCCAATGCGGATTGGTCTACTTCACACATAAACTTCGAGTTTCTTTGCAGGCATGTGCAGGTTTCCTCACGATGGTTTCCTTCACCGTAAGAACGTAGAAATAAGCGTCATAGCTCGTAGGACACATGGCCGTTGGGGCAGTAAAGTTCTCGAGTTGCAACCGCGCACCGGAAAACTTAGCGTAGGAAGGCCTCCCACGCGGTGGACCGACGACCTGGTGAAGATCGCGGAAAGCCGATGCACAGTATATATATTGGCCGATGGATGTATGCAGCGCAGGGTCGTTCGTCGTGGAAATCCTTGGGGGAGGCCTTTATCCAGCCATGGGCGTTTTTCGGCTGATATGATGATGAGGAGCGTCAGATTAAGGTACATATGAAATTGAAATCTGAAAACATATTGGTACCTACGTGGCAGGATTCCAACCAAGACCTCCCAGACTCCCGGTAGCGGCACTAGCCGTTACGCCACCGAAGCTCTTCAGACCGATGTTTTAACAATAAATATCACGTGAAATGTGCATTGAATGATATCTATAAATGTTATGTTATAGTAATATAATATAGACATGTGTATTAATTTTGTGTAATGAACAGTAGAAACCTTAACAACAATACGTAATTATCTTGTTGATTGAGACAACCTATATTCCCTCAGATCAATAATTTATTCAACATTTTTTTTTTCATAATAAATAACAATATTTATAATGCCTATAGTTCTTGTACCTATGTCGTTAGTAAATCCAGTGAATCAGCTGATGTGGACTTATCATAAAATTATTTGCTTCCCGATTCCTTGCCTGTCCGGCGTGTTGTGAGTCGTTCTTATTTACTTTTGAACAATCCTACCTATCAAAATATTTACACCTCTTTTTTAAGAGAGTTAATTTTCCGTAGCAGTAGTGCCAAAGGTAATTTTTCACTCCCTGACACTACTGACCGGTACCCTTGGCTTGTAATAATCACTACTCTTTGCCCTTGGTAGCGGATTCGAGTCGAGCGAGCGATAATAGGTTTTTTAGGTTTGATGATGATACTGTCGAAGAGACTTGTGAAGCGAAGCTCCCCACTCTGTGTTGCAGATCTGACAGTTATGAAAGAAAGGCCACGGTACCAACGTCGCAATTTGAAGTGTCACGGGAGAGAAAATCTACCTATGGCGCTACTGTTAGTGTCATGTTGTAGGACCACGGGATACAAAGGTTTAAAAGTATACATACGCCAAATCGTTTTGTTCCTGGCATTGAGTTATTTTTTATATGACAAATGATTCTGTTTTATAAAATGTTGTTCTTATATACTTTTAAACAAAACCTACTTATCGTACTACTTACCTATTTATAAGAATACCTATACTCCGATTCATTTTATTACAGGCATAGAGATCATAAAAAGTTGTTTTAATATTACTTACGTAAGTGGCTCCTGGTTTTATCAGAAGAAAACCAAAAATGTCAACTGTTCTGTTGAACTTGTTTACTTTCTTAAAAAAACACATAAATCTTAATAGTAAATCATTGTAAAGTACTGTAAACATAATTACCCTCACAGCAGTTCTTTTAGAGTCTCATCTATACGCAAGTAATAATAGGTCATCTTTGGCTTAGCTACTGAAAGTTGAAAGCGAAAGTGCACAGGTATGGTTACACTTCTTGGATGGGGTATTCCCCGATTTCCCCGTAAATTCAAATTCGTACATAACGTTCATATTGCGCGCGCTGTACCGCATCTATATAAAAGACTAGATCTGATGGATTACTTTTAGTCTGAGTAATCTAATCACACACGTCACATTGGCTTTGTCAGGAGTGAAAGAAAAGTAGTCATGTGGTCTATATCAATAGTGATTTTGGTTTCATTGCTAATACTTGTTATCAGGAGATACTACCAAAAACGACGTTTGGTGCCCATCTCCGTAAATTTCCATTTCACGAGAAAGTGCAACTACGAGTGCGGGTTCTGCTTCCACACTGCGAAGAACAGCCACGTTACTGCGCTGGAAGAAGCTAAGCGTGGTCTATCTCTCACTCGAGCGGCGGGCATGAGGAAAATAAACTTCTCCGGTGGCGAACCCTTCCTCTACCCCAAGTACTTGGGCGAGCTGGTCAAGTTTTGCAAAAAAGATTTGAAACTGGAATCTGTGTCGATTGTCTCCAACGGCTCGAAGATAAAGGAATCCTGGTTTGAGTCGTACGCTGGCTACTTGGACATTTTAGCAATATCCGTGGATTCCTTCAACGAGGACACGAATGTGAGGATCGGACGTGGAAAGGGCAAGCATTTGGAACAGCTGACAATTATTCGTGATTTGTGTGAAAAATATTGCATCAAATTCAAACTTAACTCCGTCATCTGTACGTACAACTGGCAAGAGGATATGGTCGACGAGATACTGAAGCTGAGACCGTTCCGATGGAAAGTGTTCCAGTGTCTGCTCGTTGATACAGAGAACGCAGGAGAAACGGCTATCCGAAAAGCGCAGAGTTTCATCATAAGCGATGAGCAGTACGAGCATTTCTGTGAAAACCATCGCCAGCTAACCTGCTTCGTTCCTGAATCTAACGCTTTGATGAAGCAATCATACATTATACTGGACGAGTACATGCGTTTTCTCAACAAGGGCGATGTCTACGCTGAATCCAAATCGATATTGGAAGTAGGTGTTGAAAAAGCTATACAACAAATTGATTTTGATGCGAATGCCTTCAATGCTCGAGGCGGAGTCTATGACTGGACAAAAACTGAACATTTGATTTCAAACAGTCCAAGCGAGAATAGTTGTAACATTGCATTGGATTGGTAACGGCTAACCAAGGGACTGGCACTGATATGATGCCCTCCTGTTAAGTGTATCTTAAGTACATACTAACAGGTACAAAACTATACTTGTAAACAATTATAAAGCTTAGGTACTTACTTAAAAAATAAGTTTGTGATAACAATTACATTTTGATAGAAAAACTTAATAAATTGTTGTATTATTTTTTATTTAATATTGACATTGGGTAGAGCGTCTGTGGCGCAACTGCAAGAGCCGCTACCTCCTATCCGGGTGGTCATGGTTCGAGTCCTGCCACGTACCAATGTGTTTTCGAATTTATGTTTATCCGACGCTCTTACGGTGAAGGAAAACATCGTGAGCAAACATTGTTTCTTTCCCTCTAATATGGATGATGGGAGCGATGGCTGACTCTTGCGTTATACTCGTGACCGGGTGCTGTCCGTGTGAACTGGCCTACTCTTGTTGAATGCATTCAATGATATTTTTTTATGTATAACATTCGTATCATATAATAATAATAATTTATAATAATAAATTTATTTCACAAAAAGTTTACAAGTTAGAAAAACAAGGTCTTAATTCTAGTTGTACATCTTAACTTTAGTTAATGGAACTCTGGCTACTAAACTAGGCTAGAGAAAGCCTGTACCTTAGCAGTCAGCGAGCAGAGATAGGAACAAAATATGCGATGTCAACCGACAACTTTAAGTGAGAATTTAACAAAATAAAAGTCAACAAAATGCATGTGCAATGTGTGTTTGTGTGTGTGTGTGTGTGTGTGTGTCAGTCTGTGTGTGTGTGTGTATGTGTATATGTGTGTGTGTGTATATATGGTTTTCATGTTCTAATGACATAATCTGGTTTATATCAGGGATTTAATTTTGATGTTATATTAACTAATTATTAAAACATCCTTGACGAATTATTGTTTATTTTTGATTCTTCACAAATGACATTGTTATTATTATTTTATGACTATCAGAAAGAGTGTAATTTGCACCTATTTTGAATCATCATCATATCAGCCACAAATCGTCCACTGTTGGACAAAGGCCTCCCCCAAGGATTTCCACGACGACCGGTCCTGCGCTGCCCGCATCCATCGGCTAAATAAATATATAATAATTCATAATTTTGAATAAATATATTAAATTGAAAAAAACCTGCACATCTGCGAAGAAACTCGAAGGTTGTGTGTGAAGTTGACCAACCCGCACTTGGCCCGCGTGGTTGACTAAGGCCCGATCGCCCTAATTCAAGGTAGGTTTGAGCCCCTTATCCGGGTCACTTAAAGAATCCTAAAAATCTCGGAAACTAAGAAGGCTAGCTTCATGAAATAAATTGTGTTTAATAGACACTTTAATACCCCTTAAATGAAAGTAATAAAATTTACGAGTCACTACACTTTATTTACAAAAATTACATAAATAAAAAAAAAACTGCTGATCTCGCCTTAAAACAAAAATAGGAAACATGAAATTTTTGAACAACATTACGATTTACTTGAATTTTAATACTTCGTATTGCCTCCTCGTGCTTCCATCACTGTGTTTACGCGGTTTGGCATGCTGTACACCAAGTTCCTTATACGATTTTGGGGAATATTCTCCCATTCCTCTGTGAGAGCAATTTTGAGCTCACGAAGCGTGATTGGGGGAGGGCTTCTTTGTTTTACGCATCTTCCTAGCTCGTCCCAAGCATATGCTCGATCGGGTTGATAGGCTGCGTGCTGTGCTGGCCACTCCATACGAGTAATGTTCATCTCTTGAAGGTAGTCATTCACAATCCAACCCGTATGAGGCCGGGCATTGTCATGCATAAAAATAGCATCCTCACCCAAATTGACCATAAATGGACCAACGTGTTCATTAAGGATTTCTTCCACATATCTTTCGCTAGTTAAAAAGCCGTTTTCTATGAACACCAGTTCTGTGCGACTCTCAGAAGAAATTCCGGCCCACACATGTACAGACCCACCACCGTAGGCTACTTTTTCTTCGATGCATGCTTGCATGAATCTTTCCCCTGGTCTTATATACACTCTGTGTCTTCCATCGTGCTTGTAGAGCATAAATTTTGATTCGTCGGAGAACATAACTTTTGACCAATCTCCAATACTCCAATTTAAGTGGTTCTGGGCATATCTTAGTCTTGAAATACGATGCCCACGCTCCAGTTTAGGGCCGTTTGCAGGTCTGAGTGGTTTCAAGTTAGCTTCAGCAAGTCGTCGCCTTACTATCCATGCGCTTGGGTTACTTCTTCCGAGGCGTCGAAACTGATTTGTAAGTTCAGTTACTGTGAGAAAGCGATTACGAAGCATTGTGTTCACCAAGTATCGATCTTCTCGTGCTGTGGCACACCTGGTTCTGCCTGTTCCTGGTCTGCGTAGGTTAGAGCCAGATTCCTCGTAACGTTGGAGAACTCTTTGTACTGTTGAGAGCGACACACCGACAGTCGTGGCTGTATCGCGCTGATCCCGGCCGTTTTCCAGCATTGTGAGTATTCTGGTGCATTCTTCAGGTGTAATGATTACTGCTTGAATAATAAATATTGAACACTATCAACATGGTTTATGTACCCACTTGAATGACAGATTAGAAACAAAAGCAAAAACAAATGTAGTAGTTTCGTAGTTCCATCTTCAAAATTCTCCCTTTTTCAAATTTGATTTTTTTATGACATAACTTTACAATAACTAAGAAGTTTTAATGACTTCATTTAAGGAGTATTAAATTGTCTATTAAACACAATTTATTTCATTAAGCTAGCCTTCTTAGTTTCCGAGATTTTTAGGATTCTTTAAGTGACCCGGATTCATCGCTCTCGAGTGTACATACAATATGTACATTTTTAAGATTTTTGGGTTTGGGTACAGACACAAACAGCCCCAATGGGATCCTGTTACCTTATCAAGTAGACATTCGTCCATCTGTACCTCCTACTGTCCGTCTGTCTGTAGCTTTGAAATGGCTTTAAACCATTAAGGATGAAGTCAATTGAAATATTCACTGAATAAAATATATATATTTACAGTAGAAATCCTAAAACATAATTAAATAAACAAAAAGTAAAAAAAACAAAACAAATGCTAGTCGGACAGAGTTCTGTACCACTACACATTTTGATAAAAGACCCTAAAATAAAATAAATTGTACGGCCACGCTATGCATACTTTCTCGTGAAGTCTTCACCATCTGTCGTAGTCGGGCATACACAAATCAACAATAAACATTACATTTACTTAGTAGCAAAGAATAAAGCTGGGTATAACATCATATCAGCCGAAAAACGTCCACTGCTGGACAAAGGCCTCCACCAACGATTTCCACAACAACTGTTTCTGCGCTGCCCGCGTCCAGCCAGGTATGTCAGACTTTATGAAAAAATTACAAATAATTTGCGTTTGTATGGGTGGTACCTTACTCAGATTTTTTCTGTAATAATGAAGTAACCAGTGCAGTAGACCTTTTTAAGTCATAAAAAAATCACAGTTTTGTTAAAATCGTTAGAACGGTTTTTGAGAAAAAGTAACAAACAACCTGGTTTTGTGTAGGAGGTGCCTTATTCTGATTTTTTTTGGAACAACGGACTACCATGTACTGTAGGACATATACATTTATAGTAACATACTGAGTTTCATCAAAATAGTAAGAGCTGTTTTTGAGTAAAAAATGTGTTTTTTTTTACTGTGGTAGCAACCTTAAAAAATGATGATTAGGGAAATTTGAAAAAAACACCTGGAGATATAAAATTAATACTGCCCTAACCCAACCCGAACTAGAGCACCCGACGGACGTACAGACACACACATTTTTTTATATTTTTTAAGACTAGGAATTATTGCAAGATAATCGATCCCCATAAAAATCTCAACTTCGATTCTTTTGCCACCACAATACCTTCACTCCTTCTTTCGCCGCTCGAAAGTAAACACATCAACGAGTACAACAATAGCTATTCATTGCAATAAGAAAATACTTGTTTGTCAGAAGAGGCTCATATCTTAGACAAGAGGTTCATCCAAAAGACACCAACAAGAACAACACAAAAATAATTTTCGAAAAACCTAAAAACTTTTAGGTACTTACAAGCTATTGCATTGTCACGCGATATACATATGCATGCAAAATTTCAGCTCAATCGGCTCAAAATTAACTTGCAAGATTTCACCCGTACAAACATACATACATACATTGCAAGTTAATTAAAAGCTTTTAAAATAAAAATTAATAATTTTCTTTCTCCGAGGGTTTACAAACTACAAAAACGACTTCAAAAAGAAATTCACTCAAAATAATAAAATTATATTTTTATATTTATGTATACCTACCTACTTAAAAATAAACGAACATAGCCAACAATAACGAAATTATTGGTAGGTACGAAACAAATTAGGGGCCCACAAATATTTCAATTTGAAGTGCCGTAGCTATGATTTAAGCCTTTATGAAACCATAGAACTAGGTACCAACTCATTTGGATCTCTGTAAATTTTTGATGTGTAACATCTTTGCTCTCGCTTTCCTGCAATTTGTGCTCGCTTTCCTGCAATTTGTGGGAGTGATTTCGTGAAATGGGACGGAAATGTGTCCCATTGTAACAGGAAGTCGCGTTTTTTCAGGCTTTAAAAGCGCGGAAAAGGCAAAGGTATTTATGACCATACAGCCTAGTCTGTCGTAACTTTGCCGTCCTTTTTTCAGGCTTTAAAAGCGCGCAAAAGGCAAAGGTATCTATGACCATACAGCCTAGTCTGCCGTATCTTTGCCGTCCTTTTATAAAGTATTTTGTCACATGTTACACATCATATGCGAGTACTGTAGGTCTCGCTCGAATTTTTTTATTTTATCGAACTCGTCTCCTTTGCCGAAGTAACTAGTATCTCATCTGTGCCCTTGCTCCCTTTCACTTTTATGTTTTGTTGGGATTTCCTTTTCTGCATGATACGGAACGTTGTCTCTCTAGTCACAGCTGATGAGCTGACAGCTGATTGCGCGATTAGTTTACTTTACTCCACAGCCAGCACATGTAATCACTACGTTTCTCCACAGACTATTTAAAGTTGACTAGTCATTGTGTTTTCTTGTACGATTTACGTTAGTGTTTGTAAAATTTATGAAAAATAAAAAATAAAATGTGTTCAGTGGATAAGAAACCTGTGTTTAGGGAGCTGAACGCGGATGACCCGGACCCTGGAGTAACTGAAATCGAGTCTTTCTGCGTTAATTGTCATGGAAACGTAAGTATTAAGTTTTGGGTCGAGGCTTCTCGAACACACGTGTTTCGTCCCGGTTTTAACCAATAAATCTTAGTTAGTTTCACATAGTTTAATAAATTTTCAATACCATGATTTATTATTTCTACGTTGTTTGAAGTATTTATTCAAAAGAGAAAGTACTTTACCTACCGTATCATCACCGTAAACATTCAAGATGTTTCTGGAATGTTGTAGAGACGTTTGTTTTGTTTACATCCGTAAACCCTTTATAAAACCGGTGACAGTGTAATCTGCAGCTTCTAGGTAGCCAACTTCTGAAACGGAACAGCTTCTTTAAGCTTACAATAAAGATCACTGCGCTAATAACCCAAATTAATTAAAAGATAAAAACCCAACAACATTATGCATCTTTCTTGGGCAATGGGCAGTTGGGTTGAAATGTATCCTAAGTTTATTTACTAACCCTATACACCTAACCTTCGCGTGTACCCCTTTAAACCTAACCATTTGTCGATTTGATGAACTATTTTTGCGACTTATAATTTGAACTGTTTATGCATATTTATAATATGTTTAATACTTACGAGTACTGTGGTCAATTAAGTATAATTCTGTAAAATAATGGGAAAAAAACTATTTTATTAATACAATATTTATTTTTATATCAAAATTTTTACAATGCTATGTTATATAAAGAGACACCTTAGTAGAAAAAATAAAATTTACAATAATTTTGAACAAAAAAAACCAACTTTAAACAAGAAACTAAGGTTCCCCTCGATTTCTCTGGGATGCAATCATCCTGGTTTCCTTATCATAGTACCACCCTTGGGATATCTCCTTTCCAATAAGAAAAGAATCAGCAAAATCGGTTTATAAACGATGAAGTTATCTGTGAACACACATAAAATATATATATATATATAGTCGAATTGAGAAACCTCCTCCTTTTTTGAAGTCGGTTAAAAATAGCCTTTTCTTTTCTGGAAAACTTAAATCTAACAGTCTCTTTATTTAGCAAAACATATAAAATGATCAGTTTAAGGTGCATTTTTTGCAAAATTCAACTTTGTGTTCACCCTAACCATTTGTTCAAACGATGAACATTTTTCAATATATCGAAAAATAGTGTACTTAGCTACTGGACCCGAACACCTCCCGAGAGAGCTCGGCGAACACTGAGTTGACAAGCGACGACGTGACAATCGGCACATGCGTCAAAAAGATCAGCGATATTTGTGCAGCGTACTCGTCGGATCGACATAGGTTAGGTTAGGTTAGGGTTAAGACAAATCTAACCTCACACTCTTAGATCCATCAAGCTGTTGAGGCTACAAGTTCAGCCAAAGAAACAGACTTACATACATACATACACCTGAAAAACATTACCCTTCTTTTAACATAACAACAGGCTCGAAGGTAATGACATGTTTACTTATCCACGGAATTTCAGATTACTGAATCTAATTAAAAGTCCGAATTTAGCTTGGGGTGCATTTATCAGGGTTGCCATACTAAAAAAATTCTAACCTCAAAAAAAAGATATTAATTGATATTGTGATTTTGTTTAATTAAAAACGAAAGACGCAGTGCAAAACGAAATTAGTAAGATTTTTGAAATATCAATGGGCGGGAAATTTAAGGAATGAAATTTCATAATTTATTTTTGATGCAGGCCTATTCCACCTATCGAAACAGAACAAATCACGGCGACTATTTTAGAAAATTACCGGTTACTAGTAGATTAACTTTCTAGAGATTTTATCACCTACAACACGCCACCTAAAACAGTACAAAACGTCCCCTATAACAATACAAAAGCTCTAAAAATAATCTGCGCTATTCTTGCCACAAATGAAAACTGTGAGATCATAATGTTACTGTTTGTTTGTTACAGGGCACGACGCGCCTGCTGCTGACACGCATCCCGTACTACAAAAATGTGGTGCTCATGTCCTTCTCCTGCCCCGAGTGCGGTTTCGAGAACAACGAGATCCAGCCGGGGGGAGCGTACGCGGAGCTTGGAGTCAGGTTTGTGACCTATACGAGTCCCCAGGCCTGAACTTATTTTGCAATATTAAAAGCTTGTATCTAAAAGTTTTTAGGTTTTTAGAAAATTATAAGCTTTCAAGTTTACATAATTACTATATAAGCTATGTTTTATTTAAATATTAAGTTTCAATGTAATAAGTATGTTTATTCAACTTAATTTCCAAATGTCAACACAGAACGTCCTTTGTTTTTATGTGGAGTTGGTTAATAAGCTCTTAAAATTTTCTGGAAGCATATCAAAGTACTCATATTGTGACTTGCCACCGCCACCCGTTAGCGGCAATTGCGCAACTGTTTCGCGTCGCGCTGACTATGCACTGGCATTCTAGGAGTACAATGTTAACAGTTTACAGACTGGACTTTGTTTAGTCTTTTAGTGTAAGTACGTAATGTAGGTGCTGTGCTCATAGCTGTTCTGTAAATAATTGGAAAGGCTGAACACGTTATAACCACCGACTTCCGTCGCAACAACTTAATACAAGTTTGCATTGTTGTTTTAAAGTGAAACTTTTATTACATCGTCTCAATTTTTTTGTCTGTGTGTTGCATGTCGTGTGACGGTCGCTTTCGTCTGACGGTATGATCGTTTCGTCCTCTGTACCGTAGCGAGAGCAGCCATGATCGTTAGATCCTCTGTAAAGTTTCACTTTTACTGTGGTTTCATAAAACCACACACTTATTTGACCTTTGATTATTTTCTAAAAAAGTAGTAGACTAGGAGGTCATGACAAATCTGGTAACGATAACGGAAATGGATAAACTTAGGCTGAGAGGATAAATGGCAACCCTCTGATGTTAAATATGTTGGTCTGCCTGCGCAAAGTGGTTGCGTTATGTACTTGTAGCGACTGAAAAACTAGTTATCGTGACCAAAAAAAAACTATAAGGGAAATGGCTGAGTAAGATAGAAAATGAAAGTATTTACTAGTTGTAATCATAACATTTGTGCAAAAATTTACCAAATATTCGGTTGCGTTATGGAGCACCACCCAATAGTAGTAGGAATAGCGAGAGTTCTGGACCAGGATCTTAACCCCCTGCCGGAGGCCTAAAGTTGCCTGGAATTCCTATCTCGGAAATGCTTGAAGATAGCGAAATTGGACCACGCGCAAACGATTTAAATGGGGGGCGACACCATTGTTTTTATTGTCTTTATTTTATAGGAATTAATTTCCGCCATTTCCAACTTCGGCCTAAGGCAGAGAGGTGGGGGCCTGGTCCATAATTCCTCCTACCAACGTAAAAAAAAACATACAGTCGAATTGAGAACCTCCTCCTTTTTGAAGTCTGTTGAAAATTGCAAATTTAAGCCAAAGGAGAGGTACAGTGTAGCGACACATAGTTTGTAGTAATGTAAGTATTTTTGGCCAACCCACACTGGGCCCGCGTGGTTGACTAAGGCCCGATCGCCCTAATTCAGGGTAGGCTCAAGCCCCTCGCCTGATATGATGAATAATTTTTAAACGGGCCCTTAATGGAAAACCCTTTATAAGAGAGGGACTTCTAAATAATACAGAGCTATATTCCCTAGTTATCAAAATGTTACACTTTAGTTAAGGAGATACTAGCTGTCCCGGCGAACTTCGTTCTACCTCACATTACACTACCCTACCCCTAAACTACACTACACTACACTACCCTACCCCTACACTACACTACCCTACACTACACTTCCCTACCCTACTCTACACTACACTACACTAAACTACCCTACCCTACCCTACATAAGAACCTTCTCCTGACAATAACGAACTCGACAAAAAAAGAATTAGCGAAATCGGTCTAGCAGTTCTTGAGTTATAAAATTGCAACGAAAATTGGCATTGAATTTTATATATTTAGAAGAGGCGATGCTCGATTTTGTGTGTTTTCCTTAAATATTTTAAAATATAAATGTATTTGACTTCCTAATTTGCCTTCCAAAATTATCCCCAAAATTTAAATTTGTTCATTAACGATTTTACCATGAAGGAAAAAAACATTTCGGCGCTGACATTTTTTTCTTTCATGGATTTTACGCTATACATCAAACTCTATAATTATGTACCAAATGTCAACTATTTTTCATCCAGTAGATTTTGAGAAATTCGGGTGTGTGTAACAAACGGACCGACGGACGGACAGATACACACAATCTTAAAAGGGTTCCTTTTTCTTCAGATGTACAGATACCTAATAAAATAATGATATTTTTCAAAATCGAGGATAATTTTGTAAATCTGTATACTTATAGAGGCAAAATTTGTGTGTCTGTATGTAGGAGGTAATCTTCGAAATTACTTATCCGATTTAGTTTCTTTTTATACTAATAGTTAGAATTAAATTTCAGGAAGGACATAGGCTAGAAACCCAGCTTACTCTCGATATTAACGAGGGCGAAGCCGCGGGCAACAGCTAGCAACATGACAATTTTGAAAAAAATATTTTTTAAAGTGCACTTGTACATTTTCAGGTGGAAACTGCGCATGGAGGTGGAGACGGACCTGAACCGTCAGGTGGTGAAGAGTGATCACACCAGTGTGAGAATTCCCGAGCTGGACTTCGAGATACCCGCCAACAGCCAGAAGGGAGGTGAGCCAACAAACTGCGCATGGAGGTGGAGAACTTCAAAACTATCATTAATCTATCTTTAATCTTAAAATTATAAAAAAGTGTGGCACTCGGGGACTGCTGCGGTAAAGCTATTGCATAGCATTTTTTATCAACTTATGCAATTATAATTATTTATTTATTTTTTATTTACGCAGTATTTACCAGTACCATATAGTCCTTGGGGCGCGGGATGATTATGTAATAAATTAACACTAAGAAAGTTAATCATCATTATTCGTCATCCGTCATTCGTCATCCGTCATCATCACCCGTCATCTTCATCGTCATCATCATCATGGATAGATAGATGGCACTGTAAGTTTTTTAGAACTCAATATATATATTTTTTAGTGTGTCAGGTTTTATTTTCGTTACGAAATTTCTTGATTCGGTCCCCTCAAAGCCCGCGATAAAAGCTATACAATAGCTTGAAAATATTTGAGATTCTCACAACAAGCTCTTTCATTTAATATGTCACACGAAATAGTTTGGAAAACTTTTATTTACAAATTATATACTGACTGAGACGTCTTGTTCTGTTGGTAGTTAAAGTTGGTGCCGAACCCTGTTTGTGTGACCCCGAGTCGCACTTGACCGAGTTTTCTTTTTAATTTACAGTTTGAGTGTGTTTTACTGCACCTCACCGGATGGGGAGTGATGATGCAGTCGATCATGGTGCACGCCAACTCAAATTATCCCACATACCGCAGTGTCTTAAGACCAAGGTCTTCGACCAGTGTGTGTTGCCAGTGATGACATACGGAAACGAGACATGGTCGCTTACTATGGGCCTCATAAGAAGGCTCAAGGTAATGGAGCATGCTATGCTCGGAGTTTCTCTGCGTGATCGAATCAGAAACGAGGAGATCCGTAGAAGAACCAAAGTAACCGACTAGCTCTCAGAATTGCTAAACCTAAGTGGCAGTGGGCGGGGCACATTGCTCGTAGAACTGATGGCCGTTGGGACAGTAAAGTTCTCGCGTGGCGACCACGCACCGGAAAGCGTAGTGTAGGCAGGCCTCCCTCTCGGTGGACCGATGACCTGGTGAAGGTCGCGGGAAGCCACTGGATGCGGGCAGCGCAGAGCCGGTTGTCGTGGAAATCCTTGGGGGAGGCTGTAAACTGCAGGTAGCTTATAGGTTTTTTTATGATTATTGTACTAGTATACTGTCGCGGTACACAGACTGGTGCGGGCCCTGGCAGAATATCATCGTTATGAGCATTCACCTATAACATATGCTGAGCCAGGACCTTTTCACTGGCCTGCCACTAACTGCAATTTTATTGTATTTATTAGTAAGTAGCTATATGTTAGTCTTAGTGGTGTAATCTTCATTTTTAGGTTCCGTACAAAAAACAAAACGGAACCTTATAGGACCACTCGTGCGTCTGTCTGTCTGTCCGTCCGTCTGTCCAAGCCAATTTGCTCCGAATCTACTGGACTAAATCAGGTGAAATTTGGTAGGATAGTGTGATCCTATGACCCAAACACTGATGTGCAAAGTATTTTTTTTTTAAATTAATTATAATAATAATATTTTCGGTTTTTAAATTATAATATAATTTTTAATAATATTTTCGGGGGACAAATTAGGAAATTAAAAAAAGTTTTGGAAACCTAATTGTGTCATATATCAAATGAAAGGCTCGTTATCAGGATCTTAATTTTTTTTTATATTGTAAAATAAATAGTTTTGATTTTATTCATGAAAGAAGACGAAAATTGACCATTCCCCTGTTCTCCGAAACTACTGATCCTAAAACTTTGAAAAAAATACAAAATATATTTCATTGCTTGTAGATTTCAGGAAAACCTATAAGAATTCTATCAATTGAAAAAAAGTGGTAAACTCAATGTAATACGTTCACCCATGGAAAATAGTTCTAGTCATAATAGAAAATACTCTATCGGTGTTCTACAGGATTCATTTACATTTTTTTTCACTTACCATCAGGTGAGGTGCAGCCATACACACTCAAATTATTAATAATAAAAGAAATAACTCGCATCTTACTGTGAGGATTTCAAATGTGATATTTTGTATTTGACTTCGGCATTGCAGGGAACCCTCTCCACGCGAGTTCAACTCGCACTTGGCCGGTTTTATTTTAATTTATTGTTACCAACCTTTTACTTATTGTTTTTTTTTGTACCTAGTCGGTGAATAAACGGTTTATCTATATATCTATCTATTCACTCTCGCCTTAAAGGTCTCCAAATTATAAGAATCGGGAACACCGATGCAGGCAAGGAGTTCTACTCCTTCGATGTCTGCACAATAAACGAGGAAGCGTAACGCTTCGTGCGGAAAGGTGGAACATTAAATTCAAAGGGGTGCGTGCAACCCCTCCCTGCGTCTCGTTGGCCGACGGCGGAGTGCAGCCGATGTCGTGAAGCTCTTGCGCGCACGCTCCGAAATGAATCATCTTAAGATTTATTAGTGTAGTTTAGCAGTTTGTTGCTTTGTGGTGAGAAAAAATAATTAATATTAAATGGTTTTTTTATTGATAAAGCGTTTCTCCCTCTTCACAGAAGTGACAACAGTGGAGGGCATCATATCCCGCGCGATGGCCGGCCTCACGCAGGATCAGGAGACGAGACGGCAGCAGCACCCTGAGGCCGCTGAGCAAATAGACCGTTTCGTGGCCAAACTCAATGAGCTGAAGACCATGAAGCAGCCGTGGACGCTGGAGATTGAGGATATAAGCGGTGAGAATCTTAATGTTACTGTAACGGGCTGGCACTCGGCAGCCCACATAAAGGAAAGTGGCCAGCTCCACGCCGCGCCGCCCATAAACAACTGTGCCACCAGGATTACTGCTTTGGCGAGATCCCGCCGAATCGCAACGCGTTGCTCGGCGGCAGGTTCACAGCGCCCACCCAGGTGGACTCCGGGTGCGGCAACAATCCTAAAACGTGCTAACAAAGTTTTCTCGACGAGCAATCATATAGCCGTCACGTTGGCCGTGTTTTCTCGTCGCACGGAACCGTCACAGTTTGCGAGTTCGGTTCACACTTGTCCGTTCATTTTCACCCCCTACTGCTCAAGAAGAGGAGCAGTTTGAAGGAGGCCTTTACCTGCAGAGGGGTTCTTGCAGAATAAATAACAAAAAAAACGACATTTAATCTTGTTTTAAGAAGCGTCGGTGGTTAAGAAGCGTCGGTGGCTCAACCGGTAACGACTCGGTCCATCTAACCAGAGGTACCGGGTTCAAATCTGGACGGCCAATGTACCAATGAGTTTTTCAAAAACTTACGTACATACTTACCGATTGCTTTAACGGTGAAGGAAAACATCGTGAGGAAACCTGCACACGCCTGCGAAGTAACTCGAAGGTTGTGTGTGAAGTCGACCAACCCGCACTGGGCCCGCGTGGTCGACTAAGGCCTAATCGCCCTGATTCAGGGTAGGCTCGAGCCCCTCGGTGGGGACGTATATGAGCTGTAATGATGAATCTTGTTAAAAAATCAAAGAATACATACATACTAACATTACACTTTTATGTTTTAAGTTACTAATATAACTATTTTGTAAACCTAGATTCTGTAAGAAATACAGGCTTTTTTTATTTATTTTTATTTATTTACTGCTCAAGAAGGGATTTTTTTCAGAAGTTGTATTTAGGTGAGCCGTAGCTTAAACGGCTTGATGGATTGTGTCGTTAGATTCGTCGCGAGTCACTCAGTTTCCTAAGATAAATTTTAGTATAAGTAGTATTTTTTACCCTACTACTCAATAGGGAGAATAATGTTTTTCATGTATGTAATTTTATTTTAAAATTATCGCGTATTTTAATAAAATTGATTTAAATGCTTGTGGGAAGCTAATTGTTCTCTTTGATCCTCTAATAAACGACTGATTTCATAATGTTTATTCAAAATAGATGTCTTATATATAATATAACGTTTCTACAAAGATTTTTTGTGACACAATTTTTAAACTGTTTTTCTGATAGTGCTCGCGGTAGGTCCATCCCGAAATTCAATAAAATGTTGCAAATAGTGTTGAAAGCATGAAAATCGGCACGATTGATCTTCAGGCCATGTCAAAGTTTATATATATTAGTACTAACATACAGTATGAACACTCCCTGCCGCTCTCTAGATTGCGACCTCACCCCCTCGTCACCCACATTGATACAGATTGGTTATAGTTTGGTTCTCGAACGTATAGGATTTCGCCGTGATTTTGTTTGCTCCGTCATTTGTTTTTAGAAATGTCATTTCACCACCGTTGTATGCAGTGTCCGGGTGTGGCCGTGTGAATCAATTTGACACGTAGTAGCGCCAAAAGAAAAGGAGAGGAAATATAATGTAATCTTTTTTTAGTATTGTTCTGAAACCTAGCGTGTCTGATATCAAATGAAATGGCTTTTTAAGCCGATTCTAAAAATACATTACTTCATTACATTTCAGTTACTTTAAATTAAAATTATTTTCTAAACATACCATGTTGGTACTCCTCCAGATACGATACGGTTGAATCATTTTTGGTAAAATATACTTTAAAAATGTCCTCATTTTGCTAAGTCTGGTATAAGTTAGTTGAAGTTTATTTTTGTTCCGAAGGTTATGACTGTGCCTGTCACTATTCAGTGACAAGAGATGCAGATTTTTACGCACATCCCTACTAATATTATAAATGTGAAAGTAACTCTGTCTGTCTGTTACGCTTTCCCGCAAAAACTACTGAACGGATTTGGCTGAAATTTGGTAGGTAGACAGATTAGGACCTGGGTTAAGACATAGGCTACTTTTTACCACGCTCGCGAGCCGCTTGCGGCTCGCGCACTGCGCACCCTCGAAAAGTCATAGAAATGTGGTCCACGCGGGTGAAGCCGCGGGAATCAGCTAGTACGTTATATTTTCATAAATGTACTGACACGTGGAAGTCAATATATGAATATCTTTGAACTTATCTCGGAGCGACTCACGAGAACGCATTCCATAAATCGCGCGAACCGCTCTTTTTTGCCGAACAAATATAGTATTTATATCAGCTGCATGTCCCCACAAAAGTATCCCATAAGACATAATACTATGAAAATAGCTGGAATATACCAGTCTTGCAGGGTCTATTGCTGTAAGGAGCCTATATCTGTACCTGCCTGCATCTGTCTATATCTGTAAGGGCTGATTATTTTGTGAACTTTGTAGGCAACTGCTTCGTGGAGAACCCCGCGGCGCCGCGCAAGGACCCGCGCTGCGAGCGCACCGACTTCACGCGCAGCACGCAGCAGGACCACGCGCTCGGCATCTTCACTCGCGACGAGGTGTGCCATCTACTGGTTCATGTTCATCAGGCACTAACTCACACACCGTCATCTGACCTTAAACTAGGACTCTCTGAACCAGAAGTTTAGTTTTATTCGCATGTTCAGGGAATTAGCTACAATACACCCGAACGGAGATCTAGAATGTGTTGAACATGATTTTTTCATTAATTTTAATCACTGCTGGACGAAGTATCTCCGCTTAATCGCCGCTTACATTAATATTTAAAGACTGTATAAGATTCGCGCGACCCCTTGCGGGTATAATGTCGAAGGCGGGCGCTGCGATTGAACTCGGGGGAGCCCCTTTGACGCAACCATTTAACGCGAGCCGGCAGCGGCGAGTAGCGTTTATCAAAGTTGCTGTAAATTCAGCGAACGAACTTTAATACAGTTGGTGCAAGACCCGTTAACTGGGCCTTCCGATTATCACACTGGACAACTCATCCCAATTAACGACGATATTTTAAGTTCAATTGCTACAATTCATAGAAAGAAATAAATATAACAAAAAACAAACCCATGTCTCTTAACACGTTCACAGTCCATTGTACCATATGTGGTACTCAGGGATCGGTTCCGCCAAGTTCGTGTACCCCACGGATCAGATAAATAAGGTTGGATTGGAAATGTGCGCTGGGCAGGCGCGCCTCAAGTATGATTAGACAATCATACTTAACCAAAGCATGCGTTCATACTTTTTATTTGCGTGTGGTTGTGTGTAACGTACACTCTCGAAATGGTGTGAGACACAATTGCAGCCCTGTGTTCTAAGTGTGTTTGGTTTATTAGTGAGCGAAATTCGTGTATATGTGTTATTATTGCTTGTGTAGTGGAGTTGATGGGTGGGAGACAGGCGGCGACGGTGGTTTTCAAACAAAAGTGTGACTATTGCCAATCCAACCTTATTTATCTTATCCGTGGTGTACCCTATGGGCACACGCGCCCTATGATACTTTACGGGCTCACACATATGGATATATGGCGTGTTTGGGAACACTTGTATGGGGACTGTTAACGTTTTAGTGGCTCGCCATGGCATCATCAATCGAAAGACGTCTACTGCTGAATATGATCCCGTAAGGATTTCCACAACTCACCAGGTTGTCGGTCCATCGATCTTATGTTATGGGAGGCCTGCCTACGCTAAGCCTTTCGTTGCGCTGTCGCCATTCGAAAACTTTGCTGCACCAACGCTCGTCCGTTCTACGAGCTATGTGCCCCGCCCAGTGCCACTTAATGTAGGGATTCGGTGAGCTATGTCCGCTCATACCTTACTATTTACAGATATCAGATGATGCTGCTTCCCCCCCCGCCCCGCTGCAAGACACGTCCCTCCTCACCGCCCCTCCGCCTGAAGAGGGCTCCTACGAGCAGCTGGAGGCCGATGAGGTGATGCGCTTCAGGACCAACTGCCCGGACTGCAACGCGCCTGCCGACACCAACATGAAGCTCACTAGTGAGTAACCTCATCACCGTGTGTGTCGCTTGTCACAAAGGCAAGATTGAATAGGCATTATTTGAGTTTGCGTGTACCATCCTCGACTGCATCATCACTTACTGTCAGGTGAGTTGCAGTCAAACGCACTCAAATTTTTAATAAAAAAAAATACATCGTCAGTGTCAAACCTAGAATTGTGTAACAATTATGCTACTTTCACATCTGTGGTGTCTACGTTATGTTATGTAACTAGCTTTTACGGCTTCGCTTGCGTGAGCATCGTTTTTATGACTGTCTGTGACGGTGTGTGGTGTGCGAGACGCAAGCTGCTCGCAAGCGTAGGCAGGAGTTTACTCCATATACCTCAAGAACAATATTGGGCTATTCTGATTAGCAGTCTATGTCACTCCCCACCTCCTCAACTATTTCTATGCAAAAAATCACGGCAATCCGTTGCTCCGGTGCGACGCCGACGTGCGCGAGGCTGGAAAGAGTTTCCCTCAGATCCCTCGAGAACTGTCTCGGGCTATGATAATTAGTAGTCTATATCATTTCCCACCCCTCAAATATCTTCTGTGCAAAAAATCACAAAAATCCGTTGCTCCGTTGCAATGTTAAAGAAATCTACCAAAAAAAAGTCTTTATTTTCAGTTCCCTCGGGAACTGTATTGGAGCATGCTGTTTTCACGGGATAGCCTATGTCCTTCCCCATGACACAAACTACCTCCATGACAAATTTCGTCAAGATTGGTTGAGGTGTTAAAGCGTGAAAGGGTAACAAACAAGCACATATTCACAGGATTTGTGTCTCTCGCCGAATGCGTGTCGCTTGTACTGGATTCACATTATTTGTTCCAGAGTCATCATTGTCATTTCCAATGTCAGTTGTATAGGATATACAAATAGTTGTATAATAAGTGATATAAATTAAAACATAACTAAAAAATAAATATATTAATTAATAGGTGTTATTTCTAACTTAATACTCATTCCAAATACGACGATATCAAAATGTCAACACTTAAAATTTATTACAAGGTTTTATTTAAATTGCAATGTATGTATGTTTGTTCTGGTGGAATTTTGTGACTCAATTTTGAAGCAGATATCTTCAACCGATTGAGCCGCAATTTTGTATACACGTTCAGTTTGAATGACAATGCATTGTTAAATGTGTGACGTCATTCTAAATGCAATATGGCGGACTCCCAAAGATGGTGGACCAGTTTTTTTTATGCGCCCCAATGATATGGGTATCAAATTATAGGGTTGGCTAAGAAGAATGCGAAATAATTAAAATTATTTTCAAATAAAAGCTTGTACCTAAATTATTAAGCTATTGCATAGCTTTTATCACGGGCTTTGAGCGCGGCGACCGAATCAAGAAATTCCGTAACCAAAAAACCTAACACTACCGCGTCCTAAAAAAACTTACAGTGCCATCTATTAGCGAATTGCGGTACTAAAAGGACACTCAATTTTACTGGCTCGGCCGAGCGTGACGTAAAGTTACCGCGTTCCAAAAAACTTACAGTGCCATCTATAAGCAATTTGCGGTACTAAAAGGACTTGGTCAATTTTACTGGTGTAACTTTCTTAGTGTTAAAAATGCTATGCAATAGCTTTACCGCGGCAGTCCCCGAGTGCCACACGTCTTTTTTCATATAGAAACACCAAGAAACGCCTTATATTATAACATAAGGTGGGAGTGATTATTTTGCCCCAAATACATTTTACCCGACAGGCTAAAAAAGTTTTTATTCTACAGAGATCCCGTACTTCAAGGAGGTGGTGATCATGGCGACGATATGCGACGCGTGCGGCCACAAGACGAACGAGGTGAAGAGTGGGAGCGGGGTGGAGGAGAGGGGGGTGCGCTTCGAGGTGACGGTCGCGGGCAGGGAGGACTTCTCCCGGGACATACTCAAGGTAGGCACCGGTAATGTCAGTGCACGGAGCGACGGGAACGAGCTGTTACAATGGTTTGGCAGTTTACAACCCATGCACGTCCGCGGGTCTCTTCCCAAGCTCGGGAAGGTCAGGCCATACTCCACCCTCAGGGGGGGAGGGGTCCGGGTTTGTAGAGGTTATAGGGCTAGTGGTCAACCCTACTGTCAAAGCCGCCTATAAGGCATCGGTCACGGCAGCAACCAGCACCAACGGCTGAGCGTGCCTTGGTCGAGAAACGTGCCACTAACAGTCGAACCCATCCATGTGATAGCCGTGCTTCTAGTAAGTTATCCCGCGTGATGGACCCGTCCACGCGAGTCGCACAGCGCTACCACCGCTCCGAATACGAATGTATAGTAGCAGTGAACAACAGCGGCGGCGGCGTGACGAAACGGACGATAGTAGGGTAGTTAAATGATTTTTGTTTAACTTTGAAATGATTTACTGAATACGACGAGTACGAGTACGACTCACACTTGGCTAGGTTTTATTATATTTCGTTATGTTTTTAGGGTGTGTTGTCTTCTTAGGGTTTGTTGTCTTCTTAGAATTTGTTGTTATCTCCTTAGGATTTGTTGTTATCTCCTTAGGATTTGTTGTTATCTCCTTAGGATTTGTTGTTATCTTCTTAGGATTTGTTGTTATCTTCTTAGGATTTTTTGTTATCTTCTTAGGATTTGTTGTTATCTTCTTAGGATTTGCTCTATAATCACACCTAGTTTGATGCTTACCGTTTTTACGATAGAGCAAAAACAAAAAGCTTGTATACTCAATTATTTATTGCATCCATGAGTTTTTACAGCTGTTATCCTTACGTGAAATCCTGCTTTCACGTGTTGTAAGAAAAATGAAACTGAAAACTTCGAGTGGGTATGATGACATCCCCATTTCAATTATTAAAGACAATATCGATGTGTTGGATGAGAGTTTGGCCGTTTTTTTCAATCAATGTTTTAAGTACTGTATATTTCCAGATCAACTGAAGATAGCCAAAATATTGCCGGTTTTCAAGAAAAAAAATAAGCTCGACCCTAGTAATTACAGGCCAATCTCCTTATTGCCAACGATGTCTAAGATCTTTGAAAAACTCATAAAATCTAGATTACTTGCTCATCCGACACTTAATCGCGTTTTAAATACTAGACAATTTGGCTACCAAAAGGGAATTGGAACTTCTGATGCTATTGATGCCTTAGTTAATGACGTAGTAATTAAACTAAATAATAAGCTTAAAGTTGCTGGGGTATTCTTGGACTTGAGTTCAGCTTTTGATATGGTTAATCATAGTATACTATTAAACAAGCTTGAACACTACGGTGTTAGGGGCAGGATCTTGAAGTTACTAGAATCATATCTCAAAAATAGAAAACAGTTTGTAGAGGTTAAATCAATTGATAATAATAGTAAGGAAACAATTAAAACCTCTGAGCTAGTAAATATTACCAGAGGAGTACCGCAGGGTTCCATCTTGGGCCCTATTTTCTTTATAATATTTGTCAATGACTTGGCAAATTATGTCACTACTAAAGTTCCAAATGCCCAATTAGTGTTGTTCGCTGATGACTCAAATGCAATCCTGTCAGGAACTAGTATTAAGGAACTAAATGACAGTGTTAATTCGACACTAGCAGCTTTCCATAGATGGTTTGAAGCTAATGACCTAATGCTTAATCCACAAAAAACCAATGCAATTTTGTTTAAGTCAACTGCAAGGAGCCGAGATTCTCTTAGATTGATTTTAAATAATGAGTATATAGAGGTACTGAATTCGGTAAAATTTTTGGGTATACAAATTGACTCATTACTAATTGGAAATCAAAACTAAATATATTGGAAAGTTCAATTAGCTCGGCTTGTTATGCTTTAAGAAGCCTAAGAGATGTGTTGACGTTGGAACAGTTGAAATCTGTTTACTTTGCCATAATCGAATCAAAGTTGCGTTATAGTATTAAGTATTGGGGAAGTAGCTATAAGTATAATTTGACAAAAGCTTTTACTTTCCAAAAGAGGGCTATAAGAACAATAGCTAGAATTCCTCCGTGGGAATCCTGTAGGGACTATTTTAAAAAATACAAAATATTAATGGTTCCTGGTCTCTATATTCTTGTTCTTTTAGTGGATTTGGTAAAACATAGATTAGTTTTTGAATCCGATGAGATGATGAATTTGCGTATGGTTACTAGGAGAAAGGACTTACACCACGTTATCGAGCCATGTTTAAATGTTGTGAACCATTGTCCACTGTATCAATCCGTGGCATTCTTTAATAGACTTCCGACAGAATTAAAGGTAGAAACTAGGGTTGACATATTCAAGAAAAAATTAAAATTGGTTTTGTTGGATAAAAATTGTTATTCTTTCGATGACTTTTAAAATTGTGACATTGAAATTTTACATTAATTTACTTTATATTTGACATTAAATTTGTTTTATATTTGACATTAAATTTGTTTTTATAAAATGTTAACATGAAATTGAATATTATGTTATTAGATTTAAGTTTTTAAAATTGTTACGCACACAGATTGTCTGTTTATGAAATAAATGATGATGATATACTAATATTATAAATGTGAAAATGTGTTTGTTTGTTAGTTTGTTTGTTTGTTACCTTTTCACGCTTTAACGCCTTGACTAATCGTAATGAAATTTGGCATGCAGGTAGCCTGTGTCACAAGGAAGGACATAGGCCACTTTTTATCCCGTGAAAATAGCATAGCCCGATGCAATTCCCGAGGGAACTGAAAATATACTCTTTTTTGGTTAATTAACATCGCAACGGAACAATGGATTGTGTGATTTTTTGCACCGAGACGGTTGAGGGGGTGGGAAATAACACGATTTATTAATAAGCATATCCTGACATAGTTCCCGAGGGATCTGGAGAAAATCCATGTCCACGCTCGCGAGCCGTGCGGCTCGCGCACCGCGCACCCTCTAAGTCAGTCACAAAAACAATGTCCACGCTGGCGAAGCCGCGGGCAAAAGCTAGTAGAGAATAAAAGTGGTTCATAAGTTTGGACACAACAATATTTGAAGAGAAGAGGACTTAAGTATAGTACAAAATTAGTATACGTAACATTAATAATAGAGTAAAATGGATATTTATTTTTAGTCTTAATTATCATTATTATTATTATTTATATATTATTTTAAGTTATCGTTTAGGAACTCATTTATTGTTTATTTTTTTGTAGCTTGTAGGCTGAGTTTGTAGCCTGAACGGCTTGATATATTTTGGAGTACGAGGTGTCGTTAGATGCGTCTTGACCGCGTGAGTGACATAGAACACATTTTACGCAGTCGGGTTTATAATTTTTAGTTAAATTGTTTGGGTTATTAACTCGACTACGGGGACAAACCGGAGGATGGGCTGCAGCGTCCTCTCCGCGCACTGTGCCACCACATCGCGCACCGCGGTCGCCAACCCGCCTGCCAAGCGCGGCGATTATGGCAGTCCCCCTTAACCCAACGTGGGGAGACCATGTCCAGCTGTGGACTGTGTGATGATGATCAACATCACATTCACCGAAGCAGGCTGATCAGCAATTGAGTCAGTTCTTGTCAATTTTCCAATCATCGTTTTGCAGTCAGAAACTTGCAGTATGGAGATACCAGAGCTGGACTTGGAAGTGGGGGGTCGAGCGCTGGGGGGGCGCTTCACTACCACTGAGGGCCTGCTGCGCGCCACGGCCGAGCAACTGGCCGACAGCCCTGGCGCGGGAGACGCCAAGGGGACCAACCAGGAGGGACTGGAGAAGTGAGATTAGCTACCTTGTATAGATTACAGGCTGCGCTGTGACAAAATGCCAGGGTTGGCAATTATCAAGATATTTATATTTATTTATTTATGATAATTTATCTAGTTATTATCCAACAATATTATGTGTTTTAAAATTATTTTTAATTGTTATTGGTAATTATTGTATTTAAAAAAACTCTCCATTTGATTAACAACAACAAAAAATGAACTTCTGAAATTCACGCCTTGTTCTTACACGCACGCACGTATGGACGTTATTTATTATAATACGGTATTTCCCAAGTTTTTGAAAACTGTTTCAGTTTGAAGATTGGAACGAACTATATTGACGACATACTTAAGGAATTCTTTGTTGTAATATTTCGATTTTACTCATAACATAAATACTTCATTTTCCACCATTATTGCCGTATTTATGGTTGAAACGGCACCACCGGAACAAATACTCTTTGTGGCGCCGGTTTAGAAGTATTTGTGCACAGGGGCACTGTACACAAAATTTTAAATATTTTCAATTTTATTGCAAGTAACATGGACTCGTACATAGTTAGTAGAGGTTAACCTAGGGGATTAGTACATGTAAAGAGTTACAGAAGGAAATGAAAGGACAGTTCGGCCTGTCCGCAATCATTTTCAGGATGATGTTGGCGCTGCCCTTTCCTGTAATACCACTTTTTATTCATTTGAGACACGAAAAGACCTCTTGTGTACGACTACACCAGGGCCCCTCACTAAGAACATTTTTGCTTTTTACGAGAAAATAGCGACGTCTTTAGTTTTGCAATTTCCCGTTAGATGGCGCCACAAGCAATTGAGACTTTTCTCTATATCAAAAATATATTTTTTGTTTCATGAAATTTTAAACTCATAACTTATGATTACAATCAATGTTAAGTAACCATAGGAAAATAAATTGATAAAACGCAATTTGACTTGCCCATCATCAGCGTAGTTGTTTTCCAGTTGTTACAGTCCATTACCGTTAGATGGCGCTTGATATATTTGTTAACTGATGTCTATCTCCGGTTTATTGATAGTACTCTGTGAACTACACAAAGATGACGTCACGCGGTAGACATCATATGACGGTAACTTCAAATCATTAAAAATCAATTTGATTTTAATCGCATATTAATGAGAAAATGAACATAAATAAATTTATTTTTATTTTTCTGTTAAATGTTTCGATCCAATCTTCAAATTGAAATAGTTTTCAAAAATGCAGAAAATATCGTATTAATGATTATCACTGATCTATCAATGATCAGTACATAATATTATGATAATAATTATCGTTGATAATTATCTAGATAATTATCTCGACCAATCCTGCAAACTACGCTACACTAAAATGACGTGACGTGGTTAAGTGTGAACACCAAAGAGGAGCAGACACTACCAGTAATAACGACATCAGTCATTCAGTATCACTGTCATTATTTTCTCCTACGGCGACACATTCATAACTCGTGACAATAGTGATGACGACAGCATCAGAAATAAATTACGAAATCATGATCACTAAATTGCCTTCCTACTGAAACTTCGGAAAACCTTACTCGTTTTGTTTTCCATCAAGTCTTCGATTGTTAATTCACCAAAATCACAAAATGAGTACCGCCTAGGTATTTCTAACATTTTTAGAACAAACTGTCGTTTTTGACAGATGATAAAAAGTAACTCAGATGACTAGCATTCGTCATTCCCTATTTCTGCAGTGTTGCCGGTCGATAGCGCATGGAAAAAAGCTTGTGTGGCACTAATATTTTTACAAAAAAGAGAAAATTACTTTCTACTGAACGAAAAGACTTAAGTAGGTAAAGCTTTTGTATTTGATGCTACTGCGCAGCGCTTTTCTACAAACAGAACTCACCTGCATGGTCCAATGAAACAAGGTCTCTTTCGGCACGGACTCCAGCCTACGAAAATGCGAAATTGAGGAATCTTTAAATGTGATAATTTTGCTTAAAAATAAGGTTTTTTTTTCTTTTTAGTTTTGTTTTCGTAATAATCAATTTAAACATGAATGAAAGTGATGTTTAACAGACAGGTTAGCCAACATGACGTTGTGTGAACTGTTTGATAAAACGGAGTCTACTGTTTATCGGAAGATAATACGCGCAGGCTCAGTGTATACGGCAGCTCACTAGTTCTGTTCGGCAGGTTCGTGGAGAAGCTGCAGGAGGTGCTGGAGTGCCGGCGCAGCGTGACCGTCGTGCTGGACGACCCCGCCGGGAACTCTTACGTGCAGAGCCTCAGCGACGACCCCGCCGTGCCCGACGAACGTCAGTTTTTATTCAATTTTATTGTCTTTTTTATTAGATAATGAAATACAAGTACATTTATCGAGGAAAAACGACAAAGGGTTCCCCAAAGGGGGCTTTAGAACGATGCGAAGGTCTTACCAATTGTGGATTAAAAAAACCTTTTCATTATTTTTATTACTATAACATGAGTTCAGTTTTTTGGCCCTATCTTAGGTATTTTTTAAGCGATTTTCGAGATTTTGAGTATTGTTTGCTAAAAAATATACTATAACTCACTTTCTAAAAAATTAAAAAAGCCAATTAGTATTTTTTTATTCATTTATGTAATTTAATTACAAAAGAAACTTGAAAATTATTAGAAAAATGACTGATTGGCCAATGTTATACATTTTTGTATGACGGGTCCAATTTTTCTTTTGAGAATTGACTGTGGGTTCCTCGGGGAAAGTTGTTCAGTATGATGAGTAGAACCCCCAGTTAACGGGGCCTACGCCAATTTTGTTACACCCTGTATATAATTTTAAAAAATCAACATGGCAGATTTTATAGGTGAATTACGCAACCCAATTTTTTATGATGTGCATATCATGTTTGACTTGAAAAGAAAGGTCTTGACGAGCCCATTCGAAATATATATGTATTACATATGTAAACATTTTAATTTCTCGGCAAATGGTCTTACAAGCGATATCATTAGACGGCTCAATGTACGCGCGCTACAATCAAGCGCCACGACACGCGGCCGCGGCACGGGTAGCGCGCGCGAGGCGGGGTGGCGTTATGCTCTGAGCACTCTTCCCAAACTCGGGCACGCCGAACACCACTGTCATAGCTTCTACTATGTGCATACCGCTTCCATTAAACAAACACAATTTTTCTTTACATATCCACACTTTTATATTTCTCTGTCCCTGTAACATATAAGAATGAGATAATAATATCTCTATCCTTGTCACATGTCTAACAAATGTTTGTTTTGTATCTGGCGAGTGATTTTAGAAAGGGATAGAGCTATAGAAAAATGTAGATGCTTGTGCACAAATTGGGGTTGCCTTTTTTTAAGCATTTAACCATTTTTTTTTACTACAGGTCTCAAGATTACTCGCTACGAACGCACCTTCGAGCAAAATGACGATCTCGGCCTAAATGACATGAAGACCGAGGGGTACGGTGAAGCCAGCTAGTTGGCCCGTTTGCACAGACGATCCAACCTCCACAGACAGTACAAGCATTCCATCGGGCTTTCGAGTCTGCCAGGGCCGGCGGCGGCGGCGACTTTGTAAAGCTAAGTTAAATTTTAACCAGGCCGGCGACTTTGTAAAGCTATGAAAAACAAGTTAAATTTTAAAAACAAACCGTCCAACGGTAAAACACTTACTTGTAGAATGAACCATTGGGATGTACCAAAAAACGCAAAAAGTAATACAATCTCCTTTAAGGGTCGGCACCCCCCAAAACTGAGTTGTGTGTTCCGTGAAAATACGATAGTATGTTTCTAAATAAAATTGGTACCAATCGCTAGTCAAACAAAATAAGTGTAACGTAATAAAAAAAAAAATAGGGTTAAAATTTATGAGTACATCAAAAAATGCTAGAGAAATACAAGAAAAATGACCGAATAGCGATATCACGTCGCCGGAATTTAGACTTATTTGCAAACTGAACATAATAGCATTTTTTCTCCTTTATGTTATACTTCATCTCCTTGCTTAACGATAGGTACAAATTTTATTTACAATTATGAAAGTTAACTTTTTTTTCACGAAACTCGTAAATCATTAGGAGGGCGGTGCCGCCCCTAATTAGGCCCAAGTTTGGATTCGGATCACAGATTAAGAACTTGAGATATTCTGACGTCAAGGAGTAAAGAGAGAAAAGTACACAAACTCCTTGAATGTAGATCAGAAAAAAAATCTTTGATCATGGACACAGATCATGGATATAAAATCTTTCATGTACTGTAGAGTACTGTTAGCTTTCTGTGGTTTGTTTCATTTTTTTTAATTTAAGCTGTCTTAAGACATGTGGATCAAGGCGAATTGAGTAAGATCTCATTTGTTTAAATCGTTTTTGTATTCTAGATTGTGCGTGTATAAAAAAACATACATTTGCACAGGCCAAAAAAGTCTTAGCGGGTATTGTTGGAACTACAATATTTTTCATGGCAAGATTGCCAATTCATAATTTTGAGATCAAAATAAAAATATGGAACGCCCATCATTTAATGTCAACCTTTTGGACAGACTGTACATAGCTTATGAGATTAATATTTTATATAACCCTGCCTGGAACCTGTTGGCGGGTAATAACAGATTTCTTTATTATTTGTACCATATGTAAATTAAATATTTTTGAACAGAACCTGTATTTTGAATTGTAAACCTGTATCGGATATAGCACACTGAGTGCACTTCATGTTGTAGTGAGTGGAGCTATTTATTTTGCCTGTATGTGCATCTGTATGTTGTAAACAGACCAACGAACCAATGTACAGAGCGACAAGTACCATTTGGCACTTGTATGACGCTGACAGCGGGGCGGGGCGGGGCGTTGCTTGTGAATGACGAATGATGATCTTATCATCATCATTTACCTGCTATGTTGTCTTCCATTCCTGCCTATTCACAGTAATCATTCACTTCTTTCTTATTCACAGAGTCCATCCATATTAATACTCATCACTCTTTTTGTCACATGTCTCTCATCCCTCCTCTTTAAATGTCCGAACCGTGACAAACGATTCGCTCTTCATTTGTCAGTCCTGGAAGTAACTATTTAGTAATCTGTGGTCCTGGTGCTACTTCCTTAACTTCTCCACGTAATTCCAGACCTTATCCGACCTTGTTTCTCCACTCATGCATCTTTATTTTATTTTTATTAGAACACAAACGGTAATGTACATTGATACTTAAGGGATGACATATAAATAGAAAGGTAAGTCTATACATTCCAACAACGAGTTCCACAATTATTTAAAAATATAAGCCTCCTTATCAATCTACCGCTATAAACAGTCAAAAAGCTGTCATATTTGTTTTTAAAAAAACTATAAAATAAATTTCGAAAACAACAAAATAGTAGTAAAAAGAATTAATAATTAATAGAGAAAAAAAAATTGTAAAACTAAGAATCAAAAAGTGTGTTAAAAGACGATAAAAGTGCTATTCTATGCGCTGTTAAGTACAGAGATAATATTTGTTCTTTAACTTGTCAAGGGTGTGCTGAATATATCGAGATCAGAAAACTGTTCGTTATATCTGTTAAGCATTCTATAAATTATATATGTATATTCTATTAATTTAATTTATATAAATCCAACCTTGAGACCGGAATTTAATTTTTAAATAAACTAAAACCAATTTTGTTAAACGCTGTGTAATCTATGACACGCGGAGTGATGTCACGAATCCAAAGTTCAGGAAATACGAGGAACAGATGAACAAACATACATAGACTGTCAAAAACATAACCCTCCTTTTTTCGTATTTGGAGTTTTTTGGCGGGATTTGTTGTGGACGCATTCGTAGTTTTAGATTGTTGATTTTGCATTGCTTTCTGCTAGGATTTTGTTGAAGAAGTGGTGCATTTTGGAGAAAATCGTCAAGCGCACGTGAGCAATGTGGAGAAAAAGAAAATAAATCGAAGGAGGACGTGAGAACCCAACTTGCACTGGGTGCAGTTTTATAGACGTCTTACAGCAACTGGGTGTTCCACCTCAGAATGAGGCTGCCGCAAATGCTGTCAAGAACTTCAGAGAAGATTTGTAATGCACCGGCACTAGCATTACAAATCAAAAAACTAATGAACATTAATTAAATGGGGATTGTCTCGATGGGCTTTTGTACCCGTGAGACGTTGATACTAAAAAAAAAACTAGTGAGTAGTGACGCGGAGTATATTATTACTAGTGATGTGCGCAATCGATTATCAATAATCGATTATGAAAGTAATCGGCTGCAATCGATTATGATTTTGAGAAAAGAGCACCACAACTCTACCAAATTCTACTATTTTGTTTGTCATTTCGTGAAATGGCAACCCTACCCTTAAATTGAATTGAAATAGGGGAATTCCCTATAAATGAAATCGAACGAAACTACTCTAGGGAATTGACCACTTTGAGAAGAAATCGGCTACTTCCGAAACATCTTGATTATATAATAATTTTGAATGCAAATTGGATACTGTTTGAAAACATGTATAATATAGGTATCAGATTTTTTTTTTCTTAGAGAATTTCTTTTGTAAGAGTAAGTATAACACATGTGGTGATTATATAAATAAATAATAATTATCATTAATTTTTGTTTTAAACCATTGCATTAACCAATAATAAAAGAAACCACTAAGTACATAAAAAGTCATAATGAATAATAATATAGACTTAATAACACTGAGATTGCGTTTTTTTATTTGTAGATTAATATAGAGTATAGTCTAAGAAATTAATTAACATTTTGTCCCAATTGTAGGTAGCAGTTTTTTGTATTTGCTTTTGGACTGGACAGTTGTCAACGGAGTATAAAATAATCGTCCATAATCGATTCATCGATTATTACACTAATCGAGTCCACACATTACTAATTATTACCATGGTAGTGACGTAGTGACATGGACTTTTTGGCGGGAATTTGTAGCGTTCAGTTTGTAATTTTTCTTTTATTATCCGAAAAATTACATTTAGTGGTTTTTGATGTATAATATTGATAGTGTATTTATCAGCGAAGGATCATATAAGTGTTTCTTGTGTAGGATAATGAAATAAAAGTGTGTATACTGTGTTTCGAGTTCCCACAAGAAGTCCGAGCAAGCTTTAGCAAAAGTGCTATCATTTTGCTAGAGTATGTAGGTTAGGTTAGTTTATAGACAATGATATGATGTGAACGTGAAGAAACAGCGACCTTGAAGACTGAAAAGAAGAAACATACTATTTCTGAAAAATATACTGAAAATTACTGAAGACATGAATTCTACAAATTAATACTGCTGAAAAACATATACTGAAAACTAGGCGGTATGGCCAATGAGCCTTAGCCTGCCCTAAAAGGACGAAGAAAAAAACAAGTGACATATATCCGCTTTGACATTACCTATTTTAGTATTTTTATATTTATGTTTTGGTTGGTTTTCTTAAGATTTCGTCAAAATAGTCCAAAAATGTCTAGTGAAATTGAAAATAAGATTTTGCTGCCTCATCACGAGCAACAGGAACTGTGTACGACTCGTCTCCCTTACAGACAAGGCAGGAAGCTTACCGCAGTCAAGGTTAGTATTGAGCTGCTATATTGTAATACTGTTAATATTTTTATCATACTGTTATCGGCTTATTTGTTTTTCCTAGGCGAAAACTGTATAAAAAGGTGGATTATGATTGTCTATTATTTTTGCCACTTTTTGTACAAGAAAACATAATTTTAACCGATAAAAAACTTTTGGGTTGGAAACCGATAAATTTTTTTTGGGTTGGAGTTGGGGTGTATATTAACTGTATATGTCATGGCTAAAGGTGGGTGTGAACATAAACTTAAGATTAGACGGCTAAAGTTGTTTGGGTAAAGTCCGATTATTAGTTGGTATTCAGCATTTAACCGCACACAACAAGGTCTACCCAACACTGGCTGGGTTAAGGTTTTTGGGTGGTGAGCAAGCGAAGCGAGCAATATTAGATTCAGTCAGGTTTGATTGATTATGTATGTAACTAGTGTAAGTAAGTAACTATTTGCTTTTAAACAGGGTCCAGTAACTAAACTGATGTTCATTATGAAAAAATAGGAATCTCTTGTTTAGCTATATATAACAACAGCATGCACATGTTATTATAGTATTACTTAAATAGATAAAAACAAAAAAAGAACTTCAAATTCAATCTTTGACAATACATTATAACACATCAAACACATTCAAACTCATCAAGAGAATAAAACACATTTTGAAGAAGCCATTCATGTAGGGTTTTCTTAAATCTATTAAAAGGCAGATCTTTAAACAACTGTGGTATTTTTTTATATATAACGTGACCAATCCAATAATTAATTAATGTTGATTTGTTAAAATTAATTTGAACATTGTTATTGTACAGCCATTCAATTATCGATATTATTGTATTATTAATGTCAGACACATGGTTACTCAATGTCAACTCATTATTAGATGTCAAATTATTATTGGATGTCACATTTACTGAAATGTTATCTGCGAATATAATAGTCCTATATTTTGTTACATCTGGCTTACATTTATATAAATGAGGAATAATAGTGGGCGAAGCACACTACCTTGCAGGACCCGATAAGCGTTGGTCTTAATTTCAAAACTCATATTTTACGTGTTTATTGTCAAGTTTAGTTATTTGTGTTAAATATCTATATATGGATGTATTGAAACATATATATGTATGTATATCAGTCTCTGGTTCCCATAACACAGGGAATCCTACTTTGGGGCCAGATGACCATGTGTGATTTGTCCCTGAATATTTATTTATTTTATTTATTTGTATGCACTGTATTCTCTTCATAAGATACATACTTAACCATCCAAATGCTGGTCCTCGTATGCCATAATTTTGAAGCTTTCACAATAATTGGTCATGTGACACAAAATCCAAAGCTTAATGTTATGTTTTAGAAGATAAAGAAAAAATCTGTAAATGGCGGCCGATGGTCATGTTATCTCGCTCACACATATGTCTGTCTATACTCGCACAGTGTGGTACTATGAACAACAAAAAATCAGTAAGTCGGGATTAGCATTCACGCTGTCTTGATACGCTCTGTTTTAATTGTTTAAATTCTGTTACCGTTATTTTGTTATTGGTTTTTTGCTGATTTTTTTGTTTTGTTTCCTACGACTTTTTTTGTTAAATTGTTGGTTTTCTAAAATTGTTACTAATATTATAAATGTGAAAATGTGTTTGTTTGTTTGTTACCTTTTCACGCTTCAACGCCTTGACCAAACTTAATAAAATTTGGCATGCAGGTAGACTGTGTCACAAGGAAGGACATAGGCTACTTTTTATCCCGTGAAAATAGCATAGCCCGATGCAATTCCCGAGGGAACTGAAAATATACTCTTTTTTGGTTAATTAACATCGCAACGGAACAATGGATTGTGTGATTTTTTGCTCAGAGATGGTTGAGGAGGTGGGAAATGACACGATTTACTAATAAGCATATCCTGACATACTTCCCGAGGGATCTGAAGAAAATTCATGCCCACGCTCGCGAGCTGCTTGTGGCTCGTGCACCGCGCACCTTCTAAGTCAGTTACAAAAACGATGTCCACGCGGGCGACGCCGCGGGCAAAAGCTAGTAAATCAATATAAATAAAAATATTGTTTACAATCTATTTTGCTAACTACCGGAAGTAGTCGCCGCCACATACGGATTTTTTCTTATCTACGCGGGTTATACTCATCTTTTTTTAAATTATGAATTTGAGTGTGGTTGACTGCAACTCACCTGATGGAAAGTGATGATGCAGTTGATGTAAACTCAAACAATGCATATTCACACTCCCCTTGAAGATCTCCAAATTGTAAGGGTTTAAAAACAAAGCGTGGCAAGTAGTTCCACATCGTTATAATAAATGAGGAAGATAAAATTGTGGGTTATCATCTTAAGTTCATAAAAAAAGGATTTTTCCAGAATTTTTTAATATGTAGGTATTGTTAGGTAGGTGGTGCGGCTTTTTCTATTTTATTTTTTAAAAATATCCAAGTCAGTGCAGCCATTCTCAAGTGATGCACTTACCAATGAACAACATTTAATTTTTATTTATACAGGGTGGCCCAAACAGTGACGTCATAAAAAATGTGAATTCCTCATACTCAGGGGTATTCGAAAACACCCCATGAATATTGAAAAAGCGATATTTTGTAGTGTTCGAGTCTGGTTTTCTTCGAGTTTTCTGCTACAGGACTTTAAAATTTCATATTTTAGTGGCAGTTTTTAGACATATTTTTTTCCGAAATGATTGTGTTAATTCCTACGTCCTAACATTTGTGCAAACCATTAAAAAAATATAGAAAGTAGGACTTTTGAGGCCTACGTCCAGCAGTAAAAGTCCTTCAGCTGATATGATGACGATAATGAAAATCGGATTTTTTTTGGATGGGCTCAAATTTTAAACTTCAATTTAAAAATACAAAAAGGATGTCCCATAGGTTTTTGCTAATTTTAAAAACTATGCGTCTCCAAGTTACCCAAAACATACAAATTTGGTTCTTAACAGGGTATTATTAGCTGGAATTGGCCTTCAAACGTGGATAGGCCAAAAATCCCTCAAACTATGCCAAACAAAATAAATTTTAAAGCATTGATACAAACAAAATTTGTTTTTATTGTCAAAATATTGGATGATTCACAAAAATATAGTAATATTTAATTAAATGGTCATTTAGGCAATTTTCTTTGTTTCACTAACAAAATTTGGCATATTTTAATGTAAAACAAATTTGTGTTGCAACAAAAAATAACCTCCTTCAACTGCGATACAAAGTCAACAATGTCTCAAAAATTATTTCTTCTTTAATTTTTCTCTTGGCTTTTAGTATTTTTATCGTAATTCGGCTGTTTGTCGTAATTGTTACATTCTCGTGTGTAGACTAACTCCTTATAAAATCCCCAGAAAAAAACTGCCGATTTTTGTTATCTGGCCGTGGCGTGGTGTTTCCGAAACTTGTTTTACTGCATTGTTTTTATGTCTTCTTGGTTGCACTATTAGGCTTAAATTTATTCGTAGGCTTAAATCACTTAAAACTACATTTCCTACGTTGAGTAGCCATAGAGATGAAAAACGGGCAAAATATTTGTTTAGGCTTAAATTATGTTTGAGGGATTTTTTGCATATCCACCTTTGAAGGCCAATCTTATGAAATTGTTTTACTCTATTTAGTATATTTTTTATGACGTCACTATTTGAGCCACCTGTATAGATGGATAACATACATAGGTAAAATCTGTTTTATCACCTATTTTTTTTCTCTCCCAGGTACATACTCTATTTTACTGGTGTGATTATTTTTCTTTGTAAAACATATATTACTTATAAAAGCACGAGATTCATGATCATGCATTTAAAAGTGTCCGAACATAAAGTCACCCTTTTTGTTCATGGAGATGTTCTTTCGCGGTTCTTCTTCACTGTCCATAACTGTTTGAATATAGTTATCATTCTCACCTCTCAAGCAAATGTCTGGATTTTTTTTGAATTTTTGTTTTGTATGGAACCAGGCATCTAGTTCTTTTATATGTATCAGTTGTTAAATTAAGAAAATTGGCATCGAAAATAATATATATTTTTTTACATTGACAGGTCTACACGATAAACAAAGAGTCCAACCACCTGCTAATCTTCGGTGTACCGTCCCTTGACCTGCGCCAGGAAACCAAAAGCCTCTTCATGAGATTCGGTAAACTTCTACAATTCAATGTCTCTCCCAAACACGCTGCCGAACCATTCACAGAAACATACCATGCCATTTACGAGAAAATCCAATCCGCAAGAATCGCCAAACGCATGCTTGACACCAAGAATTTCTACGGTAGCTCGTTACATGTTTGCTATGCACCTGAATTTGAAAGCGTTCAAGAGACGAGACAAAAATTATTGGTAAGGCACAGAGATGTTACTTACAGATTAAGGAATTTAGAAAAAGAAACTGTGATAAAGGATGATGTTGCAGAGCAAAAAGATGATATGCCAAATGTTAAGTGTGCAGACAAGGTAAATGCAGGTGGTGTTAAGATCAACATGGGCGAAATTAACGTTATTGGTATTGGAAAGCAAATAAGAGATGTTGTTTTTAATAAAAGCAAAAGAAAACTTAAAGATACCAATGTAGTTATAGAGAAAAAGTTTAAACCTTGCTTTGTTAGCCAGGAACAATCAAATTCAGTAATTACAGACTGTATACCTAGTAATAAGAGCAGTAAAGGCAGTAATAATCTCGAAAAAGACAGTAATCACGACGATGAAATAGACATTATAGATTTCACTTCAACAGAACGTGAAACTCTTACTAACATAAATGAACATTTAAACTATGATAAATTTGGAAATGAAACTATTAGAAAAGCGCCTGAAAAACCATTGAATAAAATTAAGTTTAATCTAGGAAATAAAAAGTTGATATGAGTGATTACCTATTTTATTTTCAACACTTAATAAATTATAAAAGGAGTAACAAATGATAACAATGTGTATAGCTTCATATGTTTTACATAGGTACTTACTTAGTATAGTATTCTTTACTTACGCTAAAGGTACATCCAATCCAATCTAATCCGTTATTCACTCAATGCTGAGGATCATGACCATCACGTCTTCTGGCTGGCTGTCTCCTATTATTAATAACAATTTCTTTTTTTGATTTGCATGTCCTCATAAGGCTGAATATCTTTACTGGAATTGTACTTTTTAAAATTTTTGTTTTAAATAAATTAATCTGATTTTGGCTTTGTCACTTGCTGCGTGCGCGTGAACTGCCTGATGAAGCTGCAGTTGATGCTGGTGACTTGGCTGCATCATCTAGCAGGAGGTTTACCTCTAGCTCTTTTGCCCTCCATCTTCTCCATCAAAGGTATTCGGATTTCGGGCCTAAAAAATTCAAAACTTTCGACTACACATGGCAAAATAGTATAGATATGAATTAAATAACAAGAAGTGCATTCAGTTTTATTTAATAATAATAATAGTTAATTGTCGTTTATGAAAGTAAATGTCGCCACCATGTCGGTTCGCCTCGGGAACACAATTCGGAACCTATCCGGCTGCAGCGAGGGGTGAGACAGGGAGACATTATACCTCCGAAACTGTTCACCGCCGCTCTGGAAAGCTTTTATACTGCGGTAGACTCGGCATCAACATCAACGGCGAGTACATCACCCACCTACCATTCGCTGACGTTATCATGGTCATGGCTGAGACTTGGGACGACTTAGGCACAATGATCGATAGCCTGAGTAGAGCCTCTCGCAACAATTAGGCCTTAGAATGGACATGGACAAGACGAAAACTATGTAGAAAGTCCGTGTCGCACCTACTCCTCTGAAGGTTGGAGGCTCTACATTCGAAGTTGTTACCGAATATGTATACCTGGGACAAACAGTCCAGTTAGGTAGGTCCAACTTCGAAAAAGAGATTAATCGTCGAATCCAACTCGGCTGGGCAGCATTTGGGAAGCTTCGCAATATTTTCACGTCCCAAATACCGCAGTGTTTCAAAACTAAGGCCTTTGACCAGTGTGTGTTGCCAGTGATGACATACGGAACTGAGGCATGTTCGCTTAATATGGGCCTCATGGCTCAAGGTCACCTAAAGGGCAACGGAGCGTGCTATGCGTGATCGAATCAGAAACGAGGAAGTTCTCGAGTGGCGACCTGGTGAAGTTCGCAGGAAGCCGCTGGATGCGGACAGCGCAGAACCGGTCGTCGTGGAAATCCTTGGGGGAGGCCTGTGTCCAGCAGTGGACGTCCTTCGGCTGATATGATTCTTAAAGGAAATAATGAGAAAGTAGGTATGTTATACTTCTGATAAGTCCTTGCTTTTGAAGAATATGGATTATTGGCATCAACAACAGGCAGCGGTAAAAGCTTATTGCAAACTCTTAAGTAAATACCCGAATAACTATTTTTCTTGATTCGCGTCTTTAATATTTTCAACTGGACAAGACCAATTACTATTTTTTTAAACTATTCTTCTTCGGTGTAATCATCTGGAGCAACTTCTTCATCTTGTTCATCGAATTCCCCATCATCTACACCGACTTCCTGTGTAATAATAGTAAGTTTATTTAGCATCAGCATAACAGTTTCTACAACAATTTTAACCGCCTCCGTGGCGCAATGGTTGGTCCACTCGCTTCACACCGGCGGGGTGACGGGGTCTTACTTTGTTTGACTCGGTTTGGTTGGTGCAAGGGTATTTCCTAAGCTCGTCTGGCTAGCTACCACCATTTTTTCTAAGTCTTGCCGCTAAACATCAATTTTTAATCCCTTGGCATCATCTCTACTGATAGTAAGTGACGATGATGTCGAAGAGGGAAGCGGGCTTACCAAGATTCCCCGACGCAATGGGGAACTGGCTATATTAGCTTCAAGCCGGAATACATTAATGTTGTTAGCATTGATATTTGGCGGCAACACTTAGATAAGATGGTGGTAGCTAAGCTAGCCAGGAGAACTTATAAAATGCCCTTCCACCAACCGAACCGAGTCAAAGTTACTCTCCACCAGGAATTGAACCCGCAACCTCCTGATGTGAAGCCAATGGATTTAATCATTACGCCACGGAGGTGGGCAAATACAATATTAACAGCGCTGATATTTCCGGCTCGAAATATCAACGTTGTTAATATTGATGTATTTAAAGTCGATTCTGCATTGCCTCTCCTCGACCTACCGTACCCACTTTTTAATTTGTTTATTTTTACAAGCTTTATATTAGCTTGCCGTGTTCGTTAGTTTGTCTGTCTGTTATTTTGGGACAACTCTTGAAAGCTTAATTAGAACCATTGCGATTCAGCTGAAATTTTGCATACCTACTCGTTAAGTTTAGAGAACTATGCGTGGTTAGCCTTACTTATGACATCATTCTAAATCCAATATGGCGGACTCCCAAAGAGGGCGGATATTTATTTTTATAAGCACCCTCATGGCACACCCCAGACAATGCATACAAACGGCCGTGAAATGACATTTCTAAATATAATTTTAAACAAAAAAAACTACTTCAATTAGGAAACTAAGGTGACCCTCGATTTCTCTGGCATACCATCATCAGATCCACGTTTTCTTATCATGGTACCACCCTTGGGATATCTCCTTTCCAACAAAAAAAGAATCATCAAAATCGTTTCATAAATGACGAAGTTATCCGCGAACAAACATAAAAAAATAAATATATAGGTATGTACGGTCGAATTGAGAAACCTCCTCCTTTTTTGAAGTCGTTTAACAAATGAAGGAGCAAACAAAATCACGGCGAAATCTCATACGTTCGTGAACCAATCTGTATCAATATGGGTGACGAGGGGGTGAGGTCGCAATCTAGAGAGCGACAGGGAGTGTCCATACTAATATATATACTTTGCTCATGGTATGGGTATCAAATAAAAGGGTTTGCTGACAAGAATACGAAATAATTAAAATTATTTTCAAATTAAAAGCTTGTACCCAAGTTTTTAGGTTTTTCGAAAAAAAAAACATATTTTTAATTTTATGCAAAGTGTCGTTAGTAATAGTTACCTCATACTGCTGGTATTCGGAGACCAGGTCGTTCATGTTGCTCTCGGCCTCCGTGAACTCCATCTCGTCCATGCCCTCCCCCGTGTACCAGTGCAGGAACGCCTCAAGCGCACAGCAAAATACATCTATTACTCACATTATATTCTATAAATACAGGTGTAACTAAATTGGTGTAGTACACTTTAACTGGGGCTTCTACTCATCGCACTGTACAAAATTCCCCGAGGAACCCATAGCCAATTCTTAAAAAAGTTTAGTCAAATTTAACCGCCTCCGTAGCTCAGAGGCAAAGTTCACTGGCTTAACACAGGAGGTCGCGGGTTCGATTCCCGGCGGGATCACCTTGTAAGACTCGGTTTGGTTGGTGGTAGGGCATTTTATAAGCCCGCCTGGCTAGCTACCACCATCTTATCTAAGTCTTGCCGCCAAACATCAGTGTTAAAAAAAAACATTGATGTGTTCCGGCATGAAGATAAGATAGCCAGTTCTCCATTGCGTTGGGGAATCTTGGCAAGCCCGCTTCCATCTTCGGCATCATCGTCACTTACCATCTGGTGAGATGATGCCAAGGGCTTACCAATAGAGAATAAAAAAATAAAAAAAACCAGCTTATCGATTAAGGTCAATTTTAGGTCACTTAAGTGTACAAGTAGAAGCCCCAGTTAAGGCCGGTCTTACACCAATTTTGATACCCTGTGTATTTTAGGAAACGATTCGAGTCAGTTGTGTTTAAATGCCAAGGATAAGAGTGTTGCTTCCGTGTAGGCAACGAGTAAGGAATGTTATGTTGTAGGTAAGGTAATGCGAAGAATGCTACACCGTGGACGAACACTGCTAGATTAGATCTGTGGAAGCCGTATTGTAGAATCCGCCGCCTTGTAAAACATCGCCGTTTTACAATCCGGCGCCATAATGCGCGCCGTTTTGGAAACCGGCGGATTCTATAACGGCTGCGAAAAATCCACATATACAGGGTGACTTTTAATTAGTTCTCGATAGCAAAGGATATGAAATGTACTCGTGATTACAAACAACTTTTCCAAAGAAACAGTGTCAAATCAGGAAAAGAAAATTGGTTCTCGATACATAATAATTTACCAAGTCGGCAGAAATATATAAAAAGGACCAATTTTTTTTAAATATATTTGACATATAGTTTCTTTGGGAAATTTGTTTGTAATCACGAATACCTACATTTATATACTTTGCTATCAAGAACTAATTAAAAGTCACACTGTATACGTATAAACCTACACGGAATAGCTGCGGGCTCTCTTTCGGTATAATGTTCAAAAAGAGACCAGAATTAATAGAAAATACTAAAACTTCGGTAATCGTTAGAAAAATATGAACGTCATCTACTTTAGGACATGATTTTCTAAAATTGTACGCAGCGTTCTGAAATCATCCATAATTGTGCAGAAACACTCACCTTCCTTCTAAACATGACGGTAAACTGCTCGGAGATGCGCTTGAAGATCTCCTGTATGGCGGTGGTGTTGCCGACGAACGTGGCCGCCATCTTGAGCCCGCGCGGCGGCACGTCGCACACGGCCACTTTGACGTTGTTTGGGATCCACTCCACGAAGTACCTATAAACAATATTTCTCTTCAAATTACTAGTCAAACTAACGTAACCGATTTAATTAAAATATAAATACCCGACTTTATAAACATTACCTACCCTCCTTTCTGAGCAGTATTTAAGGCGCCCCGGCCGTGGTGCCGCTTTAAAGTCCCACGACAATGTAGCGACCCCGCCGTGGCGCGGGTCGCAGTTAAACTCACCCTGAGTTCTTATCCTGCACAGTGAGCATCTGCTCGTCCACCTCCTTCATGGACATGCGCCCGCGGAAGATGGCCGCCACGGTCAGGTAGCGGCCGTGGCGCGGGTCGCACGCCGCCATCATGTTCACCGGGCTGAACATCTGGGGCACACCAGAGATCACGTGTCAAATTGTAAATCATCTTCATTATGAAATAACAGGGAGATGACTATGTTTTAGTTAGACGAAATCACATATTATCACACTAATGTCCTAAACGCGAAAGCACAGTATAAGTATGGATTGTAAGTATAGATTGTGGCGAAAGTGTGGGTGTTTGTTTGTATGTCCTACTTTTAAGTCTAAACGGCTGAATGGACCCTGATGAATTTGGCAGGGAGATAGATTATATATTATAGAAATAGAATATAGAAGCACTAAATTAATATAGTCTAATTTTTATTCCAAGCTCGCGAGCGGCTCTCGCACCGTGCACGATTAAAGTCACGAAAACGATATCCACGCGGGTGAGGCCGCGGGCAAAAGCTAGTAATACATATAATAGCAGGCCAAGTGTGTGTCGGACCACTTAAAGTGTAGGATTCTTCAGTCTTCACAACTTGAAAACTGTTTACGTGAATACTGTACAGAATACTCCAAATAATGTCCATAGAGTTCCTACTGAAACACACTTGGAGTCACTTAGGGCTCATTATTTCTTTAAATTATTATAAACGTGAAAATTTCAATTGAAATACAATAAAACAAAGTGATTTTTAAAGCCTTTATTAATTCAACAATTATGAAAACAGAATCTCATTAACTTACTTATAATTGTAGAAAAATAATAAAATAAAACTTTCTCAAAATGCGTACTCTTACCCCAATGTAGGGTTAACAATGAAAATATTAATAGTTATTATTGCTTAGTGATAGACATTATAATTTTTTGAAGTAATCTTTATTTGTAATGAAATTTGAAAAAAAATCGCACCAGATAAGAACATTTTACAGCTATTTCTGTCTCAAACAGGTGAACAGGTTCCACAGGTGATTGAACACCTGTGGAAACAAAACGGTGCATCACTGGCATACAAGCACTCTGTAGGACGTCACGTGTGGCTTTCAGAAAGGGGGATTCGTAGATGTTAAATCTTTTTCGAGATATTTACTATGCGCACACTTGTCCGCTGTGCACACTTGCCCCCACATGACACAATGTGATTTGATTACAATACAAGTTCCATCCAACAGTTTAGATATGTATGGGGCGCGGACGCGACTCCCCCACTTTGGTAGGCTATAATCTTGCATATACCTATATGTACAACAATATGATCAACTGTTTGATTTAAAAAAAATTGTGCATTTGACTATATCTCACCTGATGAAAAGTGACGATTTAGTCGAGGATGGTACACGCAAACTCAATTAATAATAATGCCTATTCACTCTCGCCTTTAGTACATTATTACCCAAATTGTAAGAGTCGGAAAACACATCTTTAGAAAACGCTAGGTAGACACTTCATTTTTAAACACCTATTAACACTACAGTACACGCGCCTGTTTTTTTAGCACGAGTGCTCGCGTGGCCGACTATAGTAGGCCTGATAAAAACATGTTTATTTTTTGTTTACGTACTATATGAATAAAATAGTATTTGGTATCAGTTCTTTATTTATTAGTCGTAGGTTAAGAACACAGTTTTAGCATTTATTTGCTTTTTAAACTAGGAAATAATTAACAAATCAAAAACTTAAGAAAATTTACAAAAATATGGCACTATTGAGGAATTTCTTTCCAAAACTTAAAAAAATATCTTTTTAGACTTATTATTTTAATGTCAAACTATAAAACAAAGAACATAACATTAGAAACATTTTATAATATTTTATACATATTATTAATATTATAGTCACCTACATTTATTTGGTACGCCAGTGCTCGCGCGGACTCCAATCAGTTTCAGTTTCAGTTTATTCATTTCGTTAACAAAAATATTTGTGTTCGAAAATAGAGTATGTACAATTCATTATGTTAAAGATAAAATTCTAAGATTACAATAGTCTAAGATAAATAATATTAGTAATAAATAACATTCTAAGATGATTAATATTAGTTGCCATATTTAAAAAAATCGTCCAAAGAATAAAAGCACTCCCTCAGCAAGAAAGCCCTAAGTTTTGCCTTAAAACTAGCCAGCGTGACGTCACCCTTGAATGGTACCAATGGTAGTCCTGCAGTTTTGGCGCCAAATAGTGGACTCGTCCGTACGCGCTGGAGTCGCACCTGTCACTGACCTTAAGCGTAATTGTCTTTACGAGGAATAGCTTGAGGCACAACGTGTTATCGCGCGAAATAAAAAAAATGCAATCTTATATGTCACCATGGTCTACTATAGTAGGCCACGCGTGTACTGTGTGTGCGTGTTAGTGTTAACAACACCCTACACGAAGAGGTCCACTTCAATAAAAAAATCATACCTCCCATCCCTTTACATGTTTATAGTAGTACACTTAGTCTACGTGTACTACTATAAACATGTAAAGGGATGGGAAAATAAAAATGTTTTTTTTTTATTAAGTGACTAGTTTAAATTAAGATATTTTGGTGCCTCACGTGTAGTCCGTTTCAAATGTTTAAAAGTTAATATGACACCGTGACTGTCTGATTGACGGACTGGCAGGACTAACATACTTACTATAATAGGGTCCCTCCGTCGTGGGAAATACGGACCCCTAAAAAGCGTAGGTACATTCTTAGTAAATCATTTCAAGATCAAACTAAGGCGATTTTACGTACCTATACTTACCTACACATGCATATAGTAGATTGTTAACCAAGGGAAGAAAGTGACCCATTTCACCCGAGATATTCGTGGCGCTCGAACGTACCTAGTAAGAGCGCCAATAGTTCGCGATTTATTTTTACTATGGTTCGAGGGTGAAATGGGTAATTTCAACCGAGTTAAACACTCTACTTTTCATTTCGACTGAGGAAAATACACATATTGCCAGCATTAACAAAGTTTTAAATAATTTTCGAAAAACCTAAAAACTTTTAGGTACAAGCTTTTAATATTGCATTGTCACGCGATATACTTATGCATGCTAAATTTCAGCTCAATCGGAAACCGGAAAGTGGGTCAAATTTAACTTGCATGATTTCACCCGAACAAACATACATACATAAGTACATACATTGCAAGTTAAATAAAAGCTTGTAAAAAAAGTAGCTAATGGTATCAATTTTGTTTTTTTTTTGTATATCTACGATTTTATAAATAAATGTAGGTACAGAATTATGTTACGTTTTATTAATCTATACTAATAATATTATAATGAGGAAAGATTTGATTATTTGTTTGCATTGAATAGGCTCCGAAACTACTGGACCGATTTGAAAAATTCTTTCAAGCTACACTATTCGCGGTTTCTATAGGCTATATTATATTTTCAAAAAATTGAGGATCCTTACTAATTATAAATAAATATTTCAGGTGAAATGGTTCACTTTCTACCCTTGGTTAACAATCTACTATACAATGACATGTCAATGAATTGAAATTTGATATGTCAATTTCAATACCATCGCGGTTTAAAATTAGCAATATGTAGGTAGTCAGTAGAGCGCGTCCTGCACCTGCACTGTGGGGTCGCAAACACTTGGTGCCTCCGCGGTCCTCGAGTGTTTGGGACGAGTAGTCCGGTTGGAATGCTGTAGTTAGTCAGTGGAGCGTGCCTAAGTAAGTTCGTCCTGCACCTGCACTGTGGAGTCGCAAACACTTGGTGCCTCCGCGGTCCTCGAGTATTTGGGACGAGTAGTCCGGTTGGAATGCTGTAGTTAGTCAGTGGAGCGTGCCTAAGTAAGTTCGTCCTGCACCTGCACTGCGGAGTCGCAAACACTTGGTGCCTCCGCGGTCCTCGAGTGTTTGGTACGAGTATTCCGGTTGGAATGCTGTAGTTAGTCAGTGGAGCGTGCCTAAGTAAGTTCGTCCTGCACCTGCACTGCGGAGTCGCAAACACTTGGTGCCTCCGCGGTCCTCGAGTGTTTGGGACGAGTATTCCGGTTGGAATGCTGTAGTTAGTCAGTGGAGCGTGCCTAAGTAAGTTCGTCCTGCACCTGCACTGTGGGGTCGCAAACACTTGGTGCCTCCGCGGTCCTCGAGTGTTTGGGACGAGTAGTCCGGTTGCAATGCTGTAGTTAGTCAGTGGAGCGTGCCTAAGTAAGTTCGTCCTGCACCTGCACTGTGGGGTCGCAAACACTTGGTGCCTCCGCGGTCCTCGAGTGTTTGGGACGAGTATTCCGGTTGGAATGCTGTAGTTAGTCAGTGGAGCGTGCCTAAGTAAGTTCGTCCTGCACCTGCACTGTGGGGTCGCAAACACTTGGTGCCTCCGCGGTCCTCGAGTGTTTGGGACGAGTAGTCCGGTTGCAATGCTGTAGTTAGTCAGTGGAGCGTGCCTAAGTAAGTTCGTCCTGCACCTGCACTGCGGAGTCGCAAACACTTGGTGCCTCCGCGGTCCTCGAGTGTTTGGTACGAGTAGTCCGGTTGGAATGCAGTAGTTAGTCATTAGAGCTTACCTAAGTAAGTTCGTCCTGCACCTGCACTGTGGGGTCGCAAACACTTGGTGCCTCCGCGGTCCTCGAGTGTTTGGGACGAGTAGTCCGGTTGGAATGCTGTAGTTAGTCATTGGAGCTTACCTAAGTAAGTTCGTCCTGCACCTGCACTGTGGGGTCGCAAACACTTGGTGCCTCCGCGGTCCTCGAGCGTTTGGGACGAGAATGCTGTAGTTAGTCATTAGAGTTTACTTAAGTAAGTTCGTCCTGCACCTGCACTGTGGGGTCGCAAACACTTGGTGCCTCCGCGGTCCTCGAGCGTTTGGGACGAGAATGCTGTAGTTAGTCATTAGAGTTTACCTAAGTAAGTTCGTCCTGCACCTGCACTGTGGGGTCGCAAACATTTGGTGCCTCCGCGGTCCTTGAGTGTTTGGGACGAGTAGTCCGGTTGGATCCAGAATACATTAACCTGCCTGAACTCCGGATGACTCCTATTGTCCTTAGGGCTAAATTGGGATTGGTGGAAGTTTGTTTTAAAGTACTCGCCTGTTGCGTTAATTCTGCAACTGTTAAAGCTCTGTATCCCTGGCTGTTCCTCGCCGTTAGGGGCGCAAAACCTGTTAGTTAACATAATTTACAATTAATTTAAAATTATCAAGTCAGCTGTCTTCGGACAGAGATGGTAGTTCTAGTCGTCATTACATCAACCGAAAGAAGTCCGCTGCTGATCATTTTGGCCTCGCTTAAGGACTTCCATTGCGACCGGTTTTGCGCGACCCGCACCCAGCGGCTTCCCGCGACCTTCACTGGGTCTTCGGTGAGCGGTCGCCACTCCTAAAACTTTACTGCCTTTGCAGCCGTTCGTCCTACGAGCTATGTGCCCCGCTCACATGTCACTTTAGTGTAAGTAGATATGATAAAATACGAACCAGGCATGAAGAAGTGCAGCCTTGGGAAGGGCACCATGTTGACGGCGAGCTTCCTGAGGTCCGCGTTTAGCTGCCCCGGGAAGCGCAGGCACGTCGTCACGCCCGACATGGTCAGCTGGAACCGTTATCATCCTCATCTCAGTAGAACCATCATCATTTTATTTTACTCTTTTTTTATCCACAATCTTGGCATTATCAATACTTGATGGTAAGTGACGATGACGCCGAAGATGGAAGCGGGTTTACCAAGATTCCCCAATGCAATGAGGAACTGTCTATCTTATCTTTAAACCAGAACACATCAATGCTGATAACATTGATGATTGGCGGCAAGACTGAGAAAAGATGGTGGTAGCTAGCCAGGCGGGCGTTGAAAATGCCCTTCCACCAACCACACAGTGAGACTCCGCCGGGAATCGAACCCAAGACCTCCTGATGTGTAGCTTATGGACCATTACCTACGCTACGCATGCGGTTAAATGTCGAAAGGTGTTTTCTATTTCAAAAGTGTTTTACAACTTTTGGTCATAGCTGAGTGCAACTTGCGTGATGAGGTGCAGCTAAACGCACTCAGTTTTTTAATTAAAAAAAAAGTTTCATCGTTTCTGGTCTTTTTGCGTGTATGACAGACGTTTTAGTGAGTGTCGCAGAAGGGCTACCTTCTCCAGACACTGCGCCGGTCACGTTAAGGATACGCGAGGCGCCCGGGGCTGCGGCGCCCTCTCGGCCTTGCTGGCTATACGTGCGGAGCCAGCTCGGCTACGGGGGTCTGCCGTGTTTAAAGCTTGGAGCGTACTTGCGTCTAATGGAGATCCAATCCTGGGTTTGATTTTGGAGTTTTCATTCTCCTTTCTGGACGGGTTGTAGAGTGGACCAGTGCTAACGCCCATACTTAACTCTTCGACCTTCGGTATAAGACTCTGTGAAACTTTTTTTACAGTTATGTATCAGTATCCCATCCCATCAAAAAGCGTCGGTGGCTCAGCCGGTAACGACTCGGTCCATCTAACCAGAGGTACCGGGTTCAAATCTGGACGGCCAATGTCATCATTACAGCTCATATACGTCCCCACCGAGGGGCTCGAGCCTACCCTGAATCAGGGCGATTAGGCCTTAGTCGACCACGCGGGCCCAGTGCGGGTTGGTCGACTTCACACACAACCTTCGAGTTTCTTCGCAGGCGTGTGCAGGTTTCCTCACGATGTTTTCCTTCACCGTTAAAGCAATCGGTAAGTATGTACTTAAGTTTATGAAAAACTCATTGGTACATTGGCCGTCCAGATTTGAACCCGGCACCTCTGGTTAGATGGACCGAGTCGTTACCGGTTGAGCCACCGACCAATGTACCAATGAGTTTTTCAAAAACTTACGTACATACTTACCGATTGCTTTAACGGTGAAGGAAAACATCGTGAGGAAACCTGCACACGCCTGCGAAGAAACTCGAAGGTTGTGTGTGAAGTCGACCAACTCGCACTGGGCCCGCGTGATCGACTAAGGCCTAATCGCCCTGATTCAGGGTAGGCTCGAGCCCCTCGGTGGGGACGTATATGAGCTGTAATGATGATGATCCCATCCCATAAGGACTCCCCCCCACTGCTGCCGCACGGATTTCTTGACTCCCACACTGGGGAAGGTTGGGGCATACTTCACTTGCAGGGCCAAGTCCGGAGCGGTAGAGGCTAGTGGCGTGCCCCGCACTGTCAGAGAGAACTGGGATCTGGATGAGCAGATTCTACTAACAGAAACCAGATGGTTGAGGTCGCCGTAGGTGGGTGAGGACAGCCGCAAGGTCCTGAAGCAGATGTCGTAGAGCGCCTCGTTGTCGATGCAGAAGGTCTCGTCCGTGTTCTCCACCAGCTGGTGCACGGAGAGGGTCGCGTTGTACGGCTCCACCACTGTGTCCGATACCTGAGGGACGAGACGAGTTTCTGTGTAACCTATAAGGAAGCGCTAAGCGCACCGCAGCTTTTGATTAAAGACCCTCTAGGGTAAGTTATTAATTTATTTCTAAAACTGCAGGACACTGCCTGACTGACAGCCACGGGTACCAACAGAACACCAGCGCTTCGCTTCCGAGCCTAGCATACGCTGAGTTGGGGCACTGTGGTTGCAGTGGCACCTCATGAATATAGGTAAAAAGACGCGTGGCACTCGGGGACTGCCGCGATAAAGCTATTGTATAGCATTTTTTATCAACTTATGCAATTATAATTATTAATTTATTTTTTATCTATGCAGTATTTACCAGTACCATAAGTCCTTGGGGCGCGGGATGTTTATGTAATAAATTAACACTAAGAAACTTCATCATCATCATCATCATCAATCACCATCATCAATCGCCATCATCAATCGCCATCGCCATATAATAATTTTTTTTGGGGTGTCAGGTTTTATTTTCGTTACGAAATTTCTTGATTCGGTCCCCTTAAAGCCCGCAGTAAAAGCTATACAATAGCTTAATTATTATTATTTTATATTGACCTAAACTTTTGTTACGTATTATATACTAGCTTTTGCCCGCGGCTTCGCCCGCGTGGACATAGCTTTAATGACTCTTTTTGAGGGTGAGTGGTGCGCGAGCCGCAATCAGCTTGCAAGCGTGGACATGAGTTTTCTCCAGGTACCTCAGGAACTGTATCGGGCTATTCGGATTAGCAGTCTTTGTCACTTCCCACCCCCTCAACAAATTCTACACAAAAAATCACTTTAATCCGTTGCTCCGTTGCGACACCACCGACGTGCGCGAGCATAGAAAACAGTTGTCCCCAGATCCCTCGGAAACAGATAGGATATACTTTTTAATAAATTATATCATTTTACACCTCATCTCTGTGCTGAAAATCACACCAACCCATTTTAAACGAACAAAGAGTATTTTTTTAGCTTCCTCAGGAACTTTTTCCTTAGGGACTTTTTCCTCAGGAAAGTAGACTATTTGATTCCCAGTGATACAGGCTACCTGCATTCCAAATTTCATCATGATTAGTAGAGGTGTTGAAGTGTGAATAGGTAACAAACCAACCAACACATTTTCACATTTATAATATTAAGTAAGGATTTCTAAATCTTAAATAACATATAGAGCGTCGGTGGCAGAACGGTTAGGGCCAGTACCTCCTGTCTGGAAGGCCGTGGTTTGAATCCTGCCACTTACCAATATCTATACGAATATCGATTTCATACTGGTATGTACGTTTATCCGACGCTCTTACGGTGAGAAAAACATCGTGAGGAAACCTGTACACGCCTGCGAAGAAACCCGCGTAATCGTCTAAGGCCTGATCGCCCTAACTCAGGGCAGATCGAGCCCCTTGGTGGGGACGTATATAAACTGATATGATGAAATAACACATATACCTATATTATCAAAAAAATAATTCAAATCATTATATCAATCTAGTAATAAAATTTCCTAAAAATATTAATATGGGTCAAATCCTCGAGTCGTATAAGCTCCAAAGGAGCCCATGACGCACTTCTCGTTGCCGCGCTGGATGGCAATAGACAACCTTAGCAGCAGGTAGGATCTCACGTCACATCTCCTCTCTCGAAGGCGACGGCCAATCTCCTTTGTGAAGGCAAAGGCCTCTGCTGAGGGTTCAGCAGCCGGTTGTCTCACAGACCAGCGGCACAAAGCAGTAATTTGCCTCCAAGACCGAGCACTTATTATGCTTTTTTCTCGCCGCAAATTGAGCAGCAGTACCGCACGGGTGAGGAGTGAGGCAAAAAAAGTGGCGTCCCAATGCAGGCACGTTCCTCTCTGCCATAGCACCTGTTTAAACCCTCTGGCCTTTTGCCATCAGATCGAATAAAGCCCGGCGGCTGCATCAAAGACGGAATATTCCATCTGGCCGAGACCAGTGCCCTCCGAGTGAGGTCATTAAGGAATTGGTGACGTGGGAATCTTCGCAAACAACGACCGCAACTCAGTGAGTGATGGCCAATTGCCTCCACCGTGGACCCGCAAATACATTGATGAGGTTCACAGATATTGATATTGCAGGCGGAGAGCAACTGCCACACGCAAATAGTCGCCGTCAGAAGAGTTCCCATATCTGTGCCTCCTGTTAAAAGATGCTAAACTCGATTTAAATGTGTTTTTAATTTTTTTACACTATTGTAATCTGTAAAAAAATACCTATCTGTTCGTCTATGAAATACATCGCTACGTGCCATAGTTCCAGAGTTAGAGTTGTTTAAAGTAGCGTATGCTGAAAAATACATCAAAGAAATCCACTCAAAAGTATGAAATAATATTTTAATGTTTTAATACAATATAAGTGCGTTTTATTATCCCTGCAGTGCCATCTATTGACATTCTGCTGCTATGATTATAATGTGTGGTATGTGTAGCTAATGTGTGGGAAAAAGTACTCTATTGTTATTATTGTAAGTATCGATAGATAATTTCCCACGGGACCTCTTTAGTTTTCCGGGATAAAAAATACCCGCCTATACAATGATGGTCAAAACACCCCATCCCAATGTAAAGGTTTCATATTGTTACGTTGAGCCATTCTAAAGAATTTTTTTTTTGCATTCCTGAAGGAACCCTTAATTTTTTTGGGATTCATAATGTCCCATTTTTAGTTTGCGATAAGGGTATCAACGTGTAAAATTTGATTGTAATAGGTCAAGCCACCTTTGCGTGGTGAGCCATTCTATAAATGTATACTTTTGATTTTCCCACGGGAACTATTGAATTTTCCGGGATAAAAAGTATCCTATATGTTAACCCGGGCTATAAGGAACCACCATACAAAATTTCATCAAAATCGGCCTGGTAGTTTTTGCGTGATGCGCGAACATACAGACAGACAGACAGACAGACAAAAATTCCAAAAGTTGTTGTTTTGGCCTCTGTATCGTTAGTAATGTCCACCACAGTTATTATTTTCCAAAAATATTTCATGTACAGACACGGCCCCGTTACAGTTTTATTATATTATAGACTAGCTTTTGCCCGCGGCTTCGCCCACGTTGACATAGCTTTTATGACTCTTTTTGAGGGTGAGTGGTGCGCGAGCCGCAATCAGCTCGCAAGCGTCGACATGAGTTTCCTCCAGGTACCTCAGGAACTGTATCGGGCTATTCAGATTAGCAGTCTTTGTCACTTCCCACCCCCTTAACAAAATCTATACAAAAAATCACTTTAATCCGATGCTCCGTTGCGACGCCACCGACGTGCGCGAGCGTAGAAAACAGTTGTCCCCAGATCCCTCGGGAACTATGTCAGGATATACTTATTAGTAAATTATATCATTTTCCACCTCATCTCTGTGCTAAAAATCACACCAATCTATTTTTTCGTTACGAATTTATATAAAACGAACAAAGAGTATTGTTTTAGTTTCCTCAGGAACTGCATCGGGCTATGATAATTTCCACAGATAAAAGGTTGACTATTTCATTTCCAGTGATACATGCTACCTGCATGCCAAATTTCATCAAGATTGAAAGAGGTGTTGAAGTGTGAATAGGTAACAAACAAACAAACACATTTTCACATTTATAATATTATTATTAAGTAAGGTTTTCTAAATCTTAAATAAAGTATAGAGCGTCAGTGGCAAAACGGTTAGCGCCACTACCTCCTGTCCGGAAGGCCGTGGTTCGAATCCTGCCACTTATCAATATCTATACGAATATCGATTTCATACTGGTATGTACGTTTATCCGACGCTCTTACGATGAGAAAAACATCGTGAGGAAACCTGCACACGCCTGCGAAGAAATTCGAAGCTTATGTGTGAAGTCAATCAACCCACAATGGGCCCGCGTGATCTTCTAAGGCCAGATCGCCCTAACTCAGGGCAGGTCGAGCCCCTTGGTGGGGACGTATATAAACTGATATGATTAAATAACACATATACCTATATTATAAAAAAACTAATTCAAATCATTATAGGTATCAATCTAGTAATAAAATTTCCTAACAATATTAATATGGGTCAAATCCTCGAGTCGTATCAGCTCCAAAGGAGCCCAAGACGCACTTCTCGTTGCGCGCTGGATGGCAATAGACAACCTTAGCAGAGGTAGGACCTCACGTCACATCTCCTCTCTCGAAGGCGAAGGCCAATCTCCTTTGTGAAGGCAAAGGCCTCGGCCGGTTGTCTCACAGACCAGCGGCACAAAGCAGTAATTTGCCTCCAAGACCGATTACTTATTATGCTTCTTTCTCGCCGAAAATTGAGCAGCAGTACCGTACAGTGAGGCAGAAAAAAAGGTTTCCCAAAGCAGACACGTTCCTCTCTGCCATAGCACCTGTTTAAACCCTTCAGCCTTTTGCCATCAGATCGACTAATGCCCGGCCGGCGGCAGCATCAAAGATGGAATATTTCATCTAGCCGAGACCAGTGCCCTCTGAGTGAGGTCATTAAGGAATTGGTGACGTGGGAATCTTCACAAACACGACTGCAACTCAGTGAGTGATGGCCAATTGCCTCCACCGTGGACCCGCAAATACATTGATGAGGTTCACAGATATTGATATTGCAGGCGGAGAGCAACTGCCACACGCAAATAGTCGCCGTCAGAAGAGTTCCCATATCTGTGCCTCCTGTTAAAAGATGCTGAACTCGATTTATGTGTTTTTATTTTTTTACACGATTGGAATCTGTAAAAATATACCTCTCTATTCGTCTATGAAACACATCGCTACGTACCATAGTTCCAGAGATTAAAGTAGCGTATGCTGAAAAATACATAAAAGAAATCCACTCAAAAGTATGAAATAATATTTTAATACAACTTAGCGCGTTTTATTATTCCTGCAGTGCCATCTATTGACATTCTGCTACTATGATTATAATGTTTGGTATGTGTAGCTAATATATAGAAAAAAGTACTCTATTGTTATTATTGTAAGTATCGATAGATAATTTCCCACGGGACCTCTTTAGTTTTCCGGGATAAAGAATACCCGACTATACAATGATGGTCAAAACACCCCATCCCAATGTAAAGGTTTCATATTGTTACGTTGAGTCATTCTAAAGTTACAATTTTTTGCATTCCTGTAGGAACCCTAATTTTTTTGGGATTCACAATGTCCCAGTTTTAGTTCGCGATAAGGGTATCAACGTGTAAAATTTGATTGTAATAGGTCAAGCCACATTTGCCTGGTGAGCCATTCTATAAATGAATACTTTTGATTTTCCCACGGGAACTCTTGAATTTTCTGGGATAAAAAGTATCCTATATGTTAACCCGGGCTATAAGGAACCACCATACAAAATTTCATCAAAATCGGCCTGGTAGTTTTTGCGTGATGCGCGAACATACAGACAGACAGACAGACAGACAGACAAAAATTCCAAAAGTTGTTGTTTTGGCCTCTGTATCTTTAGTAATGTCCACCACAGTTATTATTTTCCAAAAATATTTTATGTACAGACACGGCCCCGTTACAGTTTTATTATATTATATAGATTTTGGTGTGGTGTTACTGAAACCAATAAACGTATTTCTTTCTTTTACAATGTTCTATTGTGCTTCTGCCAGAGCGTGCTACTAATTTGGGTCACTGGACTTAAATTACAGCACCGTGGCCGAAGTGCATATTCTAACACGGGACTACGATCAACTCCAGGCCCTAAGTACGATCTAAGGATCTTCTCGAGCAACCTTGAGATATTTATAGAAATTTGGAGGCGCCCTTCAGTATCTGCGGGCTTTCTCACTATTTTAAAATACCTGCCGAATTGCTATTACTGAAGCATACTGAAGTCCCTGGACACCTTCTACACTACGTGCCACCTACGTGCGCCTATCTGCCTTTAACTTTGAGATCAAACGTCGCAATTAGTACGGCTTGTTGATGCAAAAGATTCAGGAATTTATTTTTGAAGTCGGTTTTTAACTTATATTTTTTTATACTCCTCCCGCAGCTTGCTGAGCAGTAACGTGCAAAACACTAACTTTGGGGGATGGCATGACACTGAACATGTTGACTACGTGGTCGGGATACTCCTCCCGCAGCTTGCTGAGCAGTAACGTGCAAAACACTAACTTTGGGGGATGGCATGACACTGAACATGTTGACTACGTGGTCGGGATACTCCTCCCGCAGCTTGCTGAGCAGTAACGTGCAAACACTCACTTTGGGGGATGGCATGACACTGAACGTGTTGACTATGCGGTCAGGATACTCCTCCCGCAGCTTGCTGAGCAGCAACGTCCCAAGTCCCGACCCGGTGCCACCGCCCAGCGAATGGGTTAGCTGGAAACCTGGAGAACAAGACAGTTAAATTGCTAAACTATCATTCATCATCATGACCTTTTTACCCGACTGTCCATGTAGGCGTGTAATGTTTTCCAGATGTATAAGTATATATTATGTATGTATGTAAGTATACAGGGTGACTGGAACATGCCTGCATACATTGGACTAAGGACCCTAACTCACTAGACCGACTCTCCACAAGTTAAGCGTTCTTAATCGCTTCTTGAGACTGTTGAACAAAGCTTCCCTCATTGACTTTCATTAAATCAATTCATTTATTTAATTTGCTGAGGGACGAAGCGGCTAAATGAATTGACTTAATGAAATGTCATCCAGTTTTACGGCTCATCACACCTATAGATCGAAGAGCGAACAACCGTTGGGAAGAAATGTTCTTGGGTGGCCGGCGACCAAGGACTGGAATACGTAGTTAGACGTGGCTCGCCAGGTTTTATTTATTTATTTATTTACACAGATGTATGTACACAGGATTACAGAAAACTCCAAGATAATGTATAATAAGAGTAGGCTTAGGTTCAGATAATATTAGAGTAGGATAAAAATAGAGTAAGATGAAATATTTAAATTCACAAACTTTTACATAGATTATAAAATATAAACAATACCCACAACAATCAATAAAATATAAATGGTTGACATGCGATATCTACTGAAGAACGAAGGTAGCCCTTGACGCATGTGGCAGACGTGTTCAACAATAAACGTCTTTCGCTGAAACGAAGCTGATTAATTCCACTCGATAAGATAGAGGGCTCACCCTGCAAGCAGTCGCATGGCTCCGCTTCCTTCCTGACGACGTCCATCACGGAATCGACCAGCTCTGCACCCTCCGTGTAGTGGCCCTTGGCCCAGTTATTACCTATAATGTAAAATAATGAATAATAGATTAGTTTACTATCTTGAAAGCAATAATATTCTGTCTGATTCCCAATACGGCTTTCGGCGCCGAAGGTCCACGGCTGATGCCATCCATGATCTTACTGATTTCGTAACAACTGCTTTGGATTCAGGTAATTAATGCATATCATATTTATGGACCTAAGTAAAGCGTTCGATATAGTCTCAATTTCACTTCTTGTCAATAAACTTGAGACCCTCGCTGTTAGAGGAATACCCCTACAGCTTTTCTCTGACTATGAGTACTAGCTGTCAGAAAACAGTGGGTGGCTGTTGACATAGTAATAAGTGACGAGTTACCAACCACTTATGGAGTTCCACAGGGTTCTTACCAGCGCCACTTTGTCCAAACACGTAGTTGTCAGGTCGGAAGAGCTGGCCGAACGTGGAAGACCTGATGGCGTCCATGGTGCCAGGCTCAAGATCCACCAGCACCGCGCGCGGCACGTAGCGAGTGCCTGCAAGTTAAACACAACTGAGGTTATAAAAGATAACACCTATAGCGCCATCTAGTATGATGGTACGGAACTCTATGTGTGCGGTTCTGACTCGCACTCGGTCGATTTTTTAAGCTATTGTTTAGCTTTTATCGCGGGACCGAATCAAGAAATTTCGTAACGAAAATAAAACCTGACACCCCAAAAAAAATAAACATATTGAGTTCTAAAAAACTTACAGTGCCATCTATCTATCCATCATGATGATGATGATGATGATGATGATGGCGATGGCGATGGCGATTGATGATGGCGATTGATGATGAAGATTGATGATGGCGATTGATGAAGGTGATTGATGATGGCGATTGATGATGGCGATTGATGACGACGATTGATGAGGGCGATTGATGATGACGATTGATGAGGGCGATTGATGATGGCGATAGTTGATGGCCGATGATGATGATGGTGATGATGATGAACTTTCTTAGTGTTAATTTATTACATAAACATCCCGCGCCCCAAGGACTATATGGTACTGGTAAATACTGCATAAATAAAAAATAAATAAATTTTCATTATAGACCCACTTGTTGAGAGGCTCTACTGAGGCTAAGTCTGCCTAAGTCGTCCATAGTCTCAGCCATGCCCACGCTGATATTGACACACGCACACAAACACACAAATAGAAACCCTCATGTTAGTTTTTAGCTCTTAGTTTTAGTTTTTAGGGGAACATAAAAAAAGGGAATTATATTTTTCGTCCTCAATTAAATACATTCATCTGTATTCAATATTTTCGTTCTCAAATTGATAGATCTGTCACCAAATTGATAGATCTGTCATCAAATTGATAGAACTGTCATTATAAAATACGTGTGGCACTCGGGGACTGCCGCGGTAAAGCTAGGGGGTAATCGGTCAAAAACAATAAATAAATGAGCGAGCGAAGCGAGCGATGTTAGGTTCGGTCAGGTTTGATTGATTTAACAGTCAAAGAGCCTCGCGAAGCGAGGCTCCCCACCCTGAGTACAAAAGAACTTCGCAGCAGAAGAAATCATCGGAAGATGACCCCTAACGGGGGCGTAGCCCCCGCCGCCCGTTTCGAACATCAACAAACTTTCGGGATCCGAAGAGGATGTGGGAGTATCTGTAGGTCACCTTTGTTAGTAATTTTAGGCATTTCTTTGGCGACAGATCTACTATTTTGGTGACAGATCTACTATTTTGAGTACAAACTATATTATTTAGGAACTTTCAATTTTTTTATTTAGTGATCGAATCTATTTAATTGACAATCGATAAAAGACTTTTCTGGTGATAAATCTTTTCCTTTTGAGTATTGTTTTGGTGTTGTTTGATGACTTTACTTTGGTGACAGATCTACTATTTTGAGTACAAACTATACTATTTAGGGAATTTCATTCTTTTTATTTAGTGATCGAATCTATTTAATTGACAATCGATAAAATCATACCCATAAAAAAAGATCAAAAAAATTAAGGAAACCATTTTATTTTACCAAACTAACAATAAAATTTTTCGTACACTTAATTACTGAACATTTAATTGGAAATAAATTTTCAGAGTTAATAAAAAACAAAAAAAATAAATTAAAAGAAAAAGCCCATTTTTCTTTTAATTTAATTTTTCAATCAATGTTTAGTATTAAAAAATAAAAATCTGCCAAAGCAAATGGACAAATTAATAACGTGTGTTTCCTCCACGAGCTCATCAAAATTTACAACCGTCTAGGCATGCTAAGAATGATATTGTCTATCGTTACTAGGGCTTCCATCCCGAGATTCGAGAGTCTCGATTTCCCGAGAGTCTCGAGCGATATTTAGTCCCGAGATTTTTCACTTCCAGTCTCAGGATTTTCGAGAGTAATTCAAACGCTATGTAGATTATATTTCCTATAAAGTTTCGCGTTTAATTTTTAACGGTTTTGATTTGGTATAATTTTGCGATTGTGTACTGGCAACACTAGTCTTCGTTCAGGCCCGAAATAAAAAAAAACTGCTGAGCAATACTGTCGAGACGAGAAACGTAAGCATAGAAAGTCATTTAATTTGTTGTATTATTATCATATTAAATCTAAGTTAATGCTACTTATTTGTGCTAGATAACTGGATAGGTTTACGAGTTTGTATTAAATGTACTTATAATGAGTGCCGTGGTCGTTATAGCTGAACTGCATGTTCGAGTTTGCCATTGAGATTCACGAACAAAAAGATTGAATGTTAATAACATTAATCAACACTCGCAATATTTATTTACGCCTTCTTTTAACAAAAGATTGACAATTTAACACATTTTTGGGTGAAATATTGTGAGCATTGATTGAGGTTATATTTATGAATCATGTCCTTATTCTGAGGATAGGCCGTATTCTGGGAATATTGTAAATTTCCGCCTGAATAAAATGGATTCTCGAGAAGACGCAACCAGTTTTCGATTAGCGAATGCTTTGAGGAAGCGAATCAAGCAATGTATTAATCTGTAGATTATCAGAAGCCAGTCTTTTGCAATATTTGTACAATCCAGTACTTCAAAGACACCACTGATTGCGACACTTTTGAAAAACATGTTGAGTTCGACACAGCTGCATTATTTGCAAGGATATTCATTCAAGCGCCTAAATAACACTGAAATGATATAGCTGTGGAAGACAATGATGTGAATGTGATGGCTGTGGAAGAAGATCATTCCCTCGACCAAAGCAGAATTAGATCGAGAAATTGAAAAAGTGATGCAAACAACCCCAATTACCACTCAATCTGAGGATGGTAACGAAGACGCTGTTTATACGGCATTTATAATTGAGAAAGCTCTTTTTGAGAATGGTGGAGATAGAGGAAAACATTAAAAAAATTCTATGAGTATCCTTTGACAATTACTCCTACCAGTGTCGAGAAAGAGAGAGCCGTGTCAACTGCTGGCTATTTCTGCAATAAAATTAGATCGTCATTAAGTGACAAAACATTAAACAGTTTTTGTGTATTAAGGTCATACTACCAAGATTATCGCATGTCATGTTTTAAAAAAATTGTTCCATACTTGTATATTTTTTCTGTTTTAATAAAAACAATATACTTACTTTTTGAATTTGATCATTTATTTACCAAATTTACTTATTAAATAGCAATATTAGCAATGCGTCATACATACTTAACCTAAAGTCTCGAAACTCTCGAAATCACGAGAATCCCGAGAGTCAGCCGTGTAGTCTCGTCTCGATCTCGGGATTGCAAAATAGGTTCGAGAGTGGAAGCCCTAATCGTTACCTGGGGAAGTCTCTGCCTTTCTTCCGTTACGGCTCTTCGCAGTTCATTCAAATTGTCAAGAGTTGGTATTCTCGATCTTACCCCACGTTTCAGTAAGTCCCATACATGTTCTATCGGGTTCATGTCTGGCGATCTCGCTGGCCAGTCCATTATGTGAATATTCACGTCGTTCAGATAGGCTTGAGTCCGTCGAGCAGTATGCGGCCGAGCATTGTCTTGCATTAAGACGAATCCTTCACCAATATACGGGGCAAATGGCACCACGTTTTCTTCTAAGACTTCCATTATGTACCGATCTGCCGCCAGACTGCCACCATCGATTACCACCAAGTCCGTGTGAGCTCCCAAACAATTCCACCCCAAACCATTATTGACCCTCCACCGTATGCTACAGTTGTTTCGAAATTGGCTTGGTTATATCGCTCTTCTTTGCGTCGCCATATTCTTTGCCTTCCATCAACTTGATTTAGGAGAATTCTGCACTCATCGCTAAACAAAACTCTACTCCATTGATCCCTTGCCCAGTTGTAGAAATTTCGAGCAAAAGCTAGCCTGTTTCTCCGATGATGCACCTCGACTTTTGGAGCCTTTGCAGGTACGAATGAACCAATTGCAGCTTCTTTAAATCTTTTCCGCACTGTGCGCTCACTCACAGCTACTCCCCGAACTTCTTGAAGTTGAGTTCGAGCTTCAACCGCCGTTAAACGAGGGTTTCTACGCACACGAAGTTGAACAAATCGGTCATCCCTCCTTGATATACATAATCAGGCATAATGCGTTCCTTAATTTCAAAGGCGTCCTTATTTATTGCAAAAGTTACAAAAATCCCGTTTGCCTTAATAAAAACAACACAATTTCAATGAATCGCCTTCAACCGTAATGAGTAAATTGTTCGTGACAGTCAATAAACGGAATATAATTGAAAGAATTGCAAAAAAATGACGATCAACATTTTTCTTAATTTAAAATTATTCGTTCTAAAATATATGGCTAGTATAACCAGCCAGTAATCTTAAATAAAAAAGTTTCGTACATATTTTTTATGTTCTGCTAAATTTGCCGGTGAGTGTATATTAAATGCACAATTTATTTAATGTACTTAATTGGATAAGGAAATGCTGTATTGCTTAAATTCGCTTCGTAAGCCATAAGTAATTTCTCGTAAAAAGTAAAGGATAAAAAATGGTTATTGTGGGTTATCCCAAAGAGATAGATAATATATACCATCGCAGACTTTTTTGTAGACCTTTTTAAGGTTTGCAATACTGTAGTACATTATTTTGATCTATCTCGTATGGATCAGCCAGCGTTTGCAATGTAAGCGCAAAAAATGTGTTCATTTACGACATCACATTAGAAACCACTAAAATTATCAGTGTTTCTCCACCATACTATGCATGTATTATACATATAAACCTTCCTCTTGAATCACTGTATCTATTAAAAAAACTGCATCAAAATCCGTTGCGTAGTTTTAAAGATCTAAGCATACATAGGGACAGACAGACAGCGGGAAGCGACTTTGTTTTATACTATGTAGTGATTATAAAAATACAAGTATATTTGAGATTGTCAAAATAAGCCCTTTCATTTGATATGTCATACAGAAGACATATAGTTTGCAATACTTTTTTAAAATTTTCTAATTTACCCCCTAAAAGTGGCCCCAACATATCACCTACATTACTAGTCCGTATTTGGGTCACTGACTTTCATATGAGTATCAAATTTCAACACGAACGGTCCAGTAGTCTCGAAGCCAATTGGTTGTGACAGACGGACGGACAGACACACGAGTGATCCTAAGGGTTCCAAAGTCAATAAAATAGGACATTATAATCAATTTAAAAGAAAAACTATCGCAGCTAAGTAGGCTTTCTAAGTTAACTAAAGGATTAATAGTCGACCAACTGTGTGCAGTTGGATTTGAAAAAAAGTAACAGCTTTTCCATACAAAATGTTCTATTACCAACTGCAAACATTATTTTGTTTTTCAAAATGTACATTTATTTTTAGAAAAGACCACGGAACTCTACTTTGCGCGTGTCCGACTCGCACTTAGCCAGTTTTTACCTTTTGAGGTTAAGAACCTTTAAAAACTAAGTGCAAAAGTTAGACAACACAGTAGACTGCAGACACTTCGGACTTTGTCACCAAAGTTCTCGAGTGGCGACCGCGCACCAGAAGACGTAGCGTAGGCAAGCCTCTCACGCGATGAAACGATGACCTGGTGAAGGTCGCGGGAAGCCGCTGGATGCGGGCAACGCAGAATCAGTCGTAGTGGAAATCTGCGGACGTCTTTCGGCTGATATGATGATGATGTGTATCAGAACTAATCAGAAGTGAAGGTCGTCAGTGCAGTAAATAAACTCGTTATTATAGGGTTTAAAGTTTATTAGGTCATAACTTAAAATGCCGAGGAATTGATCAAAACAGTTGTCTTTTTTTTTCTTTACGTTAAAGAGTAAAGAAAATAACCACACTCTTGCACTTTTTCAATGTTTTTTTCGTTTCAATTAAAAACAACAACTACTTAATTTTAATGAATCCAACTAACATATTGGAGTATGTATTTAGACTAATCGACTAAGAAAACTTTAAGGTTTAAATCGGTCTGGTTTGCCTGAAAATCTCTGTTTTAAAAGAAGTTTCTTTGTTATATTTTTTTCTGTTACAAAAGTTAACGAATCGTATTTCTGCAACTAACAAAATGAAGCCATTGAAATGAAGAATCAGGTTACAAAAAAACACTTCCATATTAATTTGTTCAATCAATTTTGTAATTTCTGAGAAAAATCGAGATCCCTGCGACCAAAGTTTCCAATGCGTCGTCCGTCGCCTTTAACGAAGTTAATAATACAATCTACGCGACCAGTATAGTATATGGCTCAGGACAACTGGCTGGCCAGATATCAAGCTAGCGTAAACTTACAAGTGTGTCACTACAATATTTCCCCCAATTAAAAAATACCACAAGCAAAACCAAAGTACAACGCTAGTCAGTACATTGTAGTACAATGTCAAGTTACAAGCACAGAGTGATTAGTATATAACTCTGCTCACACTAAACAACGCACTATGTTCTCGCTGACTCAGCTGTAGGATACAGTTCATGCTTGTTTATTAGAGTAGCATGTATTGAAATTTATTACTCGACTACGGAAAAAATAAAAGGAGGTTATTCATCAATTTATCATTATCATACATAACATTGTTATATTTAACTCATTTATTTTATATACAGAGTGGGCCTTACTGTGTTTAGAAATTATATAAAAAATGTTTTTTTTTTAAATAAGTTAATTCAATAATTAATAAAACTAATTAATTTAAATTTTTTTTGGATTTTTTTAATTTTGGAGTAAGTTGCTTATAAATAGATAAAATAAATAACTTTTCATTATCAGATTAAAAATCCATAGTTAGGTTAGTAGTAGACTTATAACCAGGTTAGTAAAGCACCTATGAACACAAATAATTTATTTAAATAACCCAATGGATCGTTCCACTCAGGATTTCTGGATGGGACAATCCATTCGGTCTGCAATCATCTTTAGGATGCCGTTGTCACTGCTCCGTAGTCTGCGTAGCATGGAGGCATTTTTTTCCGCATAATAGCATAAAAGTCATCTGCACGTGCCTCCGCGAACACACCAGATGCACTACAGAAACGTGGCAGTCTCAACAGCATCCCAAAGGCTTATTATATTGCACACGCAGGACGTTGTAGGCTCGTTGCGTATACTTAACCCAGAGGCCGCTCGAGTAGAATGATTGGCAGTGTGCCTTGAATAGTGTTAATTTTACGTCTTTTGTGCATCGCGCGAACCTGCGGGCCAGCATGTTGCTCCTCACCGCCAACGCCCTACGTTCCTACGTGCTCAATATCGGAATCGTGTCCGAGGTCTTCTGTCACAATATGACCAAGATACTTAAAGCGGTCTACCACGGGAAGGGCTGATGCATTAAGTACAACAGGAGGAACACTACTAGGCCGATATTTACCTATTTATTTTATTTATTGATGTGTAACATCTTTGCTCTCGCTTTCCTGCAATTTGTGGGAGTGAATTCGTGAAATGGGACGGAAATGTGTAACAGGAAATGTGAACGTTTTTTAATTCTCGAAAACTAAGGTTGTCATAGCCATGCCGCCTAATGTGATGGCAAAGGCAAAGATGACATATTACTATTCGAAGGGTCGGCCCGTGAATGTACGACCCGATAATTAATTAATTTCATAAGTATTTTGTCACATGTTACACATCATACGCGAGTACTGTAGGTCTCGTTTTTTTTATAATGTAATCAAACTTTAAGTATTACATGGATTTTACAATAAATTGTTTCAATACAAAACCGAAAAAAAAGGAGCAGTTAAGTACAAACTTTTAGTACAAAATTAATTTAAGCATTCTTTTAGTTATGTTTAAGTTTACTACGATGAAAACTAATTAAAACGTCGATTTATGTCTACTCAATATATTCGCAAAGTTTAGATTCAATCCGGAATGTAGTTTTATTATTAAAAGCGGAACTACGTTTGTATGGAAACGCGAGCCTCCTGGGGACCCTCGAGTGTGTCTACTCAGTAAACTAAACAATGAAAACCTAACTTGATAATTTTCCGTTTTAAATTAATTTATGCTAAACCATACAAAATTTCAACTTTATAACTGTTATGGTCGGAGTAAAACGGCTGTGACATACGTACCGACGGACGGACGGACGGACCGACACGTGACGAAATATTGAGGGACAAAATTAATTATGTCAAATTATACCAGTTTGACTATACGAAACTATAAGGGTTCCTAGTTTGACTACGAAACCCTAAAAAGCGAGTTGATACTTGATAAATATACAAAAAATGTAAAAACCCATTTTTTAGGGTTCCGAAGTCAACAAGCACCTTTGATGAATGCTGCTCGCCGCTGCCGGTTCGCGTCAGACAGTCCGTCAAAGGGGTCGCCCTAGTTCAATCGCACCGCTCGCCGCGCCACCGACGTTGTCGTCGCCACGATGACCCCTTTGACGGAGTGTTTGACGCGAGCCGACAGCGATGAGCGGCATTTATCAAAGGTGCAGGTAATTCAGCAAACGAACTATACATGTCGCCACGGCACGAGCCGCCTCTACTCAAAGGATGCAGACACGAAATACATAAAAGCGTACACCAGCACAACATGAATTGGGCATTATATATACTGATGGTGATGAATGATGATTCTGAGTACACTCAATTGAGTGATGAAGAGTAAGAAGGTAGGTAGTGTACGACGAGTACTCCGTTCAAGTGTACCGACACCATAAATAAGCGAATGGACTTTACATTATCGCACTCGCGTCGTCGCCTCGCCTCGCCGAGAGCACAGTATATAAATTAGTACTAGCGTACCGAGAGCAAAGTATATATTATATGAGTACTGACATACAGTATGGACACTCCCTGCCGCTCTCTAGATTGCGACCTCACCCCCTCATCACTCAGATTGATACAGATTGGTTGCAGTTTGGTTATAGGATTTCACCGCCATTTTGTTTGTTCCATCATTCCTTTTTTGAAATGTAATTTTTGGCCCGTTGTATGAAGTGTGGAGTCAGCAACGCAGCTCGCCAGCTCGGGCCCAGTGTTGCCAATTTAGCGACTTAGTAGCTAGATCTAACGTATTTTCGGAGCAGTCTAGCGACAAAAAAAATCAACGCTTCATACATTTTAGCGACTTTTCAAGCACAGTAACACCATACATCTAGCGACAGAATAGCCATTTTTATATTGTTCTAGTGACTTTTTAAACACTATTTAGCTACATTTAACAAAAGTCATTTGGCAACACTGGACGCAGCTCGGCTTCATTCATTAGCAACATTGCTTTCTGCCGGGAGCGTGCGCCTCTCTAAGATTGTGCGATTAAACAATTTATCGTACTTTTTGTATATTTACGATTAGTACCTTGTAATAGGTACCGTTGTTAATTGGTGAAAAGTGAACGTAATATAAAATGGGAGATAGGGATTTAGTGAACTTGATAAGAGAAAGAGATGTGGTGAGAATACTTTTCAAAAAATATCTCAACGAAGCGGGATTTGAATACGGTCGACTCACTAAACTTCGGTTTGTAAGAGTCGTTAGTAAAAATGACGAGGACGAGGAGAACGTGTGCAAGATTACGAGAGACCTGTCTGAAGACCTAACACGGCTAAACAAACGAATACGAGAAAAGATTTTACAGAGACCTGATTGGAAAGAGGAAGACTTGCAACAGATGCTCGAGGACCAAATTAATGATAAAATAGACTATTATCGTATCATATATTTACAAACATATTGTTAAGAATCACAGATCAAGAAACCTTGTATGTAAGTATGCCATGATGCGCCTGCTCTAATTTTGTTACATTAGGTATTTTAGGCAGAGATATGCTATCTTCAACCGACTTCAAAGAGGATAGGGAGATTCTCAATTCGACTGTATGTTTTTTTTTGTATGTTTGTTATGCGACATCTCTGCCGTTTGTGAACCGATTTTGAAAATTCTTTTTTTATTTCAAAGAGTATACTCCCGAGGGGGTCCCATTGTGACCAAGTCAGGATCTGATCATGGGATCCCAGGAAAATCGAGAACAACCCTCAAATTTTATAGGCAAATATTACGCGTTTCATGTATTTCCTAAAACTATTCAAGTTTTGGCGTCTGGTAGTCATTATCTCATCATCATCATCAGATGAGGTGATGAAGGAAAGTACAACTCCTTAACGGTTAGGAGTTGGAGGATAATTCTTTAAAAATTTTACGTAGACCGATAGTTATATTCTTTCAGGTTATTCAGATGAGCTGATGATGGAAGATTTACCTCTTAACTTTCATGCTATTAAAATGATGATGGAAGCCACAGGAATCTGTATCTGTTAATGAAACACATGCATTATGAATTATGATTTGATGGTTCCTATTGGCGAGTGGGTGATTGGGTATAACGTTGTTAGATAGATAGCATTATCACTAAAAATAAATAAAATAAAAATAAAAGTTTAAAAAACTTAAAAACCGACTACAATATGAAATTCACTCAAAAGTATGATATAATATTATTATACTTAGATACATGACATTAAACAACAATAACGAAATCAAAGGTGGCTAGGAATTTAATAAGGGGCCTAAGTTTTTTTTGAGGTTGGTGTCAGCAATGCCATCGAATCTAAAACATTTGATACGTAAGTAGCCAGAGATCCCTACTAATATTATAAATGCGAAAGTAACTCTGTCTGTCTGTTACGCTTTCCCGCAAAAACTACTGAACGGATTTGGCTGAAATTTGGTAGGTAGACAGATTAGGACCTGGATTAAAACATAGGCTACTTTTTACCACGCTCGCGAGCCGCTTGCGGCTCGCGCACTGCGCACCCTCGAAAAGTCATAGAAACGTGGTCCAAGCGGGTGAAGCCGCGGGAATCAGCTAGTATGCTATATATAAGGGGAGGTAGATAGGTTACATGCATCCTAAAAGTGAAGCAAAAAAAAGATGCCAATTGGCATCTCTTTTCATAGTAGCATTCGGTAGGTACCTATTATAATGTGTGTGTAAATGGATTCGATTTTCAAATGTGGCTTGTTAGTGCATAACCCATCTATGGTAACAAATCTCTGTAAGTAGCCGTATGCTGATACCGACCTCAAAAAAAAAATTAGGCCCCTAATTTAATTCGTACCCACCTTTGATTTCGTTATTGTTGGTTAATGTCGCGTATCTAAGTATAATAATATTATTTCATACTTTTGAGTGAATTATTTTGAAGTCGGTTTTTAGGTATTTTAAACTTTTATTTTTTAGGTGTTTTGTTTAAGGCGTGGTATTGATTGGATCAGTTGTCTCTGTCTTTTTCTTTACGTGTAAAGAGTAAAGAAAATAACCAACCTTTTTAAATTTTTCAATAGTTTATCGTTTCAATCAAAAACTACAATCCCTACTAATATTATAAATGCGAAAGTAATTCTGTCTGTCTGTCTTTTACGTTTTCCCGCTTAAACCTCTCAACCGATTTTGATTTTTGGCACAGACAATCTTTAGACCCTGAGAAAGGACATAGGCTACCTGAGTTTCCACGCTCGCGAGCCGCTTGCGGCTCGCGCACTGCGCACCCTCGAAAAGTTATAGAAACGTTGTCCACGCGGGTGAAGCCGCGGGAAACAGCTAGTGAAATTATAAAAAATAATAACATTACTCACGTTGTGTTGTCATTTATACTACATAATATTAGTCGTAACTAGAGTTGAAATGAAAGTAACGGTGTAGACCTATCTTTGGGTTTTTTTTCTATCGAGCCAAAACTGCTCAATCGTGTTTCTAATAGCTTTTGACTTTTTATGGAACATCATCAACAATAAGGGTATTTTTTTCAACCTTGGGTTTTTCTGTCGTTCAGGAATAACGAAAATCTGTAATATTACCGCCTTAAAGTTTTTCTAGGTGTTTCATTTTAAGTATTTTAGGTGTTTTTAACCGACTTCAAAAAAAAGAGGAGGTGTCTCAATTCGCGTATATATATTTTATGTTTGTTCGCGGATAACTTCGTCGTTTATGAACTGATTTTGATAATTCTTTTTTTGTTGGAAAGGAGATATCTCAAGGATTGTAACATGATAAGGAAACCAGGATCTGATGATGACATCCCAGAGAAAACGAGGGAAACCTTAGTTTCCTGTTTGAAGTTGTTTTTTTTTTGTTCAAAATTATAGATAGTGTGCTTTATGTGTTTGTATGAGTTATCATAAATAAATCATTTTGTTACACCCTGTATTATACAGTAACAATATTGGTGTAGGTCCCGTTAACTGGGGCTTCTACTCGTCATACTGAACAACTTTCCCCGAGGAACCCACAGTCAATTCGCAAAACAAATCGATACTCCATACAAAAATGCACAGAATTGGTCAGATGAGCGTTTTGTATGACGAGTTGAAAAATTGTTTTGCGATTTCAGTCAACTTGTAGAATTAAAGTTGTTCAGTACGATGAGTAGAAGCCCCAGTTAACGGGACCTACACCAATATTGTTACACTGATGTTCGCGGAGCGGGTAAATTTTTCCATACTCACACATATGTAGGTAACTATAATCTCATGTGTATATTTCTGACAAATAAATATTTCTTTTTTACTTTTTATTTATTTATTAGTATTTAAGTTAAAGATCATGAATAGTAGGTAACACTGAAAAACCAGCCAAGTGCGAGTCGGACATGCGCAAAGTAGGGTTCCATTGTCTTTTTGGAAAATAAATGTATATTAAAAAAAAATCTGTTGGTAATAGAACATTTTGTATGGAAAACCTATGAACTTTTTACAAATCCAATTGCACTTAATGTATTAAGTTGGCCGACTATTACTCCTAAACTCAGAAAGCCTATTCAGCCGTGATAGTTTTCCCTCTAAATTGATTATATGTCTTACTATTTTAATTTTTTCAGATGTCCTAAAATAGCGGTTTAGCATAAATTAGCACTTTAAAGCTGACTATTTTGCAAACAGATTCCTTCATCGAAATATGGTTTGGAAGACGTAAAGACGTATTCAACTGTTCCCCACACAATAGGGTACGTCAATTTTTTTGAAGATTTTGTTGTACCACTTTGTCGGCTGCTTAATATGTGCTTAGATTAGACCCATGCCAAATAACAGCTCGTGCCAGTACTAATAGTCTCTGAGCTAAGCCACGGACAGACAGACACAGATACATATATTCTTTATTTGCCATTAAACAAGGTACAAATATTGATGTTAGTTTAAAGACCATAGACTCTCTTGTTTAGCCATTATGTTGTAGCATGCAAAATGTATAACTAGAAACGTAAAAAAAAGAAAGAAAAGAATAGATTAACAAACAAACAAACAATTAATTTCACTCCACGTGTAGAATACGAAAACATGTCAATATTATAAGTTAATTCATACGGACGGACATACATGGCGAAACTGACTACAGAACTCTATAAAAAGATAGCATCATTCATCATCATATTATCAGCCGAAGGACGTCCACTGCTGGACAAAGGCCTCCCCCAAGGATTTCCACGACGACCGGTTCTGCGCTGCCCGCATCCATCGGCTTCCCGGGACCTTTACCAGGTCATCGGTCCGAGTGGGAGGCCTGTCTACGCTACGTTTTCCGGTGCGTGGTCGCCTATCGAGAACTTTACTGCCCCAACGGCCGTCTGTTCTACGAGCTATGTGCCCCGCCCACTGCCACTTAAGTTTAGCAATTGTGAGAGCTATGTCGGTTACTTTGGATCTCCTCGTTTCTGATTCGATCACGCAGAGACTCTCCGAGCATAGTAGCACGCTCAATTTCCCTTTGGGTGACCTTGAGACTTCGTATGAGGCCCATAGTAAGCGACCATGTTACAGTTCCGTATGTCATCACTGGCAACACACACTGGTCGAAGAGCATAATCTTGAGACACTGCGGCATTTGGGACGTGAAGATATTGCGAGGCTTCCCGAACGCTGCCCAGCTGACTTGGATTCGACTATTGATCTCTTTCTCGAAGTTTGACCTACCTAACTGGACGGACAAAAAAAGATGGCATGTGCGTTGAAACCTTTTTTTTATTATGAGTTTAGAAACTAAACCTCTTTTGGACAAATGCTTATCGCACAGACTAACATACATATCGCTAGCAATTTTTAAAATAAAAAGCTTTTGTTTCATTTTTAATACATTTATCTTATCGCGTCCGCCGTGACCGGCAGTTCTGTGAACTTCCGTCAACACGTCAAAATATCATATGATCAGTCATAGAAACGTTGTCCACGCGTGTGAAGCCACGGGAAACAGCTAGTTAGTGATAATAATTTGGAGTTAGGTTATAGGTACTACCTATTTATACTTTATCTGATAGCTTTAAAAGAGCAATTCTGTATATAATCTGAATCTCGGAAACGGCTCCAACAATTTTGCTTGAAAGTTAATATAGGGGGATTTTTGGGGGCGAAAAATCGATATAGATAAATCTCATCTCTGGGAAAACGCTATTTAACCTAAACCCTCCGGGAGTACCGACACAAGCGAAAACTTTTTAGTTTTAAAAGTTTTGACCCTGCGAGTGTTCCTGGTTAGGTGTAGAGTTCAATGGTTTTTTCCCCATCTCGGATTACATTTTTACAAGTTTTGACCCTGCGAGTGTTCCTGGTACGGTGTCGGTGACGGTGACGAGCACTCAATAGTTTTATCCCATCTCAAAAATGCCCAACGCGACGAAAGAAGTTTTCTTACTACTGTAAGGTAGGCAATAAAAAGATGCCCTATTTACTACCTACTTGTAGTAAAATTCAAAATTCAAAAGCGTTTGTTTTAAATTACACACACTTTTCTTCATGTCTATTACAAATAATGTCATGGTTCAGATTACAGTCTCAGGTCATAACCTGAAAATAAATGTGACTGTGTCTAGTAAAAGGGACCACTTAAGCGGTATGGAGTTATTGATATCTTCTAAAACTAGATAAAATTACCTATCGAGTAAAAAAAGAATCATTTTCTTAGATGCAACCATTATTTTTTAATATTTTTTTAAACTTGTAGTAGGCAAAATGTACAAGTTGAGAAAAATGACTTTGAAGTTTAAGCTCGTGAAAAATACACTTCTACTAGGAAGTTATGGAATGATTGGTACCAAGTTAATCTACTATCATCAAAGATTGAAAAAAGATATCAATGGTCTCAATAACTGTAATGGTTTGAAAGGTTTACAAAGAAGAAACATGCAAGAGTGGAAAAAATGAAGTATCTTAATTACTGAATAATTTTAAGAAAATACGCTATACTCAATGGATTATTAATTATGGTTATATATTTGAAGTAGTAAAGGAACGGAAAAAATAAAAATACTATGTATCTTTTATGTTTTTTTAATCAAAAGTATTAAAATTATCATAATTAGTTTTACACATTGTCATAACATAAAACAACTAAATTTTATGATTTTTTAAAGTAACATCACAAAATCAGCTAAAATATACATAAGCACAGAGATCCAAAGATAGTAATGATGCTATGTACTATGTTTTGTAGTAATTATCGTGTTTTAAAGTTTAGTGGTTTGATAGTGTTTTTCCTATGGAAATATAATTAGGGTACCACTTTGAGGACCTAGTAAAGTTTAGTGTCACAAGTAAAATAACTACTATTTAACATGATTAATATTACAGAAATCGTGTTATCACTATGTTAAATAGTAAAGTAAATGTATTTCGATAGTAAAATAAATGTTTTTCTGCGAATATTCGTTTGTAAGGAAATTATTCATTAATATTCTAAGTCAGGTACCACTTCACTAAACTTTACACTGGCTTACTTACAAAAAACTTTAAGTATATTTTGCTTACAAAAAAAACAGCTTGACAAACTAAAATAATTTAAGCAAAAAGAAATCATTTTTTTTTATTTCTTAAACTATTAACCAGATTCAGAGCGCTCATCAAGTTCCCTTTGTTTGCAAAAATAAACGTTATTTCTTTTTTGATTTCTGTGGCCCAGTTGGCCACAGTAGCCGCATTTGGGTGTTTTACGTCTTTGGCTTTCTATCGTGAGTACCGACGTCGATGGGGTTGCTGAGTCAGTACTTATGAGCGGCATTACCACGTCATGTAATGGATTTTCCGTAGCACTTGTTGTAATGGTTTTTATAGGTTCTGGACACAACACATCTTGAGCGTCAGGGGAAACATACTGACGAATTTTTTGGAACAAATATTGTTGTCGCTCATACGATAACCTTACAGGCGGTATTGTAGTCGGACTAGCATTTCGAGTGAAATCACAAGTTGGATTAAAAACTGCGATGTTTTTGATATCTTGGTCATCAAACCTTTTGGTACATTGCAGGACTCCAGGATCATTAATGGATGCTTTGTAGTGGTTGTAAGAAAGCAGCATGGGCACGCTTTGTGGGGATTTTTCTTTAAAGAAATCGGCCCAATTGTATGAATGCACATTCATTATTTCGCCAGTTTCATTACCGACAAGAACTGCCGTAACAGTGTCTGAATTATGGCAAGCTGAAACGGCGCACTCCAAAACATCTCGGGCTGTGTTTGAATTGGAAAGACGGAACTTTTTTTTAAATAGTCCGAAGTACAAGTCCGGGGCGAATTTAGTATGTCCAACGGGCAAAAAAGAAAGCTGAAATGATCGATGCTTCCCCGTAAATGTACGCCATAAAGCGTACTGCATCATGAAATTATTTTTATTCTGACCGCAACAATTGTCAGCATGACAAATGACGTCTGTTTCACCGAGCCCAAAATTTTTGAAAAAGTGGTCTATGAATGAGATAACGGTATTTGAACCTTTTCCAGTATTACAAGCTTCTGGAATTATATACAATACAAATTGTTTTACTGGCTCTGCAGCTATGCCAAACAAACCGATTTTATATCCCGCCAAAAAGTAAAGAGGCCCAACCTGCTGCGAGCTATGAGGTAAATGTACCTGTTGCGCAAAATCAAAGGAGTAATGCATTGTTCCTGGCGATGAACATGGCTGGTTTTCCCCAAGTTTCCGGTTTCCAAATACACCTGTTGATCTGTCAATTAATTGTTTGTAATAAGCACGTTCAGTTTGAACTAACTGTAAATGTAGTGAGGATTTTTCTATCAAACTAAGCTTTTCGTGTTCGTCTAACGCTTGCATTTTGCCTAAAGCTGTAATATTTTGTTGACAGTTGGTACATAGATCCGTTCGAGGCTTTTGAATGACGATATTTGGAGCATACGTTTGCCATATTCTGTACCAAGAGCGTAAGCTCACAGCATTTTTTTCCGACAAATTTGTCGCTTCTTGGTACTTATCATAAACGTATCGTTTATTCATTGAGCTAGGAAGAATATGTAAGTCGGGGTTGTGAAAACTTGGAATACGACCAGGCAAGACTAATGAATTTTGTTCCGAAAAAGACTTTATGAATTTTGCAGCATCAATTGTTTGTTGGGCATTACTGGTTCTATTTGTCGCAGAATTATGTGAAGAAGACACTGTTGCTAAATTTCCTGTAAGGACTTTGCTCTTAACATTTTTGTATCTTTTTTCCCCTAATGCATAAACAAACTGAAAAAATTTCTTACAAACAGCTATGCCTCGAAAGTAAAACGTTGTATGAGCTGCTTTTCTGATCTGTGATTTGTGTTTTTCTGTTTTAAGAGTATTGGGACCATGACGAGTTAAAGCATTTAGAGCACCCATAGTAAACAAATTTAAATGATTATGGCCTAGGTCACATTTGGTATTCATTTCCTGTGCTTCTAATCTGGACATTAGTATATCTTCACGAGGAAATTTTTCTTGGCATGACATACCACAGCCGCAACTATCAATAAACTCTTGTTCTTCATGGATTTCCAATTGGGGCAGAAGATCGTCAGTATCAGTAAAAAAATTACGAGCGCCTTCCTCAGGTAAAACAAATTCAATGTCAGATTTTTCGCATCTTTCATTAACAGGACACTCATTTGTTTCTTCGTCAGAATCTTTTTGAATGAACCTTAAATACTCCTGCTCGAAATTCCTTAAATCTATGTCTGAGCATACACCATAATCACATTCCGATTTTTCATGACACGCGCCATCTAAAACAAAAACATAAAATTTTGTAAAACCGTACTTGCTTTATACAATGAAATTCTCGAAAATATTATTAGTTAATACCTGAGCGTGAGACATGACATACAAAAAAATTATATTAACTATTCATCATCGAACGATCTCTTCAAAAATAAATTTTTCATTACTCTTAATTTTAACTCGCGTTTCCTGGCCTCTTCTTCATTTACACCAATATTACTATCACTAACAACACGGTTAGAGGACACTTCAGCTTGAATTTTTTTAATATCATTGAATATTGTGGCCTCTTCTTCATTTACACCAATATTACTATCACTAACAACACGGTTAGAGGACACTTCAGCTTGAATTTTTTTAATATCATTGAATATTGTGGCATAAGCATTAATGCGGTGGTTTTCGGGCAAACGTTCTAGCTCATATAAAATTATTCTGGCTATATCTTCGTTTCGAGGATCTGAAATACTCAGATTGGGATAGTAATTTATGTGGGGTAAGTCCCGAGTACAATAAACAATTTCATTTTCAGAGCGCATGGCAGAAAATCTTATTTCAACTTCTCGTGTTTGGGTGGCTTTATTGGCTGTAACAAAAATAATAGTATAACTATACATATACGGATAGATAAAAGAACTACCTAATAAAAAAAACCGGCCAAGTGCGAGTCGGCCTCGCGCAAGAAGGGTCCGTACTGTAGTTTAATTTTTTTATAGTTTTTCTCCATAACTCAGAAACTGTTTATCACATGATATCCAAAATAATTTTCGTTGAGAGTTTTTACCAAGGTCCACTTACGTGATTAATTACAAGTTTCTAGGTTTAGCGGTTTAGAAATGCAGGGGGGACACACATTTTACCACTTTGGAAGTGTCTCTCGCACAAAGTATTAGAAAAAAGACAGACAGACAGACAGACGTGACGAATCTATAAGGGTTCCGTTTTTTGCAATTTGGCAACGGAACCCTAAAAAAGGGCAAAGAGATATTGTGCAGTGTTGAACAGTTTAAACAAGGATTGCAATCCAAATTTAACATTAATTTAATACGGTAGGTACACACATCAGCATATCAGGTTAAACAGTTGCACTACACTATTACAATTGTATATACCTACATACTTATGACCGCAAAATCACACTCTTATCCATCTCGTAGGTAGCGCCAAAATTTCCGGGCCAGACATGTTTAGACTAGCTTCGTAGTAGGTATTAGTTTTTCTACACAGGCCGAGAACTTTTGATGCTACCTACGTACCTACATACATTTCGATTCGGTTTCTAGCTTACCTGTTCGGTTCGATGTCTGTGCAGAAGCGTCTTCTTGTGTTCTGCCATCACTTGTAAATAAAATTTGAGTTTCCTCTTCCATTTTGAATTGGGGTACGTATGTTTGTTAGTTTAGTTTGTTGGTCACAGAGGAAAAATTGTGAATTTTCAAGGCGGGCGGCGGCGCGCGGTGATGTTTTAAAGACGTGTGCGTACGAGTGCGAGCCGGCGGCTTCTGTCTGTGTTGTGACTTGTGCCGCGAGCGCTGGCCGCGGGGGCTAACCCCCCTCCGCCGCCCGCCGCGCCGCGCCGCCCGTTTGTAGGTTATTCCCCGCGCGTCAATATCGAGCCAAATGAAAAATACTTCACTTGTCAAATATTACCTCAAAGTGGTACCCTTGGTACTAAACTTCGTGACCTATTATGATACTGAAATATTATGATTATATTTGTATTATTATATACATAATGTTATTTAAGGTATTAATAACCGATTAGTAAAAAAAACTCAATCTGCATAGTTTTCGACAAATTTTAGAAAATCGCTTATAACTCGATAACTAAAATCCTCAAAGTGGTCCCTTTTACTAGACACAGTCACAAATATGGGTTGGAAAATAAGCACATAACCACCGAGTGGCAGGCCTGCGTACGTTACGTTTTCCGATGACCTGGTGAAGGTCGCGGGAAGCCGCTGAATGCGGGCAGTGCAGCAGTCCTCGTGGAAATCCTATCCATCGGGGACGCCTATGTCCAGCAGTGGACGTCCTTCGGCTAATATGATGAAGCACATAACCATATATCTTAAGAAAGTAAGGTTTGGTAGTAAGGTGGAAAACGCACTCGTAGTCCAGGTAATACTGCTCACTGGTACGTTTGATAATTGGAAACAAATAACCGACTTCTATCGCAACAATTTTGTACAATTGTTTTTTATTAAGCTATTGCATAGATTTTATCGCAGGCTTTGAGCGCGGGGACCGAATCCAGAAATTCCGTAACGAAGAAAAACCTGACGCTCGGTTGCCATGGCAACAATATCGGTTGTCAAAACAAACATATAAGAAGATTTGATCATTTTCGGAGAATAATAAAACTCTTTTCATAAACTGTATATACCTCCATATGACAAAAAAGATTTGATTATTTTTTATTTATCAAATGCAAAAAGATTTTATTTAAGACACAGCTGTTTGTATTTATAGAGATAGGTACAAAAAGTATTTATTCCATATTTGGCTGTATAGTTCCAACTACCATTGCTTAAAAAAAAAGTACAAAAAGATTTTATTCCATATTTGGCTGTATAGTTCCAACTACCATTGCTTAAAAAAAACAAAGATGTAAAAAAGCGCGGTTAAGCGAAAATAAATAATAAATATGAATGAACAAAGTGCATTTATTATTAATGAAGAAAGTAATAAAAGCGCGGTTAAGCGAAAATAAATAATAAATATGAATGAACAAAGTGCATTTATTATTAATGAAGAAAGTCACGAAAAAATAGTGAAAGAAAATGAGTGAGTACTCTATATACATACATTTTATTATTATCACAAATGCAGTATTAATTTTGAATTGAAAATATAATACTGCTATAAAGGTGACCTAAATTTTTGATATTAAAATGAGCGATATTAAAAGTAGCCCTCTTTTATACACAATAACACACACACGCGTATAGTTTAAATTCTCAATTTAGATTCTCAATATATATATATATATATATATATATATATATATATATATAAACGCTACTTTGGGCACATAGCTGATCCAGCCGTAGCCCCGAACATTTCTTACTCCACCTTTAAACCGTAATTTCTTGGCTCTGGTTGAATATTTCTAAGTCGGAGCGGCAACGTCTCAATCTCGTAGGCGAGGTTGCCAAACATATTCGGTCACAAAACTTAAAACTCAATATTTTGAAGATTCAATTCCCGAGTCTAAGTTGATCCCTAACGGAAATTTTTCGCGTACTCGTAATTACTTTGTGGCTCCGCGACTTTTCAGATTTAGTACAAATGTGGCTCCATTTTATATAATATTATATTCATTATATGACGGTTATTTTAAGTTACCTTTAAGATTTTAATGACTATGTTGCTCCAATAGATTTTATATTCGCAAAGCTTGGTAATTTTTAGATCCATGTTTCATACGGGGGGATAAAGGGGCAGGAGGGGGAGGAGTGCTTGCTTTTTTTACACTATATTTGACCATGGAATATTATTTTAAATATTGAACGACTTTTGGCCGACTTAATGGAGAAGGAGAGTTTCTTTATGATGAACTCCTTCTTTAAAAAGTCAAAACAGCGGAAGTGGGCATGGTTGCATCCCAATGGCGTAACAAAAAACGAGATAGACTTCATCTTGTCGACAAGGAGGCAAACATTCAATGATGTCTCCGTGATCAATTCAGTCAAAACAGGACGCGATCACCGGATGGTCAGAGGCACATTGAATCTAAAGACCAAGCTAGAAAGATGTCGACTGATGAAGTCTACGCTCCGACCAGCGCCCATCCAGCTCCAAAACCCCGAGAGCTTTCAGCTCGAGTTGCACAATAATTTCGAATGCCTAGGAGACTGCGAGAATGTGGCCGATTATAATGACAGGTTCGTGGAAATTGTTCAAACGGTCGGGTCTAAGATTTTTAAAACTCGCCGTTCAAACAGAACCAAAAAAATCTCCGACTTCACCAGCAACCTCATGGAAGAAAGACGCAGATTGGTTTTGCAGTCCTCTGAAGACGCTACTCAGTATCGGCAACTAAACAGGCAGATCTCTATGTCCCTAACTCGCGATTTACGCCAATATAATACAAATTGTATTAAAGAGGCGATTGAGCACAACAAAGGCTCAAAAGTGTTCGCGAGAGATCTGTCTGTTGGACAAAGCCAACTGACCAAGCTGAAGATTGAGGACGGCAGGACCATATCGTCTAAGACTGAGTTGCTGGAAGAAGTTGAGAATTTCTATGGACAATTGTACAAGAGACGACAGCGATCTGGCTGAAGACCCAAGAGCCGGACTAACCCGACACTATACCGTAGATATCCCGGACGTCAGCCTGTACGAGATTAGAATGGCTCTCAAACAGCTCAAAAACAACAAGGCACCGGGTGATGATGGAATTACGGCTGAACTTCTGAAAGCAGGTGGATCACCGGTACTAAAAGCTCCTCAGAAGTTATTTAATTCCGTTATACTCGAGGGACAAACGCCTAAGGCATAGCACAGAAGTGTGGTCGTGCTTTTCTTCAAAAAGGGTGACAACACCCTGCTGAAGAACTACAGACCCATCTCACTTCTGAGCCATGTCTACAAGCTGTTTTCGAGAGTCATTACGAATCGTCTCGTACGCAGGTTTGACGACTTCCAGCCTTCCGAACAAGCCGATTTCCGAAAAGGCTTTAGTACCATAGACCACATACATACGCTGCGGCAGATTATACAGAAGACCGAAGAGTACAATCAGCCACTATGCTTGGCGTTTGTGGACTATGAGAAGGCCTTTGATTCAGTCGAAACCTGGGCTGTGCTACAGTCTCTCCAGCGGTGCCAAATTGACCATCGATACATCGAGGTGTTGAAGTGTCTGTATGAAAACGCCACCATGACGGTTCGCCTCCAGGACCAGAACTCGAAACCTATCCGGTTGCAGCAAGGGGTGAGACAAGGAGACGTTATATCTCCGAAACTGTTCACCGCCGCCCTGGAAGATGTTTTTAAGCTTCTGGACTGGGGTGGACTCGACATCAATATCAACGGCGAGTACATATCCCACCTCCGATTCGCTGACGATATCGTGGTCATGGCTGAGACTATGGAAGACCTAAGCACAATGCTCGATGGCCTCAGTAAGGTCTCTCAACAAGTGGGTCTTAAAATGAACATGGACAAGACGAAAATAATGTTAAATGTCCGTGTCGCACCCACTCCTCTAAAGGTTGGAGACTCTACACTGGAAGTTGTTGACGAATATGTATACCTGGGACAAACAGTCCAGCTAGGTAGTTCCAACTTCAAGAAAGAGATCAATCGACGAATCCAACTCGGCTGGGCAGCGTTCGGGAAGCTTCGCAATATCTTCACGTCCCAAATACCGCAGTGTCTCAAGACTAAGGTCTTTGACCAGTGTGTGTTGCCAGTGATGACTTACGGAACTGAGACATGGTCGCTTACTATGGGCCTCATAAGAAGGCTCAAGGTCACCCAAAGGGCAATGGAGCGTGCTCGAATCAGAAACGAGGAGATCCGCAGGAGAACTAAAGTAACCGACATAGCTCACAGAATCGCTAAACTGAAGTGGCAGTGGGCAGGGCACATAGCTCGTAGAACAGATGGCCGATGGAACAGTAAAGTTCTCGAGTGGCGACCACGCACCGGAAAACGTAGCTTAGGCAGGCATCCCACGCGGTGGACCGATGACCTGGTTAAGGTCGCGGGAAGCCGATGGATGCGGGCAGCGCAGGACCGGTTGTCGTGGAAATCCTCGGGGGAGGCCTTTGTCCAGCAGTGGACGATTTGTGGCTGATATGATGGAGGATTTTAAATATAAATTAATATATTTTCCGAGTTATGGATTTTAACGAAGGATGGCGCCACCGCTCAGAATCTCCACATATTGATGTTGGTTGACAATAATAATAATAATAATGACGACCCCATCGCCACTGAGGAAGTAGCTGTAGTGAAAGTGTAGCTACTTAATCAGTGCAGTCAGTCAGTACCCCTTGGACTCAGTGTTGAAAGTGCTGAGCTCCTAGTTGACCCCGGGTACAAAAATATTGGGGTCCGTAACGGTCATTCGTATATTGATGATGGAAAGTTATAATAATGAAGAATGTATAGGGTCGCTGCCCTGGGGCCGCCGGGGCCCGCCTGGTCCCGCTATTGCCAGGCGCGGCAGAATGCGAGTTAGCGCACCACGACCGGCCCGAACATCTGGCTGGTTACTTCCATCATCACCACCAGTGCGCTTGGCGCCGGCAGAGTCTTCACAGGCTCAGCATTCGGCGCCCGCCGCTGGTGGAGTACGCCGCATGAGATGGACTAGGTCTCAAAATACGAACCTCATGCGTGCGTACTACGGTGCGACGGGGGGAGAAACTCGTCAAACGGGCTACCGAGCGAGGCTGCACCAAGAGTTCTTGCGGTTAGAGCCTGCATTATCTGTCTCGGAGCAAGACCTAGCGGATCGAGTTCGGTACATATTGCGCTCGAACATCTTAAGCGTGACCGAACTCGAAGGACTACGACGCGAGGTCGTTCCCGCATCAAGATCCTCATTAAATGGCTCGCGCCGATTTTAGCCCAACCACCACCACCATTACTTGGCGAGGATCATGAGACGGAAACGGTTTCCCAGGAATTAGAGCGAATCAGGAGTACACTAGAGGAGGCGATTCAGGAATTCCGTATTATGCCTCCCGATGAGAGGCCGCGGCTTTCACGGTTGCCCCTTAGCGTCCGAAATCGGGATGTCATTGAGGCCGTAAACCGCATGCTGCCAGAATATCTGGCGAACAGCAGCGACCTCAGTGATACGAACTCAATCCTCTTTGGCGCTGCAATGGCAGTCTGCCGTTTTATCGGTGCCAAATTGCCAGAACCGGCTCGCACATCCCGTCCGCGGGAAAAATCGGCATGGCAGAAAAGGATTGAACGTCGTATTGCTGAGGCTAGAGTCCTCATTGGCAAACTGATAGCTTTCAGGTCGGGCAACAGTAGGCCCCGAGTGATGCGCTTTGTCAGGCTCGCATTTGCGGGGTCGGATTTTGATCCCGCAGGATGTAATGCTTTGCGGTTAGTGACAGAGCGCATCGACGACCTGAAGCAACGGATTGCTGCATGGGCAAACCGTATTCGGCGATACTCGGAGTTAGACCGGTTTCGCCAGAATCGCCTCTTTATGAGTGATCAGAAGAAGTTCTACAGGTCACTGGACCGACCTGCTGTGTTGAACACAGGCGAGAGACCGGATCATACGGGTATTGTAGCCTTTTGGCGTAACCTGTGGTCCCGGCCTGTGCAACACAACGAGGGGCAATGGACGGCTGAGGTGGAGGAGGCGTGTGCTCGCATCGAACCTATGAACCCCGTGGCCATTAGTGCCGATGATGAGCTAGGAGTGGATAAGTGCGCGATCCTTCATGTAGACAGGGGTAGGGTGGTACATTCAGATGGAGTCGAAATCGACTCCAGGAACATCCGCACCCTCTCTAAAACTGATACATACCGGTATCTGGGTATGTCGCAGAGTATTGGTGTTCACGAGGCAGGGGTGAAACAGGCGGTTTGTGACGTGTTTTGGGAACGCCTGACAAAAGTCCTTGAGAGCTATTTGTCGGGCGTTAACAGGATACGAGCATTCAACGCCTGGGTCATGACTGTTCTTTTGTACAACTTCGGCATACTCAGATGGTCACAGACCGAACTGGACGCCCTGGATCGATAAGTCCGCACTACTATGACACTCCATAGGATGCATCACCTGAGGTAGTCAGTGATGAGGCTGTATATCCCACGGAAGAGTGGCGTTCGTGGCCTTTTAAGTGCCAAACAAATGCACAACCGCGAGATATGCAGCCTACGAAGTTATTTCCTGACGAAAGTCAATAGTGACTTAAATAGAGTTCTCATAGCCTGTGATAAAGGACTAACCCCTCTATCCATGGCCCAAGAGAACTGGCAGGCGCCGGCTGTACTAGGCACTGCTGAGCGAGAGGCCATCTGGAAAGACAAAGAGCTGCACGGTAGGTTCTTCAAGGCCCTTTGTGGATCCTTCGTAGATCAGAAGGCCTCCGTGCACTGGCTGCGCTTCGGAGACCTTTTTGCGGAGACCGAGGGTTTTGTCCGTGCAATACAGGATCAGGTGGTCAAGACGAACAACTATAGGAGGTTCATAATAAAAGACGGCACCTTGGACGTTTGTCGGTTGTGCCGTCAACCAGGGGAGACCCTGCGTCATATAACCTCCGGTTTTTGTTTTTCCATGCTTGCCAACACTGAGTATTTGCACAGGCACAACCAAGCAGCCAGGATCCTACACCAAGAGATCGCTCTAAAGTATGGCCTCATATCTCGGCAGTTGCCGTATTACAAGTACACGCCGGAGCCGGTTCTCGAAAACGACCGCGCCAAGCTCTACTGGGACCGACCCATCATCACGGACAGGACTATTCCTTCGAATAAGCCTGATATCGTGTTGATGGATCGGGCGCAGTCAAGGGTGTTTTTGGTTGATATCACTATCCCATATGACGAAAACCTCGTGCAGGCTGATGCCGATAAAAGGACCAAGTACCTGGACCTGGCGCACGAGGTTACTGATATGTGGCGAGTGGAATCCACTGAAATCATCCCTGTAGTCCTGTCCGTGAACGGACTAATTTCAGCCGACCTTGAACGTTACCTAAGGCGGCTGGATCTCCGAGGCAGACCAATAATTGCAGCAATGCAAAAAGCAGTCCTCCTCGACAATGCCCGGATAGTTCGACGCTTTCTCTCCCCGTCGCACTGAACTCCAGCCGACTGTGCTTCTGCTGGAGATGCTCCTGCCACTTCGCCTCGTGCGAAGTAAGCAGAGTAGCTTAAATTTTATAAATTCAAATAATATTAAAAATCTTTATTTGTGTGATCGATTTGACGTTTCTTTTAACAAAATTTTAAAAATTTATTCCCAGCTATAATTACGTTAAAAAATGTTTTTTGGTTTTTAAAATTATGACTGGTATGATGGTGATTCTTAAGCTACTTTTTAAATTTATATATATTCTTTATTGTACACAGATATTTACATGAAAAACAATTAGAAAGGACATATACAAAGGTGGACTTATCTCTATAAGAGATCTCTTCCAGCCAACCTTACCGGGTGTTATGAGAATTTAAAGGACGGGGGGCAAACCTATGTGTACCTAAAATTAAATAAAATACTAATATAATATAATGTAAACTAACCTGATCTACTCACGTAAATAATACATACCGATAGTAAATAATTTAATAATATACATAATACATACCTAAAAATAGAATACTTACTATTTGTACTAAAATTAAATATATACAAATAAACTTACACGTTTTGTAGGGAAAGAAGATGCTCTTTAAGTTTGATTTTGAAAGAGTTAACAGAGGGGCAGTCGCGAATGTTGGCGGGTAATTTATTCCAGAGGTTCGCAGCTTCAACAGTGAACGAGTTGTAGAAGAATTTGGTATTGCAGCGGGGAACTACTAGAGTTTTGGTGACGCATAAACGTCTGGGTGGGGAAGGCACGGGTAGTAGGTGGAAACGGGAACGGAGATATTCAGGACAGGAAGGATTTTTAAGGATTTTGTACATGAGTGTGAGGATATGTTGATTACGACGCTGACGAACAGGGAGCCATTTAAGCCGAGCGCGATATTCAGAAATATGGTCGAACTTTCGCAAGCCGAACACAAACCGAATGGCGAGATTTTGTAAGCGCTCGAGCTTATTAAGGAGCTCCTCAGTGGCGTCCAAATAACATACATCCGCATAATCGAGCAGCGGTAACAGAAGAGTTTGGGCGAGCATAATTTTTGTTTTATGAGGCAAAAAGAACTGGAGTCGCTTAAGGGAGTGGTAAGAAAAATGCATACGCCTGCTAACGTCATTGATGTGAGAGGACCACGACAGGTTGGAGTCCATGATAAGACCCAAATTCCGGGTCTTCTCAGTGAACGGTATCGCAACTCCATCGTAGCATATTGAGGGTAAGCACTGATCCAAGCCACCCCTCAAGCGACTGCTACCGATAATGATAGACTGCGATTTGGAAGGGTTAATCACGAGACCGAAAGATTTAGCCCATTTCTGTACCGCTGCTAGATCAGCATTGATGGAGTTGATGGCGACTGAGGCCTCGGAAACAGGGAAGTGGGCATAGATCTGCAGATCATCGGCATAAAGATGAAACTGGCAAGTGAGCACTTTAGTGATCTGGTTGATAAATATCGAAAAAAGAAGAGGCGATAGAACTCCACCCTGAGGTACACCAGCTGATAGCTCACACCAATCCGACAGCGATTCGTCTGTTTTTACACATTGGCGCCGTCCTCGGAGGTAGGAATCAAACCAGGGAATAATTAAGTCAGGAATATGGGATGATTTGAGGATACCTAGGAGAATATCAAAGTCTACCGAGTTAAATGCATTGCTGAAATCAAGTAGAGTTACCAACGTAAGTTTTTTATTATCCATTGCGTAACGGATGTCATCAGTGACGTTCAGCAATGCACTAACCGTACTATGATGGGGACGAAAACCGGACTGAAAAGTGCTGAGAAGGTCATTCCTACAAAGATATTTGTAAAGCTGGTGGTGCACACAACCTTCTAGCACCTTGGATAGGATGGGAAGAATGGAGATAGGACGATACTGGGAAAACGAACTGGGGTTGGGTTTTTTAGGAAGAGGGATAACATGAGCCAGCTTCCACGCACTTGGAAATGTATTCGAGGATAAAGATATGTTCATGATGTGAGTAATAACCGGGACTACACTGTCCAAGATTGGAAGCAGCATTTCACGGCTCAAACTATCACTACCCACTGCCCTCGTCGAGATCGCTGCAATACTTCGCCTAACATCAACCTCGAACAAATCGGTAAACACGAATGGGTCACAGTCAGGCAGAGGCAAGTCGGCCAGGGAGCGTAGAGATGCAGATTTGATAGGCTCATCTAGTGTAACTGGGGGAGTCGAAAAATGACGGTTGAGGTCATCCAGGTTCAGTGCGCCACATTGTCTATCAGAGCTCCCGCCCACTCCTAGTGTCTCTAAGAAGCGCCATGTTTGTGCCGGGGAGATGTTTTGTAAAATGCTGTGAAGGTAGCGACGTTTAGCATCTCTGCACATCCGATTACAACTATTGCGAATCTTCTTGTATGCGACAAAATTTTGATTAGTAGGGTCCTTTTTATGTTTCACTTTGGCCCTGTCGCGTTTAGCCATTATACGCTTAAGATCTGGAGTGAGCCAAGGTGCAGGAAAATGCTTCACACGGACAGGTCGCAGAGGGGCGTGAATATCAAATAGTTCATGAAGCATGGTATTTAAAATGTCTACTTTATTGTCAACGGAAACGGCTGCATACAAGGACGACCAGTCTAGATTTGCTGCGTCTTCCTTTAGTCGGTCCACGTCCATATCTCGGAAATTCCGACGAAGGACGACCTTACCTTTGCGCTTGGGAGGCCGCACTTTATAAGAAAGATGGATTAGATCGTGGTACGAAAATGGAGCGGTCAGCTGTCCATGTGATGCAACCAAACTGTCCTTGGAAACAATCGCTAAGTCAATTAGAGATGGCCTGGAATTTGGGTAATGGTGTGTAGCATAAGACGGGAGTATTTTCAGGTCAAGGCCTGAAACCACTTCCTGCAGGCTGCGACACCTGCAATCGTTTTTCAACTGACAGGTATTCAAGTCACCCATCAGTATGACATGATCATAATCAGCACGGTGAGCTGCCAAAATGGTTTCCAGAGAGTTAAAATAGTTTATTTTATCGCTAGGACAATAAAGTACACCAAGAAGTAATTTCGTGTGATGCACTGTGATTTCCACAAGGAGATGTTCAAGAGATGCAACATAAGGCAATCCGCTTGAGGACTGACTCACAATAGCACTTGGGATGTCAGCACGAAGATAAATACACACACCACCACCCCCACAGCCAGTTCTGTCATTGCGCAGTATTTTGTAACCCGGAAGTGCACAGAGCGTCGACGGCAAGGAAGGTTTCAACCAAGATTCAGAGACGAGTATCACATCGGTACACTGGTTACCGAAAGTAACGATTAGATCCGTGTAATGGCCGACCAGACTCTGGGCATTGATATGCACAAGCTTTAGGCATTTCTTATCGAGCGCTGTTTGAAGCTGGACACCAAGTGGAGCGGTACCCGTAGTATCAGAGGTGAAAGACACATCACTGAGAGCACTTTCATAATCATCAGAAGAAGAGCAAGAAAGAAAATCATCAATTATGTTACTAAGAGGCATAGAAATATAATAAAATAATATAAAATATAATTTATCTATAATAAAATAATAATATATAAATATTTAGTAATAAAATAATAAACTAAATAAAATAAATCAGAAAAATAAGATCTATTGTACTAGAGCAAAACAAACCAGTAATAGTCCAACACAACACCGGCACTGCTGACTGAAAGAAATCAGGAACGGCTTAATGACTAGAGGCCAGAGCTATAAAATATTATATAAAAAAAAAATTGGAACAAAAAAAAAAAACTGCTAAAACGCTAGCAAGAGTGTCACTGTCAATATAGAAAATGCTTTTTGCAAACAAAACATAGAACTACCTACCTTGCAGAAGTTAAAACACATTTAAGCCGGCTAAAATGAATAGTCACAACACTGCCGACGACGTGAGAAAGCGCATAAAGTTAATAGTGACGCGACTCAGGTTGCATGAGCAGCCGGGTACTGCGACTGAAGCTCACGAAACTCGGCCATGGAGAACAGCTTCTTTCGCGTACCGTCCGGACGGAGCACAAAGATCGTACCGTCACTAGACCAGCAATTCTTAATGCCGAAGTGCTTGCGAGCAGCGGCGAACACCTCCTGCCGCGGCTTTGTGAGGAACTCCTTCACCGACACTTTGGAGCCCTTGAGCTTCGTCTTCGCGTTCCAGACAGCTGTGCGAGACTTCACTGAGCAAAAACGCACCAGCACGGGCCTGTCCTTCGTCTTCCGCTCACCCAAGCGATGACAAACCTCAATAGCCGTGTCATCAATGCCAGTCAATTTCATTTGGGCGGTTAACAGCGCCTGGACTTTGGTCATCAGGTTCTCATCCTTCGTCTCGGCCAGGCCATGGAAGAGCAGGACCTTGCGCCGGGATTGTGTCTCCTGTCGGTCGAATCCCTGGGCGAGGAGTTCAAGCTGGTCCTTGAGTAACGAGATGGCCTTCAGCACAAAGGATTTGAATCCGATGAACTCTGCTGCAAGCGCCTTCACAGTCTGTGGGGCCGTCGATGGATTTGAGGATTGCTGTCCAAGAGTCTTTTCGAACTCACCCATTCTCGTAGCAAAGAGAGTTACAATTTCGTCCATCTTAGTGTTCAGTTGTGAAGCCAGATCCATTTTGTGTGGTGAGAGTGCAGTGGGAGAGGAGATAGTGAGTCAGCAGGTGCAGGTTAGACTCTTAACACATTTAGCACTAAAACTGAACCTTTACTTGCTGTCTGATTAATTTTAAAATTAAAAATTACTGAGAGCACAAAATTCTGATGTTTTCACTTTTGTGCCTACCCTCCAAATTATCTCCATACTAGCTGTCCCGGCGAACTACGTACCGCCTTACATTACATTACACTGCCCTACCCTACACTACACTACCCCACCCTACCCTACCCTACACTACTCTACCCTACACTACACTACCCTACCCTACACTACCCTACCCTACCCTACATTACCCTACCCTACCCTACATACACTACACTACACTACCCTACCCTACACTACCCTACACTACACTACCCTACACTACACTACCCTACCCTATACTTTCCTACCCTAAACTACACTACTCTACCCTACCCTACACTACCCTACCCTACCCTAGACTACCCTACCCTACCCTTCCCTACACTACCCTACCCTACACTACCCTATACTGCACTACCCTACACTACACTACCCTACCCTACACTACCCTACCCTACCCTACACTACAATACACCAGGGACTAATTTTTAAAACCCCTTTAACTGGTTATCCTTTCGATAGGCTACCCTCAGGTCTATGTTATCCTGTAAAAAGCTTATTCAGTGAATGGCTTACCGTATCTCTCTAGGGTTACCCTAACTTTATGATAGGCTAAGCGTTTACCAAATCTTTGAAAGGGTATTTTGTTTTCCGCTTTATTGATAGGGTTTTTGCCCCCCGAATTTGGGCGCGAGGCCTTTTTGTTCGTTAGTCACAGTCATTATCCGTCTGCTGCGGTTTCCCTATGCATCTGTGTTATCATTCAGATCATTTCTGATTGTTTCAGTGTGAATAAAATATTATTTGACGCGTGACTCCGGTGACGGACTTTCATTCATTATAATACAACCAATATAATACCACCCCCAGGGTTCGCCACAAGACCTATCTCAATAATATTTTCGATGGAACTCAAGTGCGGGGAAACATACCTTATGCCGGATAAATAGTGCCATTCTGTGGCTAGTGTAGTAATAATAGATCATCTTTAGCCAGGTTGTGGTCGGTGCGGGGCTGGAACCCAGTTTAATGCTCCTTTTACACGGGGACAATCAAATCAGCTCATATACGTCCCCACCGAGGAGCTCGAGCCTACCCTGAATTAGGGCGATCGGGCCTTAGTCGACCACGCGGGCCCAGTGCGGGTTGGTCGACTTCACACACAACCTTCGAGTTTCTTCGCAGGTGTGTGCAGGTTTCCTCACGATGTTTTCCTTCACCGTTAAAGCAATCGGTGCGTATATGTACGTAAGTTTCGAAAAACTCATTGGTACATTAGCCCTCCGGATTTGAACCCGGCACCTCTGGTTAGGGGAACCAAGTCGTTACCGTTTGAGCCACCGACGCTTACCGTCACACGGGGACAATAGCCGAGACAATCCAGTAAGCCAGGACACTAAGACAATGGGACAGGACAATTGGAAAATCCTATGTCGTTCACACGTAGGCCTATGAATCCAGTCGCCAGGCCACTAAGACAATAGGACAGGAAAATTGGAAAATCCTATGTCGTTCACACGTAGGCCTATGAATCCAGTCGCCAGGCCACTAAGACAATAGGACAGGACAATTGGAAAATCCTATGTCGTTCACACGTAGGCCTATGAGTCCAGTTACACCGTTGGATTCATACGCTTTTCTCGCGATGGATAGATGCAAAACTGCTATGAGGGCTATCTAAGTCTTGCCGCCAAACATCGAGGTCGCGGGTTCGATTCCCGGTGGGGTCAACTTTGTAAGAATCGGTTTGGTAGGTGGTGGGGACTTTTTATAGTCCGCCTGGCTAGCTACTACCATCTTTTCTAAGTACCACCAACCAAACCGAGTCTTACAAAGTTGACCCCGCCGGGAATCGAACCCTCGGCTCGATGTTTGGCGGTATGACTTAGATAAGATGGTGGTAGCTAGCCAGGCGGGCTATAAAAATGCCCCACCACCAACCAAACTGAGTCTTACAAAATTGACCCCACCGGGAATCGAACCCGCTACCTCGATGTTTGGCGGCAAGATTTAGATAAGATGGTGGTAGCAAGCCATGCGGGCTATGAAAATGCCCCACCACCAACCAAACCGAGTCTTACAAAGTTGACCACGCCGGGAATCGAACCCGCAGCCTCGATGTTTGGCGGCATGACTTAGATAAGATGGTGGTAGCTAGCCAGGCGAGCTATAAAAATTTCCCACCACCAACCAAACCGAGTCTTACAAAGTTGACTCCGCCAGGAATCGAACCCGCGACCTCGATGTTTGGCGGCAAGACTTAGATAAGATGGTGGTAGCTAGCCAGGCGGGCTATAAAAAGTCCCCACCACCAACCAAACCTAGTCTTACAAAGTTGACCCCGCCGGGAATTGAACCCGCGACCCCGATATTTGGCGGCATGACTTAGATTAGATGGTGGTAGCTAGCCAGGCGGGCTATAAAAATGCCCCACCACCAACCAAACCTAGTCTTACAAAGTTGACCCCGCCGGGAATCGAACCCGCGACCCCGATGTTTGGCGGCATGACTTAGATAAGATGGTGGTAGCTAGCCAGGCGGGCTATAAAAATGCCCCACCACCAACCTAACTGAGTCTTACAAAGTTGACTCCGCCAGGAATCGAACCCGCGATCCCGATGTCTGGCGGCAAGACTTAGATTAGATGGTGGTAGCTAGCCAGGCGGGCTATAAAAATGCCCCACCACCAACCAAACCTAGTCTTACAAAGTTGACCCCGCCGGGAATCGAACCCGCGACCTCGATGTTTGGCGGCAAGACTTAGATAAGATGGTGGTAGCTAGCCAGGCGGGCTATAAAAAGTCCCCACCACCTACCAAACCGATTCTTACAAAGTTAACCCCGGTAGGAATCGAACCCGCGACCCCGATGTCTGGCGGCAAGACTTAGATGAGATGGTGGTAGCTAGCCAGGCGGGCTATAAAAATTCCCCACCACCAACCAAACCGAGTGTTACAAAGTTGATCCCGCCGGGAATCGAACTCGTTGATGTGATTGATTTGAAGTTTCATTTATCAAAATATTAAAAATATTCTATATTCCTGCTGAAATAGAACCAATCCATCGAGAAAAGTAACGGGCCAATCAGGGCAGTCCTTCGCTGTGATTGGCTCATTTGAATCGGATCAACAAGTGCCCGAATGCCTAAAAGGTGGATTTGTATATGATGGCTTAATTATTATTATTTTTTGGGGCCACTTTTGTGGCTCCGAGCGGTACCACATACGTACGGAAATCTCGCTTTGGATCAAGAAAGTAGGATCGGATCAACAAGTGCAAACGGAGCCAATAATAACTAACTATATGGCACGTCTGATCAACTAAGTGCCCAGGGGGATATCTATATATATATATATATATATATATATATATATATATATATATATATATATATATATATATATATATATATATATATATATATATATATATATATATATATATATATATATATATATATATATATATATATATAAATTCATTCTTCATTATGTATATAACAGAAACCATCAAACCAAGCACGTGTACTATTCAGTACCTTTGTTTTTGGTGTATAGATAATGCACATGAATGCCGCGCAGAGAAAGTATATATGATATTATCCCTACTAATATTATAAATGTGAAAGTAACTCTGTCTGTCTGTTACGCTTTCCCGCAAAAACTACTGAACGGATTTAGCTGAAATTTGGTAGGTAGACAGATTAGGACCTGGATTAAGACATAGGCTACTTTTTACCACGCTCGCGAGCCGCTTGCGGCTCGCGCACTGCGCACCCTCGAAAAGTCATAGAAACGTGGTCCACGCGGGTGAAGCCGCGGGAAACAGCTAGTATCTATATAAATGTACATCGCGCGAAATTCGATAATCACTTCTTAATATTGTTATTTATTTAATAAAAGAAAAAAATGTTTTCTTATCGGTCACCACGGTCAAAAAGTGTAACTTGAATTAATATCAAAGAAAAAGAAATACTGCATGAATAAAATAAATAAATAATTATAATTGCATAAGTTGATACAAAATGCTATGCAATAGCTTTACCGCGGCAGTCCCCGAGTGCCACACGTCTTTTTTTTGTTAATTTCCTAAAATATTACTACACCGGGTTCAATAAAATATATATGAGACCAACTCGGAAACGTACCCTATCGAATAAAAAAATAATTATGAAAATCGGTTCACAATCTGCGAAGATATCGCGTAACACACAAACATACCATTTTAACCGACTCCGTAGCCCAGCGGTAAAGTTCAAATTCAAATTCAAAAACTCTTTATTGTACATCAAAATACAAAATACATATGCAAAGTTCACTGGCTTTACACAGGAGGTCGCGGGTTCGATTACCGGCGGGGTCAATTGTAAGACTCGGTTTGGTTGGTGGAAGGGCATTTTCTAAGCCCGCCTGGCTAGCTACAACCATCTTATCTAAGTCTTGCCGCCAAATATCAATGTTGATATCATTGGTGTGTTCCGGCATGAAGATAAGATAGCCAGTTCCCCATTGCGTTGGGGAATCTTGGTAAGCCCGCTTCCATCTTCGGCAACATCGTCACTTACCACCAGGCGAGATGATGCCAAGGGTTTACCAATTGTGAATAAAAAAAAACATACAGTCGAATTGAGAACCATTATACTCCTTTTCAAGCGACTTCCAAAAAGGAGGAGGTTCTCAATTCGTCTGTATGTTTTTTTTTATGTATGTTACCTCATAACTTTTACCTGGGTGAACCGATTTTTATGATTCTTTTTTTTATTTTAAAGCTAGTGCTTCCTGTGTGGTCCCATATAAATTTTATCAAAATCGGTGTAGTACTTTATTAGAAAATTAACAAAAACCAAAAATAGTAATGCACAAATGTACTAAGTTGTTGCGATGGAAGTCGGTTCTTTAACGTCTTTAGCGTTTTTTGGGAGTCTGTTGATTAAATAAAGCATTCAAACAGGGAGGGAGCTAGACTCACCATCGGAGGCCTCATTGTAGTAGACACCGACGCGCTCGAGCTGCAAGTCGCTGTCGCCGTGGTAATGGCCGGTCGTGTCGATGCCGTGCTCATCGGAAATTATCTCCCAGAACTGGAGATAAAACGAATGAAAATTAATGTCGTGTCTCATTATTTAAATTACTTTTGAAAATCCGTAAAGATTTAAGGTACAAGCTTTTTAGGACCAAAGTACTCGTCAATACGAATTAAACGAGCCTAAACTCGATGGGGTTGTGTCGTTTCATTGCGGAATTCCTATGGCCGCCTTTCAGCTCCAGCATCAGATCAGCTCCATGTCATCATAATATTGCATTGTCACGTGTTATACATATGCGTGCAAAATTTCAGCTCAATCGGAAACCGGGAAGTGGGTCAAATTTAACTTGCAAAATTTCATTACAGACACCGGGATAGGTGAAATTAAGTAAAAGCTTGTAAAAAAAGGGAAGATTTCCACTGTTATACACAGGCCTCCCCCCTCTGAACAGTTGTTCGTATCGTCAACAACCTATTACGTCCCCACAGCTGGGGAACTAATTAGTAATCTGTGGCTGGGGCACGTGTCTCTTCCCAAACTGGGGTAGCTTAGACCTACTCCACACACGGGAGCCGAGTCCGGGCTATCGTCAACTGTCGTCCGTTGTCGATATTCCGCATTGTCACGGGAAACAAACGTGTATGTAAAATTTTTGCCAGAAAGTTTCAGTGAAAGTGGGTGAAACATTACAGAACATACATACATACACACTCGCAAAAGTGAAGTTAAATAAAAGCTTTTAATAATAAGGAACGGCTCCTGCCACTTCGCCTCGGGCCAAGTGAGCAGCGCAGTTTAATTTTATACAGGTGTAACAAAATTGGTGTAGGTCCCGTTAACTGGGGCTTCTACTCGTCATACTGAACAACTTTCTACAAGAAACCCATAGTAAAATCTCAAAAAAAATTTTGGACCCTCCTTACTTTAGTAAACGAATTTTAATGCACAAAATCGGTCGATCAGCTGATCGATTTGTATGGAGAGTTTAAACTTTTTTTTACGTTTTCGGCAAACTCGTAGAACAAAAGTTGCTCAGTATGATGAGTAGAAGCCCTAGTTAACGGGACCTACACCAATTTTGTTACACCCTGTATATTTAAAAAACTAAGAAGGTTTTGTAATTCAGTTTTTCTTTATTTTTAGGGAACAACAAGTGCATAACAAGGCAACCCATTCGATTTGAACACGATTTCAACGGGATATCGTTAACGTTGAACACATTACACATCACAACATGGACGGTACAAACACACATGTGAAACTTTTCTGAAATCGCAGAAAAAACGCAACTCGCAAAAAAGTAAAAAAGTCCAACAACTTCTATAGGAATGTAGCCGCCGCCTGAACTTCAATCAGGGAACTAAGGTCCTTTAGATATAAGAAAATAATGGCATAAAAGATGATCACTTTCATGAGCGGCATTAGTATTGCCGCCAAACATCACTGTTAACAACATTGATGTGTTCCGGCTTGAAGATAAGATAGTCAGTTCCCCATTACATTACGTTAGGGAACCTTAGTAAGCCCGCTTCCATTTTCGGCGTCATCGTCACTTAACATCATGTGAGATGATGCCAAGGGCTTACCAATTGTGAAAAAAAAAGAATATTTACCAGCCGAGCGAGCGTATGCATATATACGCATTTATTATTATGCTAAATGAACCGCAACGTCTTGCGAAGTAAATACGCACGACGAAGCTTATCTAGAACACATCTATTTATAAACAGGTACAAACCAGCATGAATGAAAGTGCAAGATTCATGAAAAAAAGACATTTTATTTATATAATAACATTCTAAAATTAGCTTTTTATGACATACCTTTGAACCGATTTGATTTCCGCACTGCCCCGCCTGCAAATGGACTATTTCGCGCATTTTAACTGGTGTTTCATTAACAGTTCCAAAACGTCACTACTCGGAAAACTCGCTCGGAAAATATGTTCACGTCAATAATGCTTTCGCAGTTGTGTGTGGCGCTGTGGTCTCTCAAATAATTCATGTAGATCTTAGGAAGACGATTGTTTTTTTTAGTAGGGTTTAATCTAAGAAACGACAAACTATCATACATCTGAAATATAAATTTTGTTTTGTAGACATTGTGAGGTATAGGTAACTACTTATACCTACTCCTCAGTTTGGCCATCCGCAAAGAAAACTTGGGCAACTACGTTTTTTTGGAAAGTCTAAGCTACATTTTTTTTTTCAATACAGTTTCTCGAAAAGTGGTACTTTATATGCCAGTCAAGTGTGCGCAAAATTGATTTTACTGCACACTTGCTTTTACTTTGCCACTTTTTTTATTTCTAGCTCGGAGGAACAAGACATTTCTAACAAATAAAAAAAAAATAACCAAAGATACAGAGTCTTCTTTAAAACTTTTGAAAGGAGAATTTTAAAAGAGATTGGTTGTAACTCCGTGAGGTTAGTACGTAACGCTAGCTGATAAGATTCTCTTTGGGTTATATTGTGAAGAAAGGAGAATAAATATGAATGAAGCGCATAGGTTACAGGAAGGATAAGTAATCTTTTCCAAGGAGGTTTTAATGCTTACATTAATATTGTTCCAAGCCTTATTGTAATCTTTTTATGATAATATTAAAAAAACTTACGCATACGTATGTGTGCCTAACTACAGAGATTTGTTACCATAGATGGGTTATGCACTAACAAACCACATTTGAAAATCGAATCCATTTACACGCACATTATAATAGGTACCTACCGAATTTTTTGCTTCACTTTTAGGATGCATGTAACCTATCTACCTCCCCTTATACAGGGTCTTCGGCAGATGGTTGAAAATACGAAAATGGGGGATAGGTGGGGTCGCCTCCCACCTATTTTGAGAATTAAAAAAAATCTAGGACTTGAACGGAAGCCTTCCAGCCTCATTATTTTTTTTTTAAATGCATCGCAAAGTTGAGTTTTAAATTTTTGTTCAACTTTTTTTTTAAGTTCGGGGGCCCACATTTTTGTTTTTAGCAATAACTTGAAACAAACATAATTTTTTTTAGAGCCGACAATCTTATAAAAGTCTATTAAAAAAAAGATTTTGGAGCTAGCTTTAAAAAACAAAAAGTTACATGTGTTCAAAGGTATAAAAATGGCAAAATTTCTAAAAAAAGGAAAAAAATCCTGTAAAAAAAATTACAAGTCCTAGATTTTTTTTTATTCTCAAAATAGGTGGAAGGCGACCCCACCTATCCCCCATTTTCGTATTTTCAACCATCTGCCGAAGACCCTGTATATAGCATATCTCTGCCTAACTAAATTAAATATGGCGCAATTTTCATAAACTGAATTGTGTTGTTTTAAATACAAACAAAATTATGAATATACGTGTAATAAAAAATATACTTATGTGTACGTATAAGAAAAAACAAAGTGAGATTACTCTCTGGACATTCAAAAAGAGCCATAAGTCGCGTAAAATTAACTTTGGTTGCCGAAACCTTGATAGGTATGTACCCATGTATTTTTTTTCTGTCACGGCCGTTTTTTATTTTAACATTTTTCTCACAACTGTATTGAAAAATGTTGTATGATACATGGGTGTAAAAGAAAATAACAAACTCGTGGCGATGGTAAACCCTCGCCTGCGGCTCGGGCTCACAAATGTCACTCGTTTGTTATTGACCTTTTTACTACCCTTGTATCATCTTTTTTTTTTTTTTTCAGTGATCTTTCCATTGTTTTAAATGAATTTAATAACTTTGCATGTAATGAAAACCAGCGATAAAGTATGAATGTAACGTGTAAGAGATATATAATTAAGAAAAACTCAAAGAAAGATTGAGACAAAAAGACCTATCCTATGTAGGAGAACATCTATATTCAGACTTGTTGAAATTCAGAATCAATTTCAACAGCGCACGCGCAGATTCTTGTTTGGCATAATAAGAATTGCTTATGTGCTCTGTTCTCATCTGTGTAGTAATCTTTATTATACTGTGTCTGTGCTGTGATGTGACTGTGAGTTAACATCATATACGCTCTGAAAGTCTGATTCTGATTAGTCTCAGAGTCTGATTATAGTAACAGAAACGTGTTAAAATAAGGTCTAACTAAACAAACAGCATTGAAATTGAATAAATTATTTCCAAAAAAATACCTTCTAACTAAGAGGCGTAGTCGTTCTGACTGACGACCTCAACAATAAGCACGAAGGATGGAACTGCATTGCCACCAACACTAGAGGCAGGGGCCCTAGACAGACTCGTCGACCGACATTATTTTAACATCATAGCTCCCATGACCCCAACCCACTACCACATTAACCATACCCCCGATATCTTAGCTTCTAAAGAACATCAATTTCAGATTGTGTTCCATAGAAGTGCATCACGCTCTCTCATTCGACCATCGACCGATCGTCTTGCAGCTAGGCCCCCCACCCTAACGGCCCCGCCCACTAGAACGATAGTCGACTGGGACAGCCTTGAGAAAAAAAATCTAGTCAACCAGCTCACCAGACCACGACACTATCCCCGACGATATCAGGACATTAGATGACATCTGTGGTGCAATCTATGGCCTTTAGCAGCCACACTCAAACAGTCGTCAAAAACTGCTTCCGTCAGGTTCCAGTGTTGTCCGATCACCGCTGCAACCTGCTGGAAATCGTTGGGCGGCTGCTGACGATAAAGAATGTAGCCACCCAAGCCTACACAGCTCCCCCAATGAGGAAAACCACACTCGCATGCGAGCTTTACAGAGGGACGTAAAGCAGACCATGAGGGAGCTGCAATCTAATCGCTGGGATAACCTTCTTGAGGAAATCTCGCTCTCCCACCTAACGTACTGGAAGCTGGTGAGAGTCTTCAAGAAAGATGTCTAGTCCCCAATGATGGCTCTTAAACGCCCTAACTTACCTAACGCATTCGTCGACACCTACAAGGCCGAATGCCTGGCCGAAGCCTAGAGGCACATTGCTCCCCCCAGTCGACCACTCCTACCTCCGCGAGGTGAACGAAGCGGTCGACATGCGAGCCACCATCCCCCCGACCGACTATCTTCCTCACTTCCTCTTGCAACACCTCTTAGTTGATAGATCAGTCAATCACAGTTTCCTTTTATATACTCGTATAGAGATAAAGCGATTATAATTTAATCCTTTAGTGCATTATACATTTTGTCATCATCATCATCATATCAGTCGAAAGACGTCCACTTCACGGCCTCTCCAAGGATTTCCACAAGGACCGGTTCAAGATCACAGTTAACGTACGAAATATTTCTTTGTTTTAGAATATTTATTAAATCATATAAATTAAAAGAACAAGAAATAACAATTTCTATGCAACATTTATCTCGTATTTAATTCCCTTCAGTCAGAAATTTATATAAATTGATAAATTTTATTCAAGATAACAGATGTGGAGGGCTTCATAAAAAAAACTCAAATGCCACCTCACCTTTCTTAAAAGTTCACAGTTTCTGGTTTGGGGCAAGTGCGTCATTATGATGCACTTTATTTACCCCACAGTAAGTAGGCGCACTTATTGGTAACAAAAATGTAAGCATCCCTAAATTTATTTATGATAAGGGTGGTAAAAAGGTAAATAACAAACGAGTGACATTTGTAAGCCCGAGCCGTAGGAGAGGGTTTACCACTGTCACGAGTTTGTTATTTTCTTTTACACCCATGACATACAACGTTTTTCAATACAGTTGTGAGAAAACCGGTAAAAAACGACTGTAACAGAAAAACAAAATACATGGGTACGCATGCGTAAGTTTTTTTGTAATATTGTCATAAATAGACTACATTATGTAATGCTTGGGATAATATTATTTTAAGCATTAAAACCTCTTTGAAAAAGATGACCTATTTCTTTTTGGTTTCTTCTTTCCGGCTAACAAAAAGCGCGGAAAAGGCAAAGGTTACTAAAAGACCATACAGCCAGGTCTGACGTATTTAAGCTTCCATATCTTTTGGATTTGTAATGCTAGTGCCGGTGCATTACAAATCTTCTCTGAAGTTCTTGACAGCATTTGCAGCAGCTACATTCTGAGGTGGAACACCCAGTTGCTGTAAGGCGTCTATAAAACTGCACCTAGAGCAAGTTGGGTTCTCACGTCCTCCTTCGTTTTATTTTCTTGTTCTCCACATTGCTCCGTGCACTAGGCGATTTTCTCCAAAATGCACCACTTTTTAAACAAAAACCTAGCAGAAAACAATGAAAAAACAACAAAATAAAACTACGAATGCGTCTACCACAAATCCCGCCAAAAAACTCTGACCTATTTCTTGGTGTAACCTATGCGCATAAATCATATTTATTCTCTTTTCTTCACAAAGATATTGTAACGATGCAAAATAATATCGTTACATTTTTAAATCAAATTACAATCGTTACAATATAACCCAAAGAGAAACTAATAATCAGCTAGCGTTATGTACTAACCTCACGTAGGAAAAACCCTTCACAATGATATAACCCAAAGAGAATCTAATAATCAGCTAGCAACTAACCTCACGGATGAAAAACCTATCTCTTTTAAAATTCTCATATCAAAAGTATTAAAGAAGATTCTGTATCTTTGGTTATTATATTTTTTATTTGCTAGAAAGTCTTGTTCCTCCGAGCTAGAAATTTCAAAAAAAGTGGCAAAGTAAAAGCACGTGTGCGGTAAAATTAGTTTTGCGCGCACTTGACTAGCCTATATAGGACCATTTTTCGAGCAACTGTATTGAAAATTAAATTAATTTGAGATAAAAGAAAAATATAGACAACTATAAAAATAACATTGATTAAATTCACTAAGAATAATTTCCACATTTATCATTCTCTTCGATATACTTCCCCCCTATTTAATCTAACAATTGCATGCAATTTGATTCATTTTTGTTTTATTATTCGAAAAAGTACATTTTATGGTTTTTGGTGTGGAATAGTAATTGCCATTTCAGTTTTCTGCGTGTAGAAGATAGTGAGTCGATTCCAATAAAAATGTAAATTAAATGTGTTGCAGGTGCCAAAAAGTCCGCGTGAGCAAAGATGAACTATTACTACGGCGTGTTGTGTATGCAGCGTTGCCAGACGTACGATAATTATCGTGCATGTACGATAATTCCGACACGGGTACGATGTACGATACAATATGTATTAACGTACGTCATAGTACGATAATTTCCAACCCTCCTCTGAAGTGGGACGAAAACACTAGTATAGAGTGCCTTATAATCATCTAAAAATACACAATAATGTGTATGAGCGTCGGTGGCGCAAGGGCAAGGGCCGCTACCTCCTATCCGAAAGGTCGTGGTTCGAGTCCTGCCACGTATCAATGTGTTTTCGAATTTCGATCTCATATGTAAGTTTATCCGATGCTCTTACGGTGAAGGAAAACATCGTGAGGAAACCTGCACACATCTGCGAAGTAACTCGAAGGTTGTGTGTGAAGTCGGCCAACCCTCACTGGGCCCGCGTGGTCGACTAAGGCCCGATCGCCTTAATTCAGAGTAGGTTCGAGCCGCTCGGTGGGGCCGTATGTATGAGTTGATGTAATGGTCGGGAACTTCCCGCGAATCTACCAAATACACGAAAGAATGACAATGATAGTTCACTTTACTTATTCTTATTCCTTAGATTCAAAGTTAAGTTCGCTAGCCGAGTGTAAAATAAGTAAAAAAAATTGTGTAAAGTTGTTAAATAGTTCCAAATTACTTGGATTACCGTACTTTAAACTTTGGTAAGTGACTGACTTTGTTTTTTGTTTTTCGAAATAGCGCGTTTCGCGCGGTTCTGGCAGTTGTACGATAATTTTTCATCTGGTACGATAATTTTCAAATACCGGTACGAGAATTCGTTTGCACTCGTCGCACTGTGTGTATGAACTTTAACAAAAATGCTATAATTTTGCTAGAACTTGTAGGTTAGTGTAGGAATTCTATTAATTCGACTGAAGCCAAAAAAAAACTCGTTTGTATGTCATTGTTTTTTGTGAATTTTGTAAACTGTTTTTCGTCAGACTGATTGTGAAAACTGATTCTTGTTAAACTAAAGGCCTCGATGCCAGTCTTAAAAAAAACACGCAACTTATCAAACTAAAAAAAACACGCAGTCGCAATGTCAGTCAATTGTCAAAAAAAACTCCAACTCCGCTTCGACGTTTTTTGTGATGGATTTTATCGGCATTTGCATGAAAATTATCAGGTTTTATGCAATAATTATTACCTCAACGTCAATTTAATGTATTTATCATAGTGCTTTCTCGTAATTTTTGATTATTTTCTGAGCTAAGGTTTGAAAACAGTGTTGAGGAAAATATACTTATGCCCCTAGGGGATTGAACGTTTTTATCAATATGATTCTGTTTTATGCTGTGCGCGGGTTTCCTTTATCACATTGACGTGTTAGTTAAACGAATATATCGACGCTTCGCCATAACTGATACGTAAGTAATAAAATAACCCAAGGTTTTGTTATGTTTTGTCACTGAATTTCAAATACAGTTTTATCAGATCGCAATGGCTTTAAAATCATTATCCAACGATTTGCATTCTTTGTGTTTTTAAATACAGCACAGATAAAAAAAAAACCTCTTCGCAAATGGATTAGAGTGCCCTTGAGGGCAATATCACTGCTGGACATAGGGTTGGCTGGAGACATCGGAAGGGCGAGGGAAGAGGTCCTCATAATTTGTCCCCGACCGGAAATGTATAGTTTTGTTTATTTATGTTTTTTTGTAAAATTAGAACCTCAATTTTTATCATGATTTAAATGTGTTCTATGCGGGAGCGTGTGAAGCAAGCTCAGCAGGTTGGAGCACCCTGACTGATGTTTTAAGTTAAAGGTTCTTTAGGTTTGACATGATAGGAGCCCCGAAGAGGCTTCCTCGATTGCTTGACACAGCACCAAAGCAGTTACAGAAGCCAATTTAGGTCATTCATTTAAGAGAAATAAACTTTGGGTAAGGACAGAAAAAAGTGGTTATAATTTTACAAAAAAATCTAAACTATGCATTGCCAGGGGGAAGTTGGGAGGACTTCCCCAACCTCTGTCCTCACCCTCAGGTGTCTGATGTCTATAAGAAATCATAACTCCGAAACTGTACATTTTGGTTAGGGGGAAAGTGGCAAGGACTTACACAGCCTCTGCTTCGTTCAATCTTCATTACTTATGACCACTTGTGTGGCGTAGTAGTCAGGTCCATTAGCATCAGGAGGTTGCGGGTTTTTGTAAGAGTCGGTTTGGTTGGTGTAAGGGCATTTTCAAAGCCCACCGGGCTAGCTAACACCATCTTATCTAAATCTTCCAATCAAAGATCATGATTGGTGTTGTCTGGCTTGAAGATAATAAAGATAATGTTAAAAAAATCCAACTGTAAATGTCAACATAAGGCATACACTTTCTCTATCTCTAATTTTGTATGAAACCCATTGTCCACTTGCTGGGAACAAATACTGGACCCATCATCCACTTGGTGAGAAACTTGCTGGTTTTGACATAAAAGATATTATCATCATATCAGCCGAAAAACATCCACTGCTAGACAAAGGCCCAAGGATTTCCACGACAACCGGTCCTGTGCTGCTCGCATCCTTCGGCTTCCCGCAAACTTCACCAGGTCGTCACAACCTAAGAAAAGTCTAATAAAAGGTATACAATAAAACTGTGTGTTTCAGATTTACATCATGATGGAGCAGACAGAGCCCCTCCACTTGGGACATCCTAAGCAAGAATTACCAAACCCAGGTCTCCCCCAGGACTACTACCTTGAACCACCCAAGGAAGAACCGGTTTACTATGGATTGCCTGAACCTTTACACCTAGGCATACCCAAATCTGATCTTTACCAACCTCACTTGGTCAATAATACCTCGATACCACCAAATTATATACCAGAACCACCAAAACAAGAGGAAAAACCGAATATAGAAATCAAACCAGAATCATCTTCGCAAACCAAAGACATGAAGTTTATAAGCGTTACCAGCTCAGTATTGACAGATGAGCAGCGAGAAATGTATGAATCAGTGCTAGCCACCTGGAGACCCCAACACTTGCCGAACATGAAAATGCCAAAACGCTACATCTGCCACAAATGCTTCAAAGAATTCAAGAATTACCAAAACCTTTATCTTCATTCAACTAGGGTGCATTCCACTGAAGAATCCTCTGTCATGTGCAATCAGTGTGATAAGACGTTTAAAAATAAGCACTACTTGTACATGCATCGGATGAATAAACATTATTCTGAAGATGAGAAATGCTTGTGCCAATTCTGTCTGCAAGAGTTTCGGACAAGGCGAGCATTGCATATGCACGTCAAACGCATACATCCAACAACTCTACCCGAATTGAAATGCCCGGAATGTGGGAAGACTTTCAGTGTGCCATACAAGCTACGTCACCATATTATGAACTGTCATCGGCCCGATGAGGAGAAGTATGAATGCCATATCTGCCATAAGCTGTACAAGACACACCTGAATCTAAACCGTCATCTGATATTCCAACATTCAGAAGTAGAACGTCACAAGTGTGTTTTCTGTGATATGACGTTCAAATCAAAACACCATATGAAACGACACGTCCTGAACATTCATCCACCACTAGAATCAAAGGTGCAATGCCCGGAGTGCTTGAAAGAGTTCAAAAACGACCAATACTTAAAAGAACATATGCAAATCCATACAGATACGCAAATAAAATGCGATCTCTGTGATAAAATCTTCCATTCCGCTATTCGTTTAAAAAAACACAAAAAGATTGTTCACCCCACGAACCCTAAACTTCGCTGTGAGAAGTGCAACAAAGAGTTTGCTCATGCACACTATTTGAAACGACACAATAATGCTGTTCACATGGAGCTGGACGAGAAAAACTATGAGCATGCCTGCAATCAGTGTGGTAAAAAATTCAAGCTGCCCAAATACTTGCAGAACCACTTACTACGACACGAGCAACAGCATTTGAAGCAGCTCTCGCAGATGGTGAAGACCGTTATGCCAAAAGAAAAAAAGCCTAAAACAGCTACCGTTGCAAAGAAACGAGGCAGGCCTAAGAGGGTACGGAAAGAGATTGAGTTTATAAAATGTGAGCCTGTTTCCAGTTCGGAGGACTCAGGCTCAGAGGAAACTGACTCGGAGTCAGAATAATTAATAGTTTAGTAGTGACAATTCTTGCCAGAGAAGTAGGTATAGAGAAAGGGGGGAAATAGGTTACAATTGGCAGATTATATAGTTTTTCTAAAACATCTGGAAAGGGAATTTTGATCATCATAATAATATCATTAGACATCCATCGCTGGACATACACACAGTATTAAGACTAGCAAAATACAGAACCCTCCCCAAGGATTTCTACAACAACCACTTGTGTGCTGCCTGGGTCGTCAAACCAACAAATTCTTAGGAAGAATTCTGATGGAGAAATGGAATTTCTTTTACATAGCTGTTGCTTGCGTATTTTGGGGTGTTTGAATCACCATTTGTTCAAATGCTCAAACTCTTGTAACTGTAAGGACGAGCTGGTTTCCGCAACCAGGCGTCTGATGCGCCCATTTTGTGTCACTCAAACTTTTCATTTCTTCTGGTTATCCTCTTGCTATCGCTTAGGTCTTTTGTTTATAATATTGTTCTAATTAGTGTGTTAGTGGGGAAAGAGCCAGAGATTTAAATTTTGTCTCATTGATGTATTGTAAGAAGTCATAACTGTAAGGATGGCGAGTGATGATTATCTTTGTGCAGGGTGTAACAAAATTAGTGCAGGACCCGTTAACTGGGGGTGCTTCCACTCACCATACCAAACAAAGAATGTTCAGTATGAGTACAAGCCCAAGAGTTTGTTTACGATATGTCCTGGTGGGAGGCTATAAAAAGTGAATATTTGTAAAAAAAAACTGCCATTCTCGATACCAAACTGAGAGAAGAAAGTTGAAACGTAAACTATGTATTGTACCAATAAAAAACACTATCCTCCTGCTTGGGCAGTTGTGTAAATAGAGATCTAGTTAGTTAGTTAATGCAAAGAAATATTTAGATGTCCTGTTCTATTTCTACTTTTAGTGCGTTCTCTGCGTTGAGCGGCACTCTGGCGCTGGAAAATTGAATTAAGTTTATTTTCGGACGTGCAGGCCTTAATGTGTTTGTTACAATTTAATGTATAAACTACGTTTCAGATTTCGGGAGACTAGTTTGACAAGTCAATATGCACAAATGTTGCCACAATATAGATAGTGCTGTTCCTATCGATAAAAAAAGTTTACGGCTTTGGATACAAGTTATAGTGACCTGTTCATTACTGTGATCTAATCTATTAATTAGACATTTTGTATGCTATGGACATTGTATTAACACTAATTATTGCAAAGAGTAAACTAATTAAACAAATAATCGGGCTATAGTGCTCTTAAAAGGGCTGCCATAGTTTTTTATTGACAGTGCCTCCGCTGCCGGCACCGGCATCTAGGATAGCTGCCGATACCGCTTGCGACACGGCTACCGGAATCGGTTGCGAGGACAGCTACTAAAATCTGACGGAGGGCTCCTATTTTTTTTTTTCTTTTTTTCAATTTGTTTTACTAGGCTCAGGGTTTACAAAGTTTTAAGATGTAATATTGGTAAGTAGGTACCTACATATTAAAATGCAGGTTGCAGAGACCCGTTTTATAAAAGTACAGTTTACAAACTACAAGTACAGTTAGATGAACATTGCTTAACCCTTTACGCGTGTATATCAAAGGCGCCGACGGCGCTTGCGCGTGTATATCAAGCCATTTGAATTTAAATGTTTTCGTCCAAATCAAAACAATAAATAAACAAAACAATAAATGAAAATTGTTTTAAGTTCTAAGCCTCTTAGTAAAGAGAAACCTGAAGCCTAGTAAAACAAATTTTAAAAAGAATTTCATTTTAGGAGCCCTTTTTACAATACCTCCAATACCAGCTACGCGCCTTCAGAGTCTCGTGACTCTGTAAGACGACTGATTAGAAATTGTCAAAATTGTCACAAAAAGTACTACTTAAGTCTTGAAACAGCTTTGTCGTAGTGTGCGCCCAACCTAAGTTGGCAGACGCAAAGTCGCAAATTTGAATTCTGAAGTTCATAAATATGGGTAGAAACGGGCAAATTCGAATTTCCGATTTTGCAAGCAAAAATTACGAAGCCAACTTTGACATAGTTCGATTCGATAGTAAACTATCGATATTCACCTCATCACTATTAAATTTTCTCCAAATCTGGCAACATTTTATCTTTCAAACTCTTGTCAAAACAGTCTCCCGAAATCTGAAACGTAGTTTATCTATTTTATTAAAATTGAAACTTTTATAACACCGACTTCATTCACAAAATTGAGATATTAAACTGAAGACGTGTTGTTCCAGTGATTGGTACACACTTAAAACAGTCCATATTTTGTAAACAACTGAACCGATTTTGATAAAACTTCCACTGTTTTATAAGATGAAAGATTACGTATCTTTGTATAACAATAATTATTGCATTTCGGTTTCTAGTTTCTGAGAAATAAGTGGACAAACATACATACGTATACTTTTGAAATTTGGGACACCTGTTTAGAAGCCAACACAGACTAACATGTACGAAGATTGTGCAATTCTAACAATGCTACATACATACGGGTCAATAACCTCCTTTTTGAAGTTGTTTAAAGAATTAAAATAACTAAAAACTAAAAAGAGAAGGCAAATAAAAAATAAGCGGTTGTTAGCGGTAAACAGAGCGGTCAGGTACCGGTACAAAACGCCGATCAAAATGGAAGTCTCTTTTCTATGCAATCTGACAGAGATGGATTGAAAGTGGAATCTCTATCTCTGTCACAGAGAGAGACTGCGTTTTTACTGCAGGCACTTTTACTGATCAGTATGCGGCAACGCAGCCATACGTGACAATAAATCAGTTGATAGTTGAACAACGTAACAATTTAATGAAATAACCAATCCAACCATTTAGGCTCAGACAAAGTAACCTACATACACTAGAATAACATTGTCGTTCTTCACGAGCATCCGGGTTAAACTAACTTTCGAAAAACCTGAAAACTTTTAATATTACATTGTCACGTTTATATCAAATATGCATGCAAAATTTCAGCTCAATCGGAAACCGGGAAGTGAGTAAAATTTAACTTGCATGATTTCATTACAGACACCGGGACAGGTGAAACTAAATAAAAGCTTGTAAAAAGAATCCTGAGCGCAATTGCGCTCGACTCAGCGGACGCCCTTAGATTGTTAAATGTAAAAATGAATGTGAAGATTTTTATGTCGTTCGTATAGTGAGTGTACCAATTTCTTTTCATTAAAAAATTGTGAGAAATAACATAGCTACTACGTTTAATTTAAGTGTGGAGACAAAGAAATACCCTCTTTTGAATCGTTTATTGCAATAAAAATTTTAATATTCATTTTAACTGTTAGATAATACTTATCTGTATGTTTTCTTGTATAAAGTTTTTAAATAGTTAAAAAAAGTATGTTTTTAAGAATCCAGTAAAAGCATAATGCTTTACAGACTAGGCTAGTCATACAGAAAAATGTATGAAAAAAGAACCATCGCGGTCCTGAATAAGCTCTTAAAACTAATCACACAAAATAATAAGCTCGTTCCCTAAATTAGCTGCACCTTTGATAAATGCCGCCCGCCACCGCTGCCGGCTCGCGTCAAAAGGTGGTGTCAAAGGGGCCGCCCTCAGTCCATCCGCGGCACCACGCCGCCGACGTTGCACCCGCACGGAGTCGTGCGCATCTTGTTCAGTATTTAATTGTTAATGTAAGCGACGATTAAGGAGATACTTCGTCATGCAGTGAAAGTGATAAAATTAATGATAAAGTGTAAATAAAAAAATACTTTTGAATTTATTTTTTTTGTAAAATTGTTTTATCCTTTAATACATTTCCAGAACTCCGTTCGGGTGTACTGCAGCTCATTCCTCGAACGTCCCTTATGTGATTGGTATTCATGTAAATTGTGTGATGCGTACTAAATGTAAAACTCGAAATTCGCCTCGATCCTCTAATTCGTTTAAAAAAGGATTATATATATATATATACATACAAATCGATCAGCTGGTTCCAATTTTGTATGGAGGCGCCATTTTTTTAATAATTGAGTGTATTTGGGAAAGTCTTTCAGTTTGATGCCCACCTTATAGTATTAGTGCTCAGTTATGTTTACACGCTGTTTATTCATGTATTAGCTAAATTCTCTTAATAATTGCGTCTCTGAAAATTTAATAACAAGGTGTTCAAAACTTATCCCTAAACACATATACAGACAAATGCGAAAACGCTTCAACACTCGCTCGCTCGGTGATTATTTATTTAAGACTGTCTCCCTCTCCCTCCATCTATACATGGTCACGGTGTTTGTGTTCGCACTCCTCCAAAACGGCTCGACCGATTTCAATAAAACTTTATGTATCTTTGGTAGGTAAGGGAATAGGTCGTAAAGTATATTTCACTAGCTTTCGCCCGGGTGGACATCGTTTTTGTGACTGCCATTGAGGGTGAGTGGTGCGCGATCCGTAAGCGGCTCACGAGCGTCATTAGTTATTTCCAGATCCCTATCCCAGATCGGGCTATACTGATTAGCAATCTATGTTATTTCCCACTCCCTCAGCCATCTCCGTGCAAAAAAACACAACAATCCAATTCAGTTGCGATGTTAAAGAAATGAACCAAAAAATACTATTTTTTCAGTTCCCTCAGGAACTGCATCGAACTATGCTATTTTCACGAGATAAAAGCCTATGTCCTTTCCCGTGACACAGGCTTCCTCCATGCCAAATTTCATCAAGATTGGTCAAGGTGTTGAAGCTTGAAAAGGTAACAAATACATTTTCACATTTAAAATTTAGTAAGGATTATGGCAAACAAAACAAAGTTTGCGGACTCAGCTAGTATTCTATAATATGATGTCTCCTGATGCGCAGGGTGGGGCGAGGTGGGTCGTCACGAGAGTCGAGTTATTTTTACATTTGAAAGGCAAAATGTGATAGTAAATATTTTAGTTAATGTAATAAGTGCGTTGGGTTTATGAAACTTTTAGGTACAAGCTTTTATTGCATCGTCACGCGATATACATATGCATGCAAAATTTCGGCTCACTCGGAAACCGGGAAGTTGGTCAAACTTAACTAGCAAGATTTCATTACAGGCACCGGGACAGTTGAAACCAAATAAAATCTTGTAAAATTATGTACAGTGTAAACTCTATATAGCGACACTCAAGGGGCCGGGCATTTTGTGACGTTATTGAGAGTTGTCGTTATACAAAGAGAAATTTGCGTTTTAGGTACTTTGGTAAACGAATGCTCAGTAAGCCAGCCAGAAAATTTTGACGTTTCAACGAGTGAATCGTTATATCGAGTGACGTTTTACAGAGTTTACACTGTATATCTACAGGCGTCACCGCGCGTGACCACCTAGCTAGCTAGCTACTTTATAGTTTCCCCATGATATGGTTCCAACCTGTTCGCAAAGATGCCTTTTTGGACCTCTTATTTAGGAAAAGCATGACCATGTTTATGTTTTTAAAGATTGGTCCCAACGGGTCCCACTAGGACCTTATTTTGTAACGATTGGTCCCAACGTGGGGCCGTTATTTTGTAACAGCCTGCTTAAATGAACTGAATTTTAAAATTAATATGTTTGCATAGTATTTTGTGCATTTTTTGAAACGCATCTGTAAAATAAAATAGGTTTAAAATAAAATGTTTAACATAAGTTATAGTATTTGTTATTAAAAAAAATATTTCTTAATAATAAATGCTTATCCTGTATATGTAAATATTATAGTACCTATAATTGGGAAACTTTGTGTGAAATGAATTACTGCAAATAAATTGGTGGTTATTTGGATTTTTTTGTTTTTTGGGCAATAAGTTTTCGAGTGGCAACTAAGACATATAGACGCATAGACAGGCTTACATGGTGAATCGACGAACTTGCGAAAGTCGCAAGAAGCCTGGAAGCGAGCAGCGCAGGACGGGTCGCTGTGGAAATCTTAAGGGGAGGCCTTTGTCCAGCCGTGGACGTGTCTTTCGGCTGATATAATGATGATGTAGGATTGCCAAAACACGAGATCACCTTAGTAGGTCCTGATACTTACCGCACTTGGAATTGAACCCACTACCACTTTCAAAAAACTGTTCATCATACGAATTTTATCTGTAAGCGGGAATCGAACCCACGACCAAGCAGCTAAGATAGATAATTCTTTGTTCATTGAGTTTTACATAAAAGAAAATAATAGCTTAGGTACGAACTATGGCTCAGCCGCTCAATATAATTAATTCTAAGTACACTATACGCATGTTCTAACTACACAACAAAATAAACAAGACAAAAACAAAAAGACAAAATAATAAACCACGGCGACCCGCACTAAACTTTCCCGAAATGTTTACTAAGTATTTTTTTATACAAAAAATTAATGAAAAAAGTTAAAATAATTTAATGAATTCATGTTGCATGACCAAATCTGTACATTACGAGCAGTAAATACTAGGGCATGCTCCCGGGAAATCTCGGTCTCGAAAATACCGGGATATCCCGGGATTTTTTAAACAACCCGGTACCGGGTCTTCAGCGAACGAATCCCGGTTCTTTCGATACTTTCGGTACTATATACGTGCATATCATTTTCTCACTATCTGTCTTTCAATATACGATAAAATCAAATAAAAAACCTACTTTTTATACAATGTTATAAAGTAACACAATTTTACTTTACATTTACTTAAAATTTAAGTATTATTTTTAATTAATAATGTATAATTTGTAATAAGCTCTGAACATCGTTGAGTGACAAAAGCGTTAATGCTATAAGTTTCCTTAGAACTTATTACCGAGATAGAAAAGCCATTCTTAAATGTAAATGATGAGTTTATTTATCAGTTATTCCAAAAGTTGAGTTTTAAATTGTATTTACTGCAACTACTTTTCAACCGACTCCAAAAATGAGGAGGTTCTCAATTCGACTGTAGGTTTTTTTTGAATGTTTGTTACGCGATATCTCCGCAGGATGTGAACCGATTTTTTTTTATTCGAAAGAGTATACTTCCGAGGGGCTCCCATTGTCACCAAGTTGGGATCTGATGATGGGATCCCAGGGAAATCAAGGGAAAACCCTCAAATTTTATAGGCACGTATTACATGATTCATATGTTTTCTAAAGCTATTAAAGTATTAGCATCTTTTAGTTATCATCTTATGTTAATAAGGTGATTACGGATGGTACAACTCCCTAATGGTTTGGAGTTGGAAGATCATTCTTGAAATATTATACGTAGGTACGCAGAGACCGATAGTTGTATTGTTTCAGGTTATTCAGATAAGGTGATGATGGAAGATTTAACTCCTTAACTTTCATTCTGCTGAGATGATGATAGAAGTCTGTGTATATTTTAATGAAACATGCATTATGACTATTATTACTATTGGCGAGTAGATGATTGGGTTTAACGTTGTTAGATAGATAGCATTATTACTTAAAATTAAGAAAATAAAAATAAAAGTTTAAAAAAATAAAAATCGACTTCAATACGAAATACACTCAAAAGTATGAAATAATATTATTAAACTTAAATACACGATATTAACCAACAATAACGAAATAAAGGTGGGTAAGAATTAAATTAGGGGCCTAAAGTTTTTTTTGAGGTCAGTGTCAGCAAACCATTAAATCTAAAACATTTGGAACGTAAGTAAATGTGTGCTGGCAAAGACGTAAAAAAAATTAAGACCCTCATTTAATTCGTACTTACCTTTGATTTCGTTATTGTTGGTTAATATCGTGTATTTAAGTTTAGTAATATTATTTCATACTTTTGGGTGAATTTCGTTTTGAGGGCGATTTTTAGTTTTTTAAACTTTTTATTTTTATAAGAATAACGTTTGTAATTATAATATTATTTGTATCTTGGAAATATACACACGGCACCACATCAAGCTGTATAAAACCAGTATAAACTGGCCGCGATGCCTGTGCGTTTCAAAATACGTGAGGCCCGTGTATATACTGGTTTTGTATAGCTTGAGATGCCACCGTGTGTAAGTACCTCTAATTTTGTTGATTTTTAATATTTTCTAATATTTTGATCTCGAAGAAGCGTTTCAGTTTTGCTTTGCTCAATATGTTTAGTGAGATTAGAAGGAACAAAGACTATTCTAATTCAAAATGTAACTCGAATTTAGTTCTATTTGATTATTTATTACTATTTTGATCTCAAAACTTGTATGTTTAATGATACTGATTGTGTTTTAATGATTAATGTTAATAAAAGACACAGAATAGAAAAAAAAAACACCAACCCATTTCTAATGAGCCCATTTTCTACAGTTTACTTAATTATATGCTCACTGCATGCATTTGTGCCCTTTACACAATAAATTAATAGCAACATTTAAGCAAGTACCGAAAGTACCGAATTTCCCGGTAAATCCCGGTTCCAAGTACAGTACCGAAAATCCAGTCCTGGTTCTTGAGACGGAACCGGTACTGCATCCCCTAGTAAGTACTCATTAATAGAATTAATCAAAACTAATGCGAGCGCGTCCGGCCGTTCTCTCCAACCGATTTGCGTTATATTTTTTTAATGAAACGTACTCATGCACAGATTTGTCATCAAGCATTGGAAATTATCCCCGCGAGCGGCTAGCGGCCCGCGCACCACGCTCACTCTAAAATGTAGTACGAGTCCGTCCGGCCGTTCTATCCAACCGATTTGTTATTTTTTTTATAAAAGATACAGATACAGATTTGTCATCAAGTATCGAAAGTATTTCTCAAGTTATTCACAAGACTCAAACGCGATTTCCGTAGTTTTCTTTCTTGATATCTCCGCTTTTAATTGAAGTACCTACAGTTGATTTTAATCTAAGAACACTCGCTGGAATGAGCTCTTTCATTTGAGCTACTGCTCATCTAAATTGGTTGTGCATTCTCGCACAACGAAGGCGAGTCGCTTGCGCGGGTTGCGGGTTGCCCGCAGCGCACTCTCGATGCCCATAATAAAAGAACATAATGCTGCGGAGCAGCACGGGTCCTCATCATATACTTATTCGTAATACATGACCTAGCTAGACAGTTCAATAGCTTCCATTTGTGAGTAAACCGCAACTTTTAATTTAATTTGTAGAAGAACCATACAAACACAATATTTCCCAGACCAATGGGTATTACTTTGAAATAGATAAACATAAGCAATTACGACGTGCAAAGTTTCGTCAAAATCGTTAGAGCCGTTTTTGAAAAAAAAAAGTATGACAGCTACTCTTCGGTTTGACGGTACGAAGCGAAACTTTTGGTAATCCCTCGATGAAATAATTTAAAACTCTTAACTTCCAAATTTGGTCCCAATCGGATCAAAGATTTAGCCTCCAGAGCCAAGCGTGACGGACGGACGGAATTGAAATGTACGGTAATAACGTGTTAATGACGTAGAACACATTGTCACGAAACTTGTAGAACAATACTTCCTCTAGCCTACGTACGTAGGTTCGTACACGCTCGTACCGTACTACGGGACGAGACAGTAAAAATAATTGAGCGTAGTGCGTATTGTACTGCCAACGAAAAGGCGCTTAAATAGGTCATTGTTGTGGATATTGCGTGCCCACAGCCTTATTTTTATTAAAAACTAGTATTCCCGGCGAACTTCGTACCACCTTACACTACACTACACAGTACACACCCTACCCTAACCTACACTACACTACACAGTACACACCCTACCCTACATAAGAACCTTCTCCTGACAATAACGTACTCGACAAAAAAAGAATTAGCGAAATCGGTCCAGACGTTCACGCGTGATGCCGTGACCAAGGGAAATAGGGATTCATTTTTATATCTAAATATATAAAAATCAATGCCACTTTTCGTTGTAATTTTATAACCCAAGAACTGCTTGGACCGATTTCGCTAATTCTCTTTTTTTTGAGTTCGTTATTGTCAGGAGAAGGTTCTTATGTAGGGTAGGGTAGGGCAGTGTAGTGTAGTGTAAGGCGGGACGTAGTTCGCCGAGACAGCTCGTATATAATATAGATTTGAGGGCGTTTGGCCGCACCTCACCTGATGGTAAGTGCCGATGCAGCCGAGGATGTAACACGCAAGCTCAAATAGTCCCTATTCACCTGCCTATGCCTTCGACCAATTAATGGAACTGAGACATGGCCGCTTACTATGGGCCTCGCAAGAAGGGTAAAGGTCGCCCGAAGGGCAATGGCACGTGCTGTGCTCGGAGTTTCGCTGCGTGATCGAATCAGAAACGAGGAGACCCGTAGGAGAACCAAAGTAACCGACATAGCTCTCCGAATTGCTAAACTTAAGTGGCAGTGGGCGGGAACAAATGGCGTTGGGGCAGTAAAGTTCTCGAGTGGCGATCGTGCACAAAACGTGGCGTAGCAGGCCTCCCACTCAGTGGACCGGTGACCTGGTGAAAGTCGCGGGAAGCGCAGAACCGGTTGTCGTGGATTACCTTGGAGGAGGCGGAAAGAGACGGGTAAGAAAAATAAATATTTTTTTAATTACAAATTTGAGTGCGTTTGACGACATCTCACCTGACGGAAAGTGACGATATAGTCGAGGATGGTACACGCAAATATTGCCTATTCACTGTGGCCTTGAAGATCCCCAACTAGTCGGGGAACATAAACGCAGGCAAGGGATTCCACTCCAACGCTATCCGCATAAATTTGGAAAGTAACGGTTCGTGTGTATAGGCTGAATATCAACAACAAAGGGGTGAACGGAACGAACCTATCCCTGCGTCTCGTTGACCGAAGGTGGAATGGAGCTGGGGGAATGAGGTCGTGAAGCAAGAGCGAGCACTCTCCAAAATGAATTTGATAGAATACCGAAAGACAGGTAATTTTGTGGCGATGCTCAAGGCTTTGCAGCTTGTTTTTGACAGACTCATCGTCGCCAATGAGTCTCCGGGCGCGACAGTCCAAAGTATCCAGCTGATAGCGGGCTGATCCATCCAAAAATATGCATTCATAAGTCCTAATTATATTACAATCTATTTTCTTTTGATCTTGGCTATTTTTGATCAAGCAAGCAGGAGCACAAACTACTGCACGTTTGGTACTATAATATTTTTTAAAGGACGAGTAAGTATACTTGCAATGTGAAAACAAAAATATTGACATCACATTTTATTATACTATATTAACAATAATTTTAATAGTATAATTACATTTAGATACCACAGATATTAATAACAAATTTAATTAGGTAAGTGAAGTTTTTAAAAGAGTAAAAATTGAATCTGCCCTTTTAAACCCATTTCTATGGCATAGAGACCCCTACTGTAGCCTTCAGGGCAATCTACAAAGGGAAATTGATTCCACATCTTGAGGATATTGAGAGGAAGCTTCTCAAAAACTGGGCTTCAATGGAAGTGGATTAATTCCACTGCAATGGCGAGAGTGCATTGGTCGTAGCATTATCTCAGTCCCTTAAAGCATAGATAAGAAAGAAAGATTAACAAATATTGGTCCTTATGCGTGTAAATGGATTTGTTGTACAATCGAGTTTACCAAAGACAGTTTTTCTACAAATGGTAAAAAAGGACAGGTGATCTTTTAAGGGGTGATTCGAAATTGACTCTAAAAGACATATGAAAAATCTATTCGCAAAAAAAACTGAAATATTCTTGTAAACAAATTTTTGTTGTTGGTTGTCCTTTGTTGTTCATTCTCTTTGCAGTTTGCAGCACAGTCATCCTCCATCCTCTCTAGGTGGACAAGCCAGCAAAGACAAGTAGATTGCTTCGGCTACATATTGGGCTCGGATACAAAGTCTTCAATTTCGGACCTCACTCCCTGATTCTTGAGCTGATTGGCAGCTCAGAAGAAACTTGTGCCTCAATTGGGTTACTGAGCCACTGATTTTTTGTAATTTTCCTGTATTCTAGAGTCGATACTGAATCACTTAAAACAAAATTATTTGTATTTTATTATTACACCATGTACAAGCATAAATCGGTAAAACAGTAACATAGTAACTAATCTATACATTTAACTTCTTCATATGGTTTTGTTGCCTAATATGCAACTCTAATGTCTGGCTATTAGGGAACTCTAAGTTACACTCCATGCATTTATGTATATCGTACAAATTTATATTGTGCACCCTTCTGATGTGCTTTTTGACGTTCTCAGGAGATTTATACATTGCTTTGCAGAAATGGCATGGGTGTTTCCCCACGTTATCGTGTATTTTCCTATGTTTGACCATGTATTTTTTTGAAGAAAATTTCTTATCACATACATCACACGAGAAAGTACCTTTGTCAGAGTGCACAGCGTTCATATGCACTCGTAAATGCAAAATGCATTTGTATGTTTTCATACAGATTTGGCATGTCTGTTGTGCTGACGGTGGTGCGTGTGTCACCTTAATATGCTTTTGCAAACTAGACGGTGTCTTAAAACACTTGTTACAAATACTGCATTGTGAGTCTTGGAATGAATGACAGTCTTCTAAGTGTCGTTTCAAGCTAGAATAGTCTGAATAATCCCGTTGGCAGTTCTTGCAGTAGGTCATCTGTTTATTTTCAGAATGGATCCGCTCAATATGCCAAAGCAATGCTGTGTTTGTAGCAAACTCTTTATCACAATCTGAACATTTGAAATCTTTAGATATTTTAGGTGCTATGTCTGGTTTCACATCTTCATTATTTTCCATGAAAGTTTCCGTACTGTGAAAAGTTTTTATGTGTCTTTGTAATGAAGCAATACTTTTGAAAGTTTGTGGGCACGAAGAACAGGCCAACTGCATTGCAGAGTGAACGTTTTTTAGATGTCGCTTATAGCATATGAGAGATGGTAGCACACGTCTACACAGATGACAGCGGTATGTCACGCCGTCATCAGAATGACTCCATTCCACATGTTTTTTCAATAGCATCTCATTTTTGTATACTTTGTTACATGTCTCACATTGAACAAGTGTTTCTTCAGTCGAGTGAACTTTTTTCAAATGTATCTTTAAATTGTAGGTTTGTTTAAAAGTTTTGTTACAAATAGTGCAGTTCACCATTGCATTTGGGTGAGGGTGCGTATAAAAAATGTGATTTTTCAATTTTTTCTCATTTGCGAAGACTTTTTGACACTCGTTGCAAGTCACTTCTCTTGTCTCCCCATGCACGGATAACATATGACAGCGTAAATGGCCTTTTGATTTGAACATTCGAAAACATTTGTTGCATTCTACTGCATCTGCATATGAACAATGAACGAATCTTAAATGCTGTTTAACATTCGCTCTATTTTTGAACGTAGCATCACATTCAGGGCATTTAACTCTATTGATTTTTCCATTTTGGTAAACTCTAGCATCAGATATATTAAATTCATGATTCACTGATGTAGATTCCTTGGAGTTTGACAAAACATCTGTATTTACAGTGTTTAGTTGGTCTAGGTTGCTCTCCGATGATAAATCCCGTTCGATTTTTATCTCATGCTCCAAATATGGTTCAATCCATACTTCAATGTTTTCCTGTTTATATACCTGGTTTTCTGTTTCATCTTTAATTGGTATCGACATTGTGGAGCTGAAAATGTATGTTTTGTTAGTATAATAAAAATAAAATAAGCCTTTATTGCTGTTATTTTTTGTAGTAACATAATTTACTAAACAAAAGTAGATATAAATTAATTCTTATAATTTCTCAAAGTGTAGAGTCTCCAACCTTTAGAGGGGTGGGTGTGACACGGACATTTAACATTATTTTCGTCTTCTCCATGTTCATTTTAAGACCCACTTGTTGAGAGACTATACTAAGGCCATTGAGCATTGTGCTCAGGTCTTCCATAGTCTCAGCCATGACCATGATATCGTCAGAGAATCAGTCATGGTCGCTTATTATGGGCCTCATAAGAAGGCTCAATGTTACCCTAAGGACAATGGAGCAAGCTATGCTCATTATTTCCCTACGCGATTGAATCAGAAATGAGGAGATCCACAAGAGAACCAAAGGAACCGACATAGCTCACAGAATCGCTAAACTGAAGCAGCAGTGGGCAGGACACATAGCTCGTAAAACAGATGGCCGTTGGGGCAGTAAAGTTTTCGAGTGGCGACAACGCAGTGGTAAACGTCGCATAGTCAGGCCTCCCACACGGTGGACCGACGACCTGGTGAAGATCGCGGGAAGCCGCTGGACGCAGGCAGCGCAGGACCGGTCGTCGTGGAATTACTTGAGGAAGGCCTTTGTCCAGCAGTGAACGTTTATCGGCTGATAAGATGATGATGAATTACAGGAAACATTGGCGGTTACCAGTTGCTATTTATTCAACAGCTTATATGCTAACAAAGGCCTTCTTCAAAGATTTACCATTAGTCCTATTCTTTGCTAGTCTACGCGCTCCTGCCTGGGCCGCGTCATGTTCACTTCCTGAATCCTGATAAATAAAATAATTTCGTAGGTATGTACCTATTCTTATTTTATTACTCAGATTTTTTAGTATGGCAGCCCTTTTAAGTGCACCCCAAACAAACGATCAATTTTCAGTTACAATAAATCAGACGAAGTATAAAATTGTCCGAGCAAGCATAACAATGGATTATTCCAGCCATCTTGAGATCAAATTGATAAGAGAGTAGAGAAAGATAAGGGTTTTACGACTTTTATGCCACTGAACCAAAGGATTTAGGCAAAGAACATTACAAAATATGAAACTACTAACGTTTTGAGTAATTTGATCACATCTCAGCAAAAATAAATGTAATTTTCATTGGATTTTCACACTAAACAGACCTACAAAGAAACTCAATTCATTCCACAGATTGAATCCAAAGCGTATATAATATATAAAAAAAAAAACATATAAATCAGTGTTGCCTACAACTCAGGACCCGATTTGGCTATTTTTCACAAGTGGCCTAATGTGGCCTACTTTGAGCTGAGGTAGCCGAGAGTCAAAGCATTTATTTGTCAGAATTTAATTCAATACAAAGTGTTCTTAAAGGACAATGCTCACAATGTATGGGGAAAAAACCCAGGCCCGGCGCAAATGAAATGTATCTCAGATTTTAAGTATTCATATACATGTTAGGTTGTGTTTACGCCGTAATAATATTTTAAAAACTCGCGCGTTATGCTATGTGTGTTCAATCTTCCATACCCTGTAATATTCCTCTCCTTTTCCCACTCACGCATCGAATATGGCGCATCGAGTGAGAAAGCATACAACGACGCCATGTCTTGCTGGTGTCGAAATCAAGAACTAACAAGAACAAAATGTCTTCCAAAAATGACATTGCAATGTACGCGTGTCGTCCCGCTAATAAAATTAATTTAAATATCTAACCGCCGTGAAAGACCGAAATAATCTGGGTGTGTGCAATCGGAAGTGCTAACCTAAGTACCTGCCACAAGGAGTTCCAACTGGAGAAGGAGGATTTGAGCCAGCGCCGGCTGACCAAGTGTCGCTTTTACTTCGTGATGGTGAGTTCCTTTTCCATTTAACTGCTCTGTTTTTTAAGTCCCCATTTTACCATCCAGGGCGGAGCAGTCTCCTGATTTATGTTGAATTTGAACACGCATAGTCGCAATATCTCATCCGCTATATATCACTCCGCTCCGCAAAATACAGTCCACTTAACTTTCAAAAACCTCGAACCGGCTACACCATTCTTTTGGTCCATTCGAGCCGGATAACTAAATTTCATTGGTGTTAAACTCTGATAGTTTGCACGTAATCTTCCCGCTTCCCACTATATTTCATTGGTGTTAAAAGAGTTTAAAGAGGATAGTTTACACGTAATTTCCCGCAATCTCATTGTATTTGGTGTAAAACTAGGATCCACCATCTTGAATTTGTAGGTACTTGAATGCCGCACCAAGATATTACTTAAATAATTTACCAAAACCTATTTTACCGCTTACTTACTTCCATTTTAACCAAAATTACTTAATACTTAATCAATTTTCATACGCTGATCGCGTTAGCCGCTTATTATAAATAATATTCAGTTAGCCGCTTATTATATTTAGGTACATACCTATATTTCGTTCCGCCTCCATACATACTTATAAATTTATACGCATAACTCAAACTGACCTACATCTGGTTGCGTCGTCTGTGTCAGTAAGCCATAACAATTGCGTGTGTACCTACATAAAAATTATCTGCCTAGTACTACATATAGGTACCTTTATTATTTACGAACGATAAGACAGCCTTTCAAAATGGAAGTTAAATTGTCCATGTTAGAGGCAAAGAACAGTGCGATATTCGCGCGCTTGACCAGTATTAATGATACCGCTCAAAAAATACCTACCACAGCTACTGCAGATCTTCGTTCCACAGAGATATTTATGGCAGAATCTGAGACGTTAGCAATTATACGTCAAGAATACATTTCAAACTTGGACTCCATTAATGAGTTAGGCTTTCAAATTAATTCTAACAGAACTATAAACCAAATTACGCGCCGCTTAACGCCTTCGAAGACATTTACGCGAGAATACAAAGAGTTCGCTCTCGCCTGGTAGGTAACAACACACAAATAAAATGTACGAACACGTGTGAAAATAAGGGCGAGTCTCCACGCGTTAAACTACCACCAATTAATATCCCGTCGTTCGATGGAAAAATTGAAAACTGGCCTGTTTTTTATGAATCATTTAAGGCGAATATACACTCGAATCAAAATCTAACCGACTCTCAAAGGATTCAATATTTAACCGGTAAATTAACGGGTTCCGCTTTAAAATAATCGCTGGCATTATTCCCTCAGGTGAAAATTATTTGTCAACTTGGGAAAGTTTAGATCAAAAATATCAAGATAAAAGGGCTTTAGGGTGTCACTACATGTCCATATTATTAAATATTAAATCCGCAACAAATAGTTCCACTTCGTTAAATTCATTTGTGGAAACTTTCGACGCCGCTGTTTCGGCTTTAAAACTTTTGAAGATTGACGACTTAAAAGATTTTATTTTGCTCAACATGGCACTACGTAAAATTGACTCAGCTACCGCTCATGCCTTCGAGACTTTTATAAGAGAAAAAGAGATTCCTTCTTATAAGGATTTCATTGATTTTACTAAAAGTCAGGTAAAAATATTAGATTGCACCGCTCCTACGTCGTCGCAATCAAAACGCACGGTGGAACACCGCCCTAATAGTGATACGAAGCAGGGTCGATCGCATAGCACATACCAATCTCAGACCTTTCTCGCTAATGATGGCGAGAGTTTTGAACCCTGTTCAATGTGTAATAATGTCGAACATCAACAATTGTATAGATGTCCCGCGTTCAAAGCGCTTCCCGCCAGAGGTCGTTTCGAGTTTGTTAAATCGAAACGAGGATGTGTAAACTGCTTAAGTTTATCTCACACCGCTTCCAATTGTAATTCAAAATACGCTTGTAAATCATGTAAAAAGCCGCATCACACATTATTACATTTAAATAATGATAATAATACACAACTTGGCTGGAGGCACGGACAGATGGACAGACGGACGCAGCTTGGCTGCACAACTCGGGGCACTGCCGTGCCGCGAGACGGCGCCGCGTCACGACAAGCGCAGCAAGCCCGCCCCCCGGTACTCTCTACGAACGCGACCGCCGTAGGTGACGCAATACCGCCGCCTCACTCGCACGCGCAGGCTTCCGATAAGCCCACAGACAGCGCATCAGTCAATGTATCGCTATGCGCTCACGCGCGATCTAATGAAACGCAATTTCTTGGTACGGGGCCTTTAAGAAACTCGACTGTACTTCTTTCGACCGCTCAAGTAAATGTTTCAAATAATGATAAACAAAATATTTCCGTGCGATGTTTAATTGATAATGCTTCGCAAAATAATTTGATTACGTCCGCATGCTGTGAACAGCTCAAACTTAAACCTATTCCGCTTTCCAATTCATTTATCAAGGGCATCGGATCCGCTGCACAAACAGTGCGCGGATATGTTCAGCTTCTTGTAACCGCTAAAAATAAGAAATATTCTTGTAATATAACCGCTTTGGTTGTAGATAATATAACCGACCGCATGCCATCTGAATATGTTGACACTACGATAGTGCGACATTTAGTTAACTTACCGCTCGCCGATCCCTTTTGGCACATTCCAGGTGAAGTCGAGTTGATACTCGGCGCTCAGCTGTTTCCGCATCTATTGCTAGGTGGCAAGGTCGTTGCACCCCCCGCTCCCGCTGCTATTGAAACCGTATTTGGTTATGTTTTGATGGGCGACGCACCTACCACTTCTAACTTTAATAAAAATAACACCGCTGCTAAATGTAAAAATATAAATTCCGCTACTTTCTTCACCTGTTCCGAAGGTGTAGGGGCGCACGACCGCTTCGATAGCTTGCAGCTTGATAAAACTTTAACTAAGTTTTGGTCAATGGAAGAAATGCCTGATAAGCAGTTTCTAAGCCCCGAGGAAAGTCAGTGTGAGGAAATGTACGCTGCCACTGTGTCACGTGACACGACGGGCCGATACTGCACCGCTCTGCCGTTCTGTGGAGATCCTTCCGAGTTGGGTGACTCCCGCTCGACAGCTGTCCGCCGGTTACTGTCGTTGGAGCGCAAGCTACAGGATCCCGAGCTGCGTACCAGCTATAACGAGGTAGTTCGGGACTACATAGAAAATGGTTATCTCTCCGAGGTACCGTCCGACAGTGAGGACTACTCGCAGGGATATTTTATACCGCATCACGCCGTCGTGCGACGCGACAAAGAGACTACGAAAACTCGTATTGTACTCGACGCTAGTGCTAAATGCCACAATGGCATTTCACTTAATGATATTCTCCATACAGGACCAAATCTCCAAGCAGATATATTTGTCCTGTTATTAAATTTCCGCTTATTTGAGATAGCGTTATCCGCTGATATAAAACAGATGTATCTCAGGATTCTTCTAAAACCTGAACACCGCAAATATCAAAAGATTTTATTCCGTTTTGACCCCTTGCAACCCATGCGCGAATATCATTTTAATCGTGTTGCGTTTGGTCTAAAATGCAGTCCTTTCTTAGCTATGCGCACTGTGCGACAGTTAGCATCGGATGAGCGTGACCGGTTCCCGCGCGCCGCTGAGGTGGCCTCTCATGAATTATATATGGACGATTTGACTACCTCCGTACCTACTGTAGAAGAGGGAAAATCTCTTTCGCGAGAACTTATCGAATTATTTAAATCAGGGGGTTTTCATTTAACTAAGTGGGCTAGTAACTCATCTGAGTTGCTCGACTCTGTACCGCAGTCAAATCGCGCTTCTATTGAATTTTCGGATAGCGAAAATATGAAAGTTTTAGGCCTAAAATGGCTACCCGCTCAGGATATATTTACCTTTTCCGCTTTTCCTGCTAAAGAAACCTTTACCAAGAGAACAATTCTCTCAACCATCGCACGCTTATGGGACGTACTCGGTTTTGCCGCTCCTGTCATACTATTCGCTAAACTTTTAATCAAAGAGTTATGGCTACTCAAAGTCGGTTGGGACGATCCCATACCTGACAACATACTTTCTTTGTTTCAACAATTTAATGAGCAGCTACCTCTTCTCACCGCTTGTAAAATCCCGCGGCACTTAGGTGTTGCCACTGGTTGCAGCACAAACATAGTCGCATTCGCAGACGCAAGTATGAAAGCATACGGTTGTGTAGTGTATCTTCACGTCACCGATAGCGAAGGAAACGTTCGTGTCGGTCTTATATGCGCGAAATCTAAAGTGGCTCCTGTCAAAGTGGTTTCGCTGGCACGGCTCGAGTTATGTGCCGCAGTAATGATGTCAAAACTTGTTCGACTGATTAATGAGACTTATAGTGCTCGTACAAAAATTGATAATATATTCGCATTCTCTGATTCGAAAATAGCGCTTTCTTGGATCAGTTCTTCACCGCATAGATGGGATATTTATGTCAGTAATCGCGTCGCAAAATGTCAGGAAAACCTTGACCCGCGTCATTTCTATCACGTCAGTGGAATAGAAAATCCCAGTGATTGTTTATCCCGGGGTCTCTTACCGGAACAATTGTTATCCCACCCGCTTTGGTGGCACGGCCCTGCATGGTTGTCCGCTCCTATATCAAGTTGGCCTGTCACTCCATTTGTTCCAGAGACTTATGAGACTCTACCTGAATTCAAGAGCAAAACTCTCGTTTGCTCAACTCCCAATACCGCTGCTCCTGGTTTTATTTATGACTTTAGGGTGTTTGTGGCTAATACACTATCTGAAGGTTGCGTGTGTTGGAAATAAGGTAAAGATATTTGAATTTGGAATTTATATTTATTCGCGCATGCGCGCGCACAACTAAGGTGGGAGACCGACTGCGACGACACGGGGCGACGCGGTGGCAAAGTGCTTACCACGCACATTGCGCCGGGCCACCGCTACAGTACTCCCCTCCTTTTTCTAAAATATACAGTTTTCCAAAAAAAATTACAATAACGTTAGTCTTATTTATATAAACTTATGTAAGAACCGGTAAACCGGTAAAGCGTCGGTGGCTCAGCCGGTAACGACTCGGTTCTTCTAACCAGAGGTACCGGGTTCAAATCTGGACGGCCAATGTACCAATGAGTTTTTCAAAAACTTACGTACATACTTACCGATTGCTTTAACGGTGAAGGAAAACATCGTGAGGAAACCTGCACCACCACACCTGCGATGAAACTCGAAGGTTGTGTGTGAAGTTGACCAACCCGCACTGGGCCCGCGTGGTCGACTAAGGCCTGATCGCCCTAATTCAGGGTAGGCTCGAGCCCCTCGGTGGGGACGTATATGAGCTGATATGATGATGTAAGAACCGGAGCTGTGCACATTACTTACTTATACTAACTGCGAGTTGCACCGTGCTAAAAGTAAACATGATTACTAAGGAGAATTCGTCGAATACAATATTCATACCTACATGAAACCGAGCTATCTTGTTATGTTAGCGAACGTGATACTTGAATTACATTTTAATAAATTACATTCAATGAAACATAATACTTGTTATTGTTAAGCAAATGAAATAATAAGACTGTAATTAATTTCTCGGTAATCTAAAATAGTGTTACATTACAATATGATACACTGTCTGGTTGTTGGGTATTTAGGTATTACAATTTTTGAGTGTTAATAAAACTTTACTACTTATTATATGTTTTCACTTATTTTTCACTTCACTGTCTTTGAGCAAACACAACTTGCGGTTGCGGCTGTGGTTGTGGTTGCTGTACAGTTACTACAGGGATTTCTGAATGCACAGTCTTTACTTGATGCTGTATCCAGCTGGAACTTGCCATTTTACACTTTTTGACACCGTAATACAGGAATAATAATCCCAGCAAAATTAATACAGCCAACATTATGGATCCGTATAACTTGACATTGACTTCTAAATTGCTTGTACTTGCACTGTTGGCGCCGTTTTGGGCAATAATAATTTCCTCTTGTTTGCTAACTTGTTTTCCCATGATTAAAAATGGGTCGATGAATAGAGGATCAGGTCCTTTGATTATCATGTGGACTAAGTTAAGAGTGTACATTTGTTGTGTAAAACATAATAATTTATAATTAAAATTTACCTACGCTATCACAAATCGCACGGGTGGTTTCGACATTCGCCCGCTGCGTGTGGTACAAGTGTTAAACTTTTCGTTACTCACGGGTGCATTATGTTGGCTCACATTATTTCTTACTACACTAGGGCTAATATTAAAATTATTATAATCTGAACTTCCTTGACTATCGGTTTGACTGTCTATATTTAATGTATAGGCGGGTTTAAGCCTATCAATAGATATTGAAGTTTCTTTACCGAATATATCGATAATAAATGACTTATTTCCCCTCCTTATGACCTTATACGGGCCTTCATAAGGGTGGTGGAGAGATGATTTAACTACTTCCTTCCTAATAAAAACATATTCACAATTTTGTAAATCTTTGTGTACGAAAATTGCTCTGGAATTTCTTTGTGTCATTGGTCTAGGCTTTAAATCATTGATCGTACGTCTTAGGTCATTTACGTAAGTATAGGAATCGTATTTTTTTGCTTCACTACAGTCATAGAAATCGCCTGGAAGTTTAAGCTTTGTACCATACGTTAATTCTGCTGCGCTAACGCCTGTGTCAGCGCGAGGTACGGATCGAAGTCCTAACATGACAGTAGGTAATTCTTGGTACCAATTTGAATTGTTATTTAACCTAGCTCTTAAAGCTGTTTTCAATGATCTGTGCCACCTTTCTACAATGCCATTACTCTGCGGGTGATAGGTATTTGTGCGAATTTTTTTAATTCCCAGTAATTTAGCAAGGTTTATAAATAGGTTACTCTCAAATTGTCTACCTTGATCTGTGGTTATGCGACCTGGGCAACCAAACCTTACTATCCAGTTCTCATATAAACTTTTAGCTACTATTTCTGCGGATATTTCTTGTAAAGGGATGGCTTCCGGCCAACCTGTGGTTCTGTCTATAATCGTTAATAAATACCTATGACCTTCAGGTGAAGTAGGTAAGGGGCCGACGATGTCCAAATGTGCGTGTTCTAACCTATTACTGGGCGAAAATTGACCTAATTCTGACATTGTATGGCGTTGAACTTTTGATTTTTGACAAGCTGTGCAGTTTTTCGACCAATTTGTGATATCTTTGTTCATGGAAGGCCAATAGAATTTTTCTGTTATCATTTTCTTTGTGGTACGAATACCAGGGTGGCTAATATTATGTAATGATTCGAACGCTGTCCTTCTGAATGTCTTAGTTAGATAAGGTCTGGTAGTTGAGTTTGTTGTATGGCATATTAAAGATTGTTTACAGTTCGGTATGTAAATTTCCCTAAACTGTGAACTATCTTTCGCTATTAACGACTGCAATTCAGTGTCTCTACTCTGTTCGATAGCTAACTCTTCGTAATTAATACTAGTCGGGCAAGATATGACTTCGATTCGCGATAAGGCGTCCGCTACCACGTTATCTGTACCTGTTATGTGTCGTATATCTGTCGTAAACTCGCTAATATAGGATAGGTGTCTAGTACGACGCGGGGTTTCTTTCTCACTACTTTTTCTGTTGAATGCATAGGTAAGAGGTTTATGATCTGTGAATATTATTAGTTGGCGGCCCTCAAACATTTTTCGGAAATATTGTACAGACATTTAAATGGCTAAAAGTTCTCGGTCGTAAGCCGAATACTTTTGTTGGGCCTCTGACATCTTTTTAGAATAATAGCCTAATGGTTCCCAGCAATCATTAACTTTTTGCTGTAAAACAGCGCCTACGCATGTACCTGACGCGTCTGCCATGAGTGCGAGCGTGGTATCGGGCAGCGGATGCGATAAGGTGACTGCGCTTCTAAGGCTGAGTTTACACTGATTGAAAGCTTTTTCCGTTTCGTCGGTCCATTTAATTTTGGTTTTATCGTTACGTTTTGTGTTATGTAAATATTTGTTCAATTCTTCTTGGTATTTTGCTGCTTTCGGTATATTTGACCTGTAAAAATTAATCATACCGAGGAAACGTCTCAGTTGAGCTACTGTTTCGGGTTTAGGATAATTTATTATCGCTTCTATTTTCTCTTTAAGTGGACATGCTCCTTTAGATGAAACTTCATGCCCTAAGAATTCTATCTTTTCTTTACCGAAACTACATTTGGATATGTTAATCGTGATGCCGAATTGGTTAAATCTTTCGAAAATTGCCTTTAGGTGTCTTTTGTGTTCTTCTGGGGTTTTACTAGCTACTATGACGTCATCGAGATAGGCAAAATAGAAATCGGTTCCTAGTTCATTATTAAGACCTGCTAGAACAGTTTGGTCCATGAAACGCTGGAACGTTTGGGCTGCGTTGCGCAAGCCAAACGGCATACGTTGGAATTCAAAAAGGCCAAAAGGGGTAGTTATGGCAGTTTTTTCTATATCGGGTTCATGAACTGGTATACAATGATAGGCTCGATTAATGTCAATTCGAGAGAAAATTACTTTTTTTGCTGATACATATGTGAAATCCTGTAATCGAGGTATTGGGTACCTATCCGGTGTCGTAACTGAATTTAATTGCCTATAGTCGCCACAGGGACGTAATTGACCGTTTTTCTTTACCACGACATGTAATGGACTGGACCATGGACTCTTAGAAGGGCGACAAATGCCTAACTCATGCATAAGTGTAAACTCATCCTTAGCTTTTTTATAACGATCGGGTGGTAACCGTCGTGCTTTAGTATGCACCGGTGGTCCCGAAGTTTCTATATAGTGGTATACTGAGTGCGATGGTATTTCTTTGAAAGAGACAGGTCTCGTTATGTCAGGATATTCTTTTAAAATGTCATAGTAGGGGTGACTACTGTCAATAGTGTTTACCGTGTATTGATTGGAGTCAACTAGCGAGGCAAGGACGTTCAGATTTGTTACTTGGTCGACTAATCTTTTAGAGCTTAAATCTACTAATAACCTATAGTGAGATAAAAAGTCCGCGCCAAGGATCGGTTGCGATACGTCCGCGATCACAAATGTCGGCCTCGTCCACGTAAACGGCTGCGTCCGCGGGTGTGCATCTCGGAGCGCAGGCTAGCGACTTCCAGAGTTAATTTGTTCATCTGCGCAAAACATAGTCGAGGCATGTGTGGCCAGAACTCTGGCAGCCTGGAGTTGATGTTTATAGCTGCCAGGTCGTTTACGGCAGCTCCGGTGGCAGCCGGTGTCCCACCATAGGGCGCTGGTGGAGGTGGCGGCTGGCCGTCACTTCCCGGCGGCATAACTACGTACACTGTATTTTGTCCATTTGTATCGTCCGCTTGAGTTGCACTTTGCATTTTGTAATTTTCCACTGTCCAAATTTTTACTTATTGTCCGAAATAGTCTGAGTTATTATATTTAGAACGCGGGGTCACCACTTTAGGGTGTTTGTGGCTAATACACTATCTGAAGGTTGCGTGTGTTGGAAATAAGGTAAAGATATTTGAATTTGGAATTTATATTTATTCGCGCATGCGCGCGCACAACTAAGGTGGGAGACCGACTGCGACGACACGGGGCGACGCGGTGGCAAAGTGCTTACCACGCACATTGCGCCGGGCCACCGCTACAATGACCTAGCACAAAAGTATTCCTCTTGGAATAAAATCTTGCGGGTTATTACCTATATTTTAATATTTACAAAACGTATACCTCGTAATGACCGCATTTCCGCTTCTCAGCTCGAAATAGCTGAAAGATACTTAATTCGCGCCGTTCAAGACTTCCACTTTAAGCAATTGTCTCGCGATTTAAAAACTAATAAAGTTATTTCATCACCATACAAAAAACTTGATTTGTTCATCGATGAATATGGAACAATAAGAATAGGAGGTAGACTTTCAAATAGTAATCTACCTTACGAAGCTCAGCACCCGGCGTTGCTACCAAAGCATGATCATATTACTCACCTTTTAATTGATTATTTCCACCGCCTACATTGTCACACCGGTGCCAATGTATTGAGTTCTTTATTACGCCAAAAATATTGGATTTTATCTTCTCGAAATGTGATTAGACAACGTGTCCATGCGTGTAACTTTTGTTTTAAAAACTCACCTACTCCTCTCAATACTAAAATGGCTGATTTGCCTTCTTACCGCGTACAAGAGACTAAAGCTTTCGTTCATACGGGCGTAGATTATGCTGGCCCTATAAATATAACTCCGTGTAGACGCCGCGGACAAAGAAGTCAGAAGGCTTACATTTGTCTATTTATCTGCCTAGCGACTAAAGCAGTTCACATTGAACTAGCTACAGATCTCTCGTCCGACACCTTTATTTCGGCTTTCAAACGCTTTATTTCTAGGCGTGGTCCTGTCTCTCATATGTACTCAGACAATGGTACGAATTTTGTAGGAGCTAAGTCTCAGATAACCGAATTACTTACTGATCATCGCATCGAATGGCATATGATTCCGCCCCGCGCTCCTCATTTTGGAGGAATTTGGGAGTCTAATATTAAAAGTGTTAAACTTCATTTATACCGCGTGATTGGTTCCCAGTTGCTTACCTACGAGGAACTTTTAACCGTTTTGACACAGATCGAGACGATTATTAACTCAAAACCGCTTTGTATTTTATCAGAGGACCCCTATCCGGAGCCTCTTACTACCGCACATTTTATTATGGCTTCCCCATTAACTTACCTACCTGTCATGCCCGTTTCTGAAGGAACGAAGACCCTGCGTCATCGCAAAGAGCTTCTCGATCAGATGGTTAATAGCTACTGGAAAAGATGGCGTTTAGAATATCTTAATTCTTTACAAATAAGACAGAAATGGCTTACTGATACTGATAACGTTAAGCCAGGTGTTGTCGTATTGATACATCAAGATGATGTTCCCCCGCTCCGCTGGCCGTTAGGCATTATACAAGAGGTTTACCCGGGTAAAGACGGTAGAGTTCGTGTTGCTTTAGTTAAGACCGCGACTACTTCTTTTAAACGTCCTATCGTAAAACTTTGCCCATTACCTTCTCAATAATTTCTTAATTATAAATTCCTTAAATTTGATATGTTTTATAGGTAGGTAATAATGTTGTCTTATCTCTCTTATTAACTTTTTACTTTAATTTGATATATTGTGTTGTAACCGCTTTCTTTGATAATACCACGTATTATCAAGGCCGGGAGGATGTTTACGCCGTAATAATCTTTTAAAAACTCGCGCGTTATGCTATGTGTGTTCAATCTTCCATACCCTGTAATATTCCTCTCCTTTTCCCACTCACGCATCGAATATGGCGCATCGAGTGAGAAAGCATACAACGACGCCATGTCTTGCTGGTGTCGAAATCAAGAACTAACAAGAACAAAATGTCTTCCAAAAATGACATTGCAATGTACGCGTGTCGTCCCGCTAATAAAATTAATTTAAATATCTAACCGCCGTGAAAGACCGAAATAATCTGGGTGTGTGCAATCGGAAGTGCTAACCTAAGTACCTGCCACAAGGAGTTCCAACTGGAGAAGGAGGATTTGAGCCAGAGCTGGCTGACCAAGTGTCGCTTTTACTTCGTGATGGTGAGTTCCTTTTCCATTTAACTGCTCTGTTTTATATGTCCCCATTTTACCATCCAGGGCGGAGCAGTCTCCTGATTTATGTTGAATTTGAACACGCATAGTCGCAATATCTCATCCGCTATATATCACCCCGCTCGATTGTATGTTATAGGTACGTAAAGTTAAAAAGCACGAAATAAAAATTAAATAAAAAAATTAAAAAACCTCGACACAAACCTCTAAATAGTAAAAAATAATGTCTATTGGCCCTTTGAGTTTCATTTAAGTAGTTAGTACTATTTTAATCCAAGAGTCGTCGCGTAGGGGGACCGCTAAGTAAATAAAATAAAAACAGAATACTACTGATTTACTTTACTACAACTAATTACTAATAATTTAACAACTTAGCGGTCCCCCTATGCGACGACTCTTGGATTATTGGATATTATTACTAATTAAATTAAACTCAAAGGGCCAATACGTATTATTTTACTTTTTGGAGGTTTTTAAATCTTAACCATTAAAAAAAACACATGCGGGACTCGAATTAACGACCCCACGTTGTATTCAGAAGTGTTAATCCTCAGCCCAGAACAGCCATCATACCTGCCTAAGTATTAAATATTCTTGCGTATCGGTACTCTATCCGTATAAGGCCATATTATTGGGAAAAAAAAACCGGCCAAGTGCGAGTCAGAACCGCACACATAGATGGCGCTAAATTCATGTTTCAAAAACCATCATACTAGATGGTGCTAGTTTCTTTGTTTAAAACAACACGTTTTTTGTATGGAGTATTTTGTATATATATTATTTTTTATTTTTTTTGTATTTGATATTATAGTAGCAAAAAAATACATCTGTGAAAATTTCAGCTGACTAGCTATTACGGTTCATGAAATACAGCCTGGTGACAGACGGACGGACAGCGGAGGCTCAGTAATAGGGTCCCGTTTTTACCCTTTGGGTACGGAACCCTAAAAATAATATTTAGTTTGTACTTACCTTTTAATACTGATATTTGTTCCCATTTGTCACGATAAGATATTTTTTGTTTTTTTTCCACTACATGTTTTGTTTGGAACAAAAACAATGCCATGGAAATCTCTACGACGACGACGAAAAATACAGAAGTTTTACAAGGCAAAAGTGTCAAGAAATAACTTGAATTTTCCTAAACTATTTAGTCGGTATATAAAACAAATAATTACAATGGTTAACAGCGAAGCGAATATTTATAACTTTATTACATCCTAAATTGGTTTACATATTAGCTTCAACCATCGACAAAGGGTGTGACCTTATTTTTCTTCTTGATATCCTGAACTTTTTGGGTCCGTTCATTAAAAAATGACACCATGAGTATAAAAATGAGTATGAATTTTAAGTCTCGCTAACTAGACTGCCTTACTAACTGACCGCGCTGAATATCGCTCGTTAAGTCAATGACCGCACGTAACTCATTGGAAGGAAGATCGTATGGAGTCGCTTTAATTACCTATTTATTTTATTTTTGGTGCAGTACATCAAAAAAGTATCTGTCATCTATCCACACGTATCAGGCTTGATTTATGTATGGATGTTTGTTACTCTTTCACGCCACAACATAAATACGGATCTGGATAAAATTTCGTGGGTAGACAGATTAGGACCTGGATTAACATATAGGCTACTTGCGGCTCGTACACTGCGCACCCTCGAAGACAGTCATCACACGAGTGAAGCCGCTGGCAAAAGCTAGAATAAAATAAAACTAGTGGCTCTGTGAGCTGCAGACCTCGCGAGTATGTCTTTGGATAGCATATTTTTCAAAATGGCTGACATATGATATATTTTACGTTTGAAACTCCCATTGCTCCGCCATTTTGAAAAATTACCATGAACCGAATCGACAAAAAATGCATATAATTATCGAAGCTGCTCACAAAATTTCATGAGAATTAGCTGGACATCCGGAGATACAAAAGCATTTTTGTTCAAGCTAAAACGGAGACGTTTCGCTCGCGTTTCGCGCTAGTTTCAGTCAAAAAGTAAAATTTTGAAAAGTTAGGTAATTTTAGAGCTGAAATAAAAATGTATTAGGTTCCTTCAATTAAAAAGCATATTCTATCAAAAATAATCTGAACGATCGCAGACAAATTAAAAACGCAGTTTTATTTATTTTATGTGGAATTAGTGTAGCAATATACCATTATGTGTGATATAAAGTTCCACCAAGAACCTACAATCAAAAGTATCAAAAATCTGAATTTAGTTACCATTTGTGTTTTACTTTGTTTAGCTAATTCAAGTAGTTGTCCCCTGAAGTAGTCCCTTTCAGATTTTCTCCACGTCGTTTTCCATTCCGAGTTGCCTAAATGGCGATAAATCTCCTACGTTGGCAACACTGATTTACACATCAACGTTATTTTAAACATTATATTAACGTCTCTGGGTTCAAACCCTTTTGAGACAGTCTTTGTTTATTTATTCATCTTCATTTCAAACGATGATGTAACAAAACATATTTTTTAAGTACATAGGGTAGCATTATCAGGTTTAAAATAAGAAAAGAACCTGGAGGAAAATATCTGCTACATAATACGGTGAATTTAGTATGGGTAAGTCAATATGTTTTTTTAAGAAAAAGAAAAAAGACGTAGTAAGCAAAATATTATATATAATAATTATAGCATTCAATAATTGAAGGCTTAATTAAATTTGACAAACCATTAAAAGGACATAGTTATCGCCGTTTGTAGAAAAGAAAGTGAATAGTCTTTGTGTTTTTACCCTTTCTATTTTGTTTTTCGTTTACACATGAAGTTTGGAGTATAATTATTTTTTAAATAATATTTTTAAGTAGTGACTATATTTTTTGTAAAACTAATCCTTTTTCCTTATTTCCATTCCGTTTCCTATAAGAACCTACCTTTCGTGTTAGATAAGTTTCCCGACCTTTAGCCCAGTGAACTAAATAACTTGACTTTGGCGAAATTCACAAAGTGCCAAAATCGCCACACTACCAAAAAAAAAAAAAGTGAATAGTCAGTGAGTATAAAAAAAGAGTTTTGACCCAGTTGAACTTTTACCCAGATTGAACTTAAAGGGCTTACATGTAATTACACCTTCAATATTTTTTTAATATTAACTAGTGATAACTATTATTATTTTGGCAGCAACCACGTACGTACGAGGCTGCAGAAATAGTTTTCGTCTTTAAAAATTATCGATTATCACAAATTTCACAACTTAAAAAGTTCATAAAGTCCTAATGAAGGTACTGGTTAGGTATTGGGAAAGAAATTAAAAATTAACCACTTCCCTTAGCGGGTGTGCAGGGTAGTCGTGCGAGGTGGTAATGCAGCAATCATCAGTGGCACGGATGTAGAAGGTCGCCTCCTAGGGTATTGGTTGGCTGTGCCATAAGACGCAGGGAAGTCGGGAAGTCTATCGTAGCGGGATAGTGGAACCCTTTAAGGTTTAAGAACCAGAATTTACAGCACTATGCAGCATAAACGAAAGACTACAAAAGATGGAAACACATACATATCCGGCGAGGGTTCGGCAAAAAAAATATATTTGTTTAAACAATATTTATACTCAAACAAGAACACAAATTATAATTAAGATGATCTGAGAAATTTAGTGGCGATAACAATTTTCCACTCCTTGTCAAAAAATCAACTAACTCGAAGTCTGTCTATTGAAAAAAAATAAATTCCAAACAGTTCGAAAAGGTTTATGGAGCAAAAAAAATTTTGCTAAAATAGTAAGTAATATATTTCTGTAATAAGGTTCATAATTGTTTGTATTTTGAATGCGCGATCGTTTAAGCCGGGTCGGAAAGGGATAAGAATGAATTAATTAATTCTTTTCGCGGCGCTAGTGTACTATTCGAACCGCCTCATTTATGCATGCTGCGCGTAATTTAAAAAAGGCGAATTTTAAATAGTAACGGCTTGTTTGGAATGCCTTCAGAATTAATTCGCATTTCTTGTTTTTAGACCGAACGCTGGTTGTGCGTACGTTCGTCCAAAATATATGGAGCGTCTTTCCACTCACCGGCAACGGCGACGGCACCGGCTCAATGGAAAAACGAAGCCCTCGCGTGACGGGCCGGCTAGTGGTAAAACAGCCATTAGCTCTGGGACTCGAGCATCCTAGTTTTAATCTAATAAAACCAAACAAACAAAAAAATACATATTAAGTTTTTCCGTTGTTGGCAATACGCTTCAGCTAAGACCCCCAACCGCGGACTGCCTACTTTTCTAGCAAATTAACAAAAACAATAATACTTTACTGCCGCGGTATGCAGACTGCTTTGCGAGCCAAATTAACGTTATCTAAACTTAGATATGAAAAGTAAGGATATAATTAAAAGAGCAATCACTCAAAAAAAACAGTTACTAAAATTCAGGACTGCTTTTCTAAGTTTATAATACTTAAAGTTTGTGGTAATACTAACTAGCGCGGAGATTGGTCGGCTCCTTTGAACGCGCCGCTGCCGCCCCGCTGCCCGCTGTCATCGAGACTGCGGTATCGATGACAGCAGGTAGCGGCGCGTTCAAAGGAGCCGCCCGCTACCGGCAAGTCGGCTACTTTGAACGCGCCGCTACCCGGTGTCATCGAGACCCCGTCCTCATGCCTATGCAATCTCCATTCAGTGATACACAGACTAATTCTGAAAAAAAAACTTTATCCTGTTTTCCGAGTAGTACGGGAGGGCCGGCTTTTAATAAAATCTCTTCGTACGGCATGTTCCGATCCTGTTCTCTAAGTGGTATAGCAAAGGCGACTTTGCTTAAAGAAGCTTGTCAAAGTAATGAGCAAACTACAAGCGTTTTTGAGTTAAGAAAAATATTGCTATTACGTGACGCGAAGTACTCGTATGCTTGTGTTCTCGGAAAAGGTGTTCTTAATTAATAAAACAATACATCATTTATTACGTAAATAAATTTCATTTTATTATAAAATTCATTATATCACATGCGAAAGTGATCAAGTGAATCACACATTTGTAAATATTAAAGAATAATCCCTACTCACTAAATTGAAATATCCTCTAAAAAGTGTTTCAAATCTAAAATAATTTTAGGAAAAAAAACTTACGTAACTCAGGGTAAGCCACCCCAATCTTGCCCCTCCCCCTTTTCATGTCACCGAGGTCATGAAGAATTCCGTGATAATAAAGACAATCGATTTAAGTACACACTCACACAATAACTAATTAAAAACCCGACTGCATCAAAACTTAACCCCTCTTTTTTGGCCGGAATGGTAAAAATGTATCCTATGTCACTCACGGGATCAAGACGAATCTAACGACACCTCGCACTCCAAAATATATCAAGCCGTTAAGGCTACAGTGCGTGCGTAAAAAAAATACATACATACACACTCGAAAAACAAAACCCTTCTTCAGGCGCAGTCGGGTAAAAACAGTAATCTATCTTCCGGGAGTGAAACAGATGGAGAGGGAGGATTGTGGTTATTCAAATGTCAGCCTTATCATAAGCCCATAAAGTTGAAACATTTAGTTGTTAGCTGGCGCCATTTCTTTTACAAATAATACTGCATAGAGAAATAAGATCCATTTAGGTCAATTTCTAATATATAAGCAGGAGGTTCAATGAGCGTTTTTCTTATTTTGGTTCTCTACCACGCCAAGGGATGGCGACACGATCGTTCTTTGATTCACGTTCCTATTTGCGCATGGTCTTTCTGCCATTTGTAAATAATCTTATCCCGCGCATAACTTAACATAACTTACATATTATATAACTTCACTGAGTAAAATCAACATAAAAAACTTTTATGTTGCATTTTACGAGCTAACTTGATAACACACACCAGAAAGAAAAGCGTTCACGAAATCACGAACGAAACGTGATCAAACAAACGTCACAGTTAACATCACATCCAAAAGTGTTGCCAGGTATAAAACCAAAAACTACCATACAACTAATTTTTTATTTCTGTTATCGGTAATTTAATGATTTTCTGTCATGAAAAAGTAAGATTTCGCAATTTCCTTTGTAATTATATTTTATCTGTAAAAATATTATTGGTAAATAATTATTTTCTTAGATCAGACAATAGCGACGTCTAGTAAGCATCGTAGAACCTGCGAGAAAAATGGCCATTCGACTATGTTTTCCTAGTGTGTATAAAAAATATGTGTGTGGTGTGTACATCCGTCCGGTGCTCAAGTCCTCAAACTACTGGACAGATTTGGGTGAAATACAATATTATTATTTTCTATCTGTAGCCGTTTTTTATTTCAAATATAACTCGGTACGTTACCACAATTTTCAACGGCCTACAGAACGCAGTAGTTTGCTATTCCAAGCATAATCGTAAGAGGGTACCTCCCATACAAGTTTGTAACTTTTTCTCAAAAACGGCTTTAGCGTAAACTTTGTGATTATCTAGGAATTAATAAGGCCTACTGCACTGGGTACTTATTTATTCCACAAAAATCGGAGTAAAGGACCTCCTATACAAACCAAAATTATTTGTAAATACTTCATCAAGTCTGATTACCTTACTGTATTATTTGCCACTGCTCGCCTCATTGGGCCCCGCTGGAAATCAGCGCAGTGGAGTCCAGTTTTCTGGCACCGCAGCACTCCTGGCTTGTTTTGTTTCTTTCTTTTATTTTACTAACCTTTTCTAACTGCTTATTGTTATTATTAATTTACATCGTCTCAATTTTTTTGTCTGTGTTTTGCATGTCGCGTGACGGTCGCTTTCGTCTGACGGTATGATCGTTTCGTCCTCTGTACCGTAGCGAGAGCAGCCATGATCGTTTCGTCCTCTGTAAAGTTTCACTTTTACCCTGGTTTCATAAAACCACACACTTACTTTTTCATCTTTTGTTTCATTTCATGTTTTGTATATTATTTTTTGGGGCCGGAAATAAATATCGTCTACTGTTATAGACCACAGGCAGCCTGCGCCAGCGGCCTCACTGAGCAATCGTCACTACGTTTTGTGATGTGATTTCAATTTCGGGGAACACCAGCGTTTTCTTGTATCGATGCCTGTTAGGTAATGAACGTTTTTCCAGCACTTCTCTGTAGCATCGATAGATGGCGAAGCGCGTATCCGGTATTAATTTAACTAACTTTTCGACAATCTGAAGCAACAATGGAACAAGTTATAATAAAAAGAGAAGACCTGACTGACTCATCAACGCCCACCGTAAACCCTTGGACCTAGAAAGCTGAAATTTGGCACAAAGGTTTTCTTTATGGAATAAGGCCGGATTTTAAGAAATCCCCACGGGATCTCTCATAAAACGCAGACGGGGAGTTATTACGGTGACATAGGGGAGGATGGCAGCAAGATTGTGGTGACTCAGATATGGCAGTGAAAATTTCTTAATAATCGGCAAAATAAATCTAATAACCTAACAATCCTTAAAATTAAGGTAGCGAGCGGCAAAAATGAGATCAGATCTATTTACTAAAGCCTGACCACGAACATATTATGTATACAGGTGACCAATGAGCTTCTATACAGGGTGTCTCGAAATTGGTGTAGGAGCCGTCAGATGGGGCTTCTGCTCATCATACTGAACAACATTCCTCAAGGAACCTATAGTCAATTCTCAAAAAATTTGGACCTTCCATACAAAAATGCACAAAATTGGTCGATCAGCTAATCGATATGTATTTTTTTTTTACGATGGCAAGGTCTTAGAACAAAAGTTTTCAGTATGATGAGTAGAAGCCCCAGTTAACGGGACCTGCACTAATTCTGTAACACCCTGTATATGCTTACTAGCGAAGAAATGTTAATAGCGCGATCTAGATTGTTTGAACTCTCGGTGCTTGCGTTAAGGTTCACTTTGGTCGAAGGCAGTTTTCCTCTGACGACAGCGCCATCTCTCGAGGTGTAGATAAACTTTTCTCTGTGGTTTGACCGCGAGTCAGCCGCGAGCTGTGGGAGGCAGTGATTTGCAGCGGCGGGCGGCGGGTACTTTCTCTCTTATCGTGTGACACAGGGGATAGACGGCGGTTGCCTTGTGTTGTACTTAGCATCACCCGCGGTCACGTGTACGGCATTTTGATTTACACCTGCTGACCTGTGCAACGCGACCATCGTACAGGTTTCCTCACGATGTTTTCCTTCACCGTCAAAGCAATCGCTGAGTATATGTACGTAAGTTTCGAAAAACTCATTGGTACATTGGCCGTCCGGATTTGAACCCGGCACCTCTGGTTAGGAGGGTCGAGTCGTTACCGGTTGAGCCACCGACGCTGCAACATGTGTTCAGTGATCAGGGGCCCGCGGTGACGGTGAAGTACACGTCGCAGGGCTGCATGGGCTGGCGCCACGACTCGAACACCAGGGGCGTCTCCTCCTTCGGGTAAGTGTGGATGTCCAGCTTGGGCTCGATGGCCTCTTCGGGGAGTGGTGGCTTTACCTGCCAACAGAGAAATGGTTTTGTAGTATTTATTTGTACACCGCGAGCTCGGTGGCGTAACGGCTAAGGCCGTTACCTCCGGTGCGGGAGGTCATGGGTCGAGTCCTGCCACGTACCAATGTGTTTTCGAATTTCGATTTCATATGTACGTTTATCCGACGCTTATACGTTGAAAAAAACATCGTGAGGAAACCTGCACACGCTTGCAAAGAAACTCGAAGGCTGTGTGTGAAGTCGACCAACCCTCACTGGGTCCGCGTGGTCGACTAAGGCCCGATCGCCCTAATTCAGGGTAGGCTCGAGCCCCCCGGTGGGGACGTATATGAGCTGATATGATGATGAAACACCGTGAATCAGAAATGAGATGATTGAATCGTGGCAGTGGGCGGGGCACATAGCTTGTAGAACAGATGGACGTTGGGCCAGTAAAGTTCTTGAGTGGCGACCGCGCACCAGATGAGGTAGTGTAGGCAAGCCTTCCGCTCGGTGGACCGACGACCTGGTGAAGATCGCGGGAAGCCGCTGGATGCGGGCACGGCGGGACCGGTCGTAGTGGAAATCCTTTGGGAAGCCTATGTACAGCAGTGGACGTCTTTCGGCGGATATGATATACCGTGAGTTGCAAAATGTCCATAACGTCAAAAAAAAAAAACGTGGGAACTCTATCTCCGTCAGATTGCAAAGGAATAGAAGAGACTTGCGTTTTGCCCGGCGGTCTCACCACTTAAGATAAGCTAGCAAGGTTTGTGCTGTCGCTATGCGCTAGGCGAATTCGTGGCCGTCTGAGCGTTCCAACGGTTTCCATTGTATACTCCGCCCAGAGCTACCCGGCTAAGTGGAGTTGGTACTACGGTGTCAGAGGTATGTGGTTAGTTGCAGGGGTTGGGCAATGTGTGTTGCCTGGCAAGCATGTTGCGTCCAGGCGTCCTTCCCCGCACGCAACTAGTGTTGTCGTAGCCGGCCACGTGGCTATGGGCGAAAACAACGCGGGGCACGTGAGTTGTCCATTGAGCGGAACTGCTGGTTTAATTACTGGCGGGGAAGCATCTCCGGCACTTGCCTGGATAGCAAGTAGAGCTAAGCTAGTACTGCTCCGGCCGATCCAGCCGCGTAGGAGTAAGACTGGACAGGTGCGATAAGCGCCGGGAAGTGAGCGTGCCTACAGTTCCGGTACCACACTGGAGATGTGGGAGCCAGCTTCTCTGGCGTCCCGAGCGGGGACCGAACCGCCAGCAGCGAAAACCGCGGGAGGTGACCGTGCCTACAGCTCCGGTACCTACCTGGAGAGTAGATAGTGGTTCCTTCCACGAAGCACTCGCCTTGCTGAGTACCAGGACAAGTGTCTTAGCGGCAAGAACTACCGCAGTTGGTCGTTGCACTCGCCTCACGGGCGCTGGCAGGAATAGCGGCCCTTATTTTATACCCAAAGGGCCATTAAGTGGGGACGCTATATCATAAACCTAGATGTACGAGAGGGCATGGTTTCTATTGTAGACTAGTGGCGCCATCTAGTGGAGTGTTTTAAGAACTTTTTCAGCACAGAGCCAGCGAAGAGCTCACCTTGGCTGCGCCGCTTCTCTTGAGCTTCAAGTGCACAGACTTGACGTGCGTCCTCATGGCGGTGCGCTGCGCGAACTTGCGCCCGCACTCGGCGCACTCGAACGGCTTCTCGCCTGTGTGCGTGCGCACGTGGTTCGTTAGCACACTCTTGCCCTGAAAAAAAAAACAAGTTTACATTACATACTTTCAGACTCGACGCGCCCTCCAACCGCTTCTAACCTCGCACAATAAAAAATAACAATACGGAGGGCAGGGACAGGGTTCAATTAATACGGAGGGCAGGGACAGGGTTCAATTAAGTAAAATGATACCACCCAAACAGAATTTACATTAAAAAAGAAAATTAAGAAACTAATAAAAGGAACAGAACATTAGGAAAAGGGGAATGGCAGACGTCGGAATGAGAAGAAAGTCTAAATTTTGAAAAAACTAATCTAAAAACAAATTAAAAAGTAATAATATGAAAGGGCTTGTGCACAAATCACGTGAGGTTCGATAGGGGGGTGGGGGTCTCGAATAAATCACGACAGATCACGTTGGGGGAGGGGGTGTATGAGGAGACCTCACGTGTATTTTTCTACAGTGAACGAACAAAGAAAAAAAACTACCACATGAGTAGTTTTTCTCTGTTTCATTAAAAATAAATCTTCACTACTTAAATTCTTCAAAACAGCGAGTCTATTTTACGAAATTTTGTCGCGCGTAGCCTTGACCGCGCTTGACCCCGCCCGCTATATACAATACTATTAAAACTTTTAGGTTAAATTAAAAAAAAATACACGTGAGGTTGTGAGAGGGAGGGGGGTAGTCAAGAACCTCACCGAATATCACCAGGTGGGAGGGAGGGGTCAAAAGAAGCTGAAAAAACCTCGCGTGATTTGTGCACAAGCCCAAAACAGATCGAAAGTAAACTAGAAAGAAAAGGTACTGCACATGGAACCATGCTTGTGTGAGTGAGATAAGACATGCTAGGGTTGCGGTTGAGGCTACTGAGCGGGGGTGGGCGGCACTTTCAACGGGAGGCAGGGGAGTGACCATACTGTACGCCAGTACTCTTTATTGTACTGTGCTTGTACTAACACTCTATGGATTATGTTGTCCGAAATAAATGTCTTGATTTGGTTATCAACACAAGGTCCAAGTGTGTAAAATTACAACAATCAGTCAAATTATTTCCACAAAATAGTCAAAATTTTTATAAAACGTCAACAGTAAACTTGCGAAATGACATCGTTTCTAAATAACGAGGACACATTTTTTTTAGTTGCAACAATTCACTGGAAGTTAAACCACAGATAAGATAATAATTACTACGTGTCAAACTGAAACGCCTCCCACGACAAAACGTAGATAACATTACACATCTAAACACACTTTTTGTAATACACACACTTGTTTTTATCATTAACATTGAAAAATGACCAAATCTGGTGACAAAACGAGGTGATATCTAAATAACTAGTTTCAAAATGTCAAGTTCACACATTTCCAGCAAAATGACGGCGGCGAAGCCGAAGTTTTGAAGGGACAACGCCAAAATGACATGTTCTTAAACTGGCGGAGTTGCACCATCGCCTTCATGGCGAAGTGGATAGACCATTCGATTCACCCCTTGAAGTCGCGGGTTCGATTCCTGAAAAGGTCTGACTTTTTAAAAATAGGCTTGGTTGGTGGTAGGGCATTTTCTAAGCCTGCCTGGCTAGCTACTGCCATCTTACCTAAAACATCACAGGTAAAAGCATTGATGTGTTCCGACTTGAAAATATGATAGCCAGTTCCCCTCGCGTTGAAGAATCTTGGTAAGCCCGCTTCTATATTCGTCATCATCGTCACTTTTTTTTATTCACAATTGGTAAGCCCTTGGCATCATCTCACCTGATGGTATGTGACGATGATGCCGAAGATGAAAGCGGCCTTACAAAGATTCCCCAACGCAATGGAGAACTGGCAATCTTATCTTCAAGCCGGAACACATCAATGTTGTTAACAATGATGTTTGGCGGCAAGACTTAGATAAGATTTTGGTAGCTAGCCAGGCGGGTTTAGAAAATGCCCTACCACCAACCAAACCGAGTCTTACAAGTTCACCCCGCCGGGAATCGAACCCGCGACCTCCTGGTGTGAAGCGAATGGACTAACCATTACGCCACGGAGGCTTGATCCATCAGGCGAGATGATGTTAAGGGCTTATATCTATTGTGGATTACAAAAATCGCAAAATGTCGGAACCGACAAACATGACGTAACAAATGTTGCCCACGGTTGCAGAGAGTAGCCGGCAACCCATCCGTTTCCAGGCCGTGCGCCAGGCCACTCACCCGGAACGCCTTCCCGCACATGTGGCACACGTGTCTCTTGGGCGGGCGGTGGCCGCGATGCACGGCGCGCACGTGCTTGTTCAGCGAGTTCTGCGACGCGAGCGCCGCCGGGCAGAAGGCGCAGCGGTGGCTGCGGGTGCCTTTAGGAGACAACAAGGTTCAAGATTCAAGGTATTTATTCAAAATAGGTGCAACTTACACTCTAACTCTATAACGTTCCCGAGTTCGGGAAGAGACCCGGGCAGGGTTGCCAGGTCTTAAAACTGAATAGCATACAGACCGACCAGTTTAGCCGGACTTTTGGGTAAAAAAGCCGGACTCCCTAAATTATTAAAGCTCGCTTTAAACATGACTATTAAGATTCAGATTCACACATTTATTTGACATACACTGCAATACAACATAAAAAAACAGTCATAAGAAAGGAAGAATAGTGCATTCAAGATTCAAGGTATTTATTCAAAATAGGTGCAAATTACACTCTTTCTGATAGTCATAAATTAATAAAAACATAATTTCATTTGTAAAAAAAAAACAAGAAATAAAAAATCATTAGTTACTAATGTCAAAATTAAATCCTAGAAATAAACCAGATTATATGTCATTAGAACATGAAAACAATATGACACGAAAAGTTATACATACAATGGTTATGACGAATGCTAGTCAATCTGATTTACTTTTTATCATCTATCAAAAACGACATTTTTGTTCTAAAAATGTTTGAAATACCTAGACGTGACGTCATAGTTTTGCAGCGTCGTAAGTAGAAGGACAATTTAGTGATCAAGAGTTCATAATTTATTTCTGATGCTGTCCCTATTGTTGAATGTCATTGAAACTTATGACAAGAGTAGGCCAGTTCACACGGAGAGCACCCGGTCACGAGTATAACGCGAGAGTCAGCCATCGCTCCCATCAACCATATTAGAGGGAAAGAGAACATGAGAACAATTATTATATTGGGTCAGGGCAAAAACGAGCTGCATCTTGAACGTTAGGATTTCCATACTGGACACGCTTGAACCACGTTTGTGATACTGATTGATACTGCATTAGGTCCGTAAACAGCACACATTTTATTCGAGGTCTGTGTTGCATTTTCCCTTTTTTTACATAATATTTCGTAAAAGCGTCGGTGGCTCAACCGGTAACGACTCGGTCCATCTAACCAGAGATACCGGGTTCAAATCTGGACGGCCAATGTACCAATGAGTTTTTCAAAAACTTACGTACATACTCACCGATTGCTTTAACGGTGAAGGAAAACATCGTGAGGAAACCTGCACACGCCTGCGAAGAAACTCGAAGGTTGTGTGTGAAGTCGACCAACCCGCACTGGGCCCGCGTGGTCGACTAAGGCCTAATCGCCCTGATTCAGGGTAGGCTCGAGCCCCTCGGTGGGGACGTATATGAGCTGTAATGATGATGACATAATATTTAAAAAGTGTAGCGAGTTTCTAGTTACTTTCAATCATTTTCATAGACAGAAAAACCATTTTAAAATGGCGGGAATTTTATTTTTTTATTATTAAAATTTCACTTATCTAATTTTATTTTTAAATAGCCAGGTACATATAATACAAGCATAGAGATTTGATTACACATTTATAGTTACAAAATACGAAAAAACATTTTCCCCGATCTATTAAAAGTAATAAAAAAAATTGGAGAGTATCGGTGACGTAACGGCTAGGGCCGCCGCCTCCTGTCCGGGAGGTCATGGTTCGAATCGTACTAATGAGTTTTCAATTTAGATTTCATATATACGTTTATCCGACGCTCTTCACTATATCAGCTCATATACGTCCCCACCGAGGGGCTCGAGCCTACCCTGAATTAGGGCGATCAGGCCTTAGTCGACCACGCGGGCCCAGTGCGGGTTGGTCGACTTCACACACTACCTTCGAGTTTCTTCGCAGGCGTGTGCAGGTTTCCTCACGATGTTTTCCTTCACCGTTAAAGCAATCGGTAAATATGTACGTAAGTTTTGAAAAACTCATTGGTACATTGGCCGTCCAGATTTGAAACCGGTACCTCTGGTTAGAAGGACCGAGTCCTTACCGGTTGAGCCACCGACGCTCTTACGGTGAAGGAAATCATCGTGAGGAAACCTGCACGCGCCTGCGAAGAAACTCGAAGGTTATGCGTGAAGTCGGAAAACCCATAATGGGCCCGCGTGGTCGACTAATGCCCGATCGATCTAATTCAGGGTAGACTCAAGCCCCTCGGTGGGGACGTATACGAGTTGACATGATGATAATTTAAATGAAAAGTAAAGTAGCCGTTAACTCGGGCTTCTCCTCATTGCCGAAAGACGTCTAGTGCTGAACGAAGGCACCCAGCGGCTTCCCACGACTTCACCAGGTCGTCGGCCCACCAAATGGGAGGTTGTTACACGATATCTTCGTAGATTGTAAACCGATTTTCAAGATTCTTACATATATACTTAAATTTCAACACAATCCACAACATTTATGCCGAGTCAGCGCCGTTTCATTGGCAGTACTTCGTTCGTCCTGTTTGTGTTTTAACTTAGTTTTTAATTTAGCTTTATTACGTCTTTTATTTTATTATTGTTCTTTGTGTCAGTTAAAATAAGCGTATTAGTATCTACCTTAATACTTTATTCCTTGTAAACTGTCAATGAATAAATGAATTATCTATCTATCTATCTAAAACAAAACAAGGGCCACCTAAGTTTTCTCAGTACACTTTTCACACAGAGAGGTGGCCCAAACAGCCAAAATTTTTTTTAATCAATAGAAGTAAAGTGCAGTCATTAGTTGTGTTTATTTTTTAATTTGCGTGTACAATAAAGAGTATTTATCTTATCTTAGATCGCTGTCTATAAATGTGACGAAGAGCCCAACGTTAACAACTTGGCGTGTGGCGCGGCCCTAGAATAGCAACACCCTATCTCTTGCCGAAGGTGGCGTAAGAGTCGGCGAAGAAAACAAAAGCCGGAGGATGGTCAGCAGCGACCTTTCCGCGCGCTGTGCCACCACATCCCAAACTGCGATCGCCAATCCACCTGCCAAGCCAACCCCCTAAAGTCTGGAGAAGCCCATGTGTTCTGGCTGTGATGATGGAATGGTCATCAGCATCACATGCCACAGCAGGCTACTTAGCAATCTATTAACCTTTACTCCCCTCGCGCACTCGGTGATAATAATTTGTAACAGGACTGAAAGAGACTCAAGGTACCTTCATGTTGGACGCGAACGTGATGGGTGAGAGCCGGCTCTGTCTCGAACCGTTTACCACAGTGCTGGCACTCGAATCTAAAAAAAAACATTAGGTTAAATTAAAATTAATTATATATAAGGTCTAACAAAATTAGCTGAAACTATTTTAACTGGTGCTTCTACTGAACAACTTTCCCCATAAAACCCATAGTCAAATTTGAAAAAAAACTGTGTACTTCCCACACTTGGCTGATCAGCTGATCGAGTTAGTATGGGAGAGCCAATTTTTTTTTTGCGAATTGACTTATGGGTTCCATGGGAAAAGTTGTTCAGTTTCATGGGTAGAATCACCACTTAAAATAGTTACAGCTAATTTTGTAAGACCTTATATATGTATATATCGCACATAAACATATCATCTTCATATAAGCCGAAGGACGCCCACTGCTGGACATAGGTCTCCCCCAAGGATTTCCAGAACGCCCGGTTCTGCGCTGCCCGCATCCAGCGTCTTCCCACGATCTTCACCATGTCTCGGTAAATAAATACAGAGTTACTTTTGGCCAAAATGGCCAAAACGTACTACTAATTATGACCACAAAATTTGGATCCTATTGAAAATTTAAAAAACTTCACTCACTTTGTTTTTCATTAAATTTATTTGGTGTAGAACAAGTTTAAATTTTGATTGGTGTAGAACAAGATTTAATTTTGATTGGTGTATAAAAGATTTAATTTTGATTGGTGTAGAACAAGATTTAATTTTGATTGGTGTAGAACAAGATTTAATTTTGATTGGTGTATGCAAGATTTAATTTTGATTGGTGTAGAACAAGATTTAATTTTGATTGGTGAATTTAATTTTGATTGGTGTAGAACAAGATTTAATTTTGATTGGTGGATTTAACTTTGATTGGTGTAGAACAAGATTTAATTTTGATTGGTGGATTTAATTTTGATTGGTGTAGAACAAGATTTAATTTTGATTGGTGTAGAACAAGATTTAATTTTGATTGGTGTAGAACAAGATTTAATTTTGATGGATGGATTTAATTTTGATTGGTGTGAAACAAGATTTAATTTAAATTGGTCTAATACAAGATTTTAAACCAAGGTTTAAATTTGATTGGTGTAGAACAAGGTTGTTAGGTAAAAGCTTTTACTTGACAAGAATTTTTGATTTCAAATTAATAGAACATATACGGTTCTAAATTAAAAAGGCATGTATTTCCTACGATTAACTGAAAACAAAAGACGAGTCTGGGACCACGATTCCACCTGCAAATTTCATCATCAGATCACATCTAAATATCAGAAGGATCTATTGTCACCGAAATACGGCCTTATTCCAAATTTCAGCTCAACCGGACCCCTGGAAATCTGTGGCTGTGGGTTAGGGAATTAGTTTGTTATGACTTACTTCATACTCTCCACGTCTTTGTGCTTCAAACTCTTCTTGTAGTGCTGCCGCAGACTGTGCGCCGTTTTAAACCTGCAACAATTTTAGCATTTCTTTGTCAAAATTGCCAATTTTCATGATAATTACTTAAGACAAGCTTTTGCCCGCGGCTCCGCCCGCGCAGACATCGTTTTTATGACTGTCTTTGACGGTGAGCGGTGCGCTGGCCGCGTCTAATGTTACCAGGCGTCCGGATAAAGCCGGACAGGTTAGGCTTCTTGGATGCGTGTCCGGCCTGTCCGGCTTTTTAGATTTCATGATTTAACCAGTCACCTGGGCACTCGGGCGAGCGCGCCGTCGTATAAGTGACTCTATGGCAGTGTTTCGTCGTCTAAAGGCCAATTATTATCATTATCATATCAGCCAAAAGTCGTTCACTGCTGGAAAAAGATCTCCCCCAAAGATTTCCACGACGACCGGTCCTGCACTGCTCGCATCTAGCGGCTTCCCGCAACCTTCACCAGGTCGTCGGTCCAGCGAGTGGGAGCCCTTCCTATGCTACGTCTTCCGGTGCGCAGTCGCCACTCGAGAACTGTACTACCCCAAAAGCCATTAAATATGACTGAATGATAAACCTGTTTTTTTATTTTGTATTGTACTGTATGTCAAATAAATGTGTGAATCTTAATCTTAATTTAATCATGTCTAAAGCGAGCTTTAACAATTTAGGGAGTCCGGCTTTTTTACCCAAAAGTCCGCTAAACTGGCCCGTCTGTATGCTATTCACTTTTAAGACCTGGCAACCCTGCCCGGGTCTCTTCCCAAACTCGGGAACGTTATGGAGTAATGAGTCTAGTTGGTGGAAGTGGTAGGGCGAAGTGAAGCGACTTTGGTGGTTGGGTCGATACGCGGGCCAACTGACTTGAAGCACGGTAAAACCTGGATGGGTTTGACTGTTAGTGGCATATTTGCCGTACTTTGCATGCTTCGACCAAATATAAGGGAACGGCCTTGTCAATACATTAATCTTATAAAAAATAATTCAAATACAACTGCACACAAACACTCACTCACACCGCTATAGTCTACAGAGTCTCGTTCAAATGTAAACAATGACCAGAGATCGGACAAATTTGCGTCATTGCTCGCAACAATGTGGACATGACTCCAAAACTAATCAAAATGTTAATCAATTAATTAAAGCCTGGAAAGTGCCTGTTTTGACCTGATTTATACCCAATAGGCACTTGCCAGGCTTTACTTTTGAAATAAAATTTGAATTTCCGGAGATAATAGTTAATACGTGCTTATAATTATTATCAAAAGTGATTATCGTTTTCGTCCATTTTTTTATCCTGCTAGATATGATTATTCTTTCTGACAAAAAGTTTTCTAGTTCTATAGGTATAAAACCTCCGTGGATTTACTTATTCTTAATATATGTATTTTGACATTGATAGTTGTCAAATTACAGTCGTAATTGCCGTATCTAAATAACGCACGTACCTTACCTAAACGGCAGCAAAATAAAAAAATGGCTTTTTCTTTACTGGTGGGTCCGGAATATCGCCAGTTTAGTAACGAATTAATGGCGAAAATAGAAATTAATATAATACGACATGGAAATGGTATAAAAATGCGTATGTACAGTGATATAAATAATTGTATATGTCCGCAAATATAAACAGATTATGCAGTCGGCTGATGTTGTTGACAATTTACACTTCATTTCACAACATTTCCAATCAATTTTGGTTGTAATAGAGAATTTACAGTCTTCTTCGAACACTGTTGAATATACTTTGAGTAAAATAAGAAATATATTAACTAATCTGGACAGTATACCAGGAGAAATAGTTAACCGTTTGCAAACTAAAATGAAAGCCGTTCTTGACAGAAATCCCGATTTTGAGGTTATCGCCCACAACTTAGAACAGAAAATAAACTCTGAATTATACTGGAATAATAATATTCCTATAAAACTACTTAAGTTTGCCCCATTAACATCAGTGGAGTGCGAGCGGAGTTTTTCAGCACTTAAGTATATTTTTGATGTAAAATGAAATAGACTGACTGCAGAAAATTTGGAAAAAATACTGATTATTTTCTTTAATAAATCTATACTTTAACAAACTTTTGTATTTATTGACTAGGAATTTAAAATTTAAGTCAAGTAAGAAATTAATTAAATAATTACATATTTGATTAATTTTGGAGTCATGTCCACACTACTGCGAGCAATGACGCAAACCTGTCCGATCTCTGACAATGACAGAGATAGCGTAGAGAGACGTACTCCGATGTAGCACGAATGAGATAATAAATTTCACTAATATCGACCTTCAACCCATTTGGGTTATGATACTGGTGTCGATTCGAACAAAACACTCGACTCAACTAAACTAAACTAAAATACGATTAAAATAAGTTTAGTCGTTTTCATGTGCTGTTCAGGTCAAAGATGCAGAGGAGTACTTATCAGTAGACATGCGCAAAACGGTACCCGAAGAAGTGATGCAACATTACACATCACTTCCTTTCAACTAATATTACTTTGTAATATCACACATCACCCTAAACATTACCCGAGATTTTGGCATTACATACATGCAATTGAAGAGTGATAGAGCGCGCGCGACGTACCATTACCTACAGTATTACTCGAAAAGTAATGCAACATTGTGTGATTTAAGGTCAATGAGAGTACTATGTAATTTTTCAGTAAGTGTAGTGTAGTGAGTAATTGAGTATGTGTATAAGTAAAAAGTTGATTTTCCTTCATACTTAGATCGGTTCCCAAAAAAATAAAAACGGAATGGGACTCCTTCCAGTTTAGGACTGGCATTTACAGTAGCGTATTTGAAGAGTGGCGTATTTACAGTTATACTTTAATTTATATGTTTCTACCCCGAGACAAAAAAAAGTTTACGAATTTACGAAGCACTTAGGTAACGGAGACGCGTGTCCTGCATGCACGCATGCAATTAGCAAAACACTATTTAATAAATCCTACCGGTATTGTTTTGTTTACGTGAACTTGACCTTGTATGAGGCTTAAGTAGTTTTTCTTCCGCCTTACGGAAAAAATATTCGGAGAAATTTTGACCTTTTTCTCTAAAAAATAAACACCAAAATTGCATGCAATCCTTGCATGGCACATGTAATATGAAACTGAACTGTATTTCATATGTGTTAAGGTTCATATTCTAAACTTCAAACATGAGCGCGCGGAAATAGCCGTCGCCCGTTCTCGTTGCCTTCCCGACGAATGCCGATCGCAAGCGAAGCGACACGGTACGCGGTCCGCTGATCCGCTCGTGTGCCGTGTCAAGTAATGTGTGATACGTGATGTTTGGATACGTCGCGTGATGTGTAATGTTGCATTACCCCTCCGAGTAATATCACTCGAGTGATATTACTCGCATCACTTACCCATGTCTACTTATCAGGGTTGATACCATCACTTTACTTAGGTTTTCGTCACAAAATTTTCACTTTTGTTGTTTTCCAAGACCAATTAAAATTAAGTGGTCACCAAAATAGGTCACGATTAAAACTTGCTCAATTTTAGTTTGACAAATCTAAATAATGGTCGTTCCGAATAGCAAAATGGCGTTGTAAACTTAATTTAGTTCGATTTTAATTTCGATCTGTCAGATAAGTTAACTCGAGTTTTTCGGAATAGCAAACGTAATTTTGACACATCTTAACCTAATTTTAGTTTAGTTTAGTTGATTTGTGCAAAACCGAATCAACACTACTGATAGACTAAGGCGAAATGAGCGAATGCGCTCATTGTGTAGGCATAAAAACCGATGTTCGAGTAGGCCGGTCCATAGCTGTTATTTTGGTCGAAGTTCTCAAGGCACGTTAAGCCGTTGTTGGAGCCGGTGGCTATCACTAAATGGCAGTCGTTAAGCCGCGTCATATTCCTTACAGGTAGGCGGTTCAGAAAAGTGCTGACAGTGGGGTTCGCCACGAGCCCTTCGACTTCACCATCTCGGACTCGCCCCCCATATCTGGAGTATGGTCTAACTTTCCCGAGTTTGGGAAGAGACCTTGCCACAGCAGTGATGGGGACATGTTTATGGGGTGTTAACGAACGAATATAGGGGGGAGGGGGAGGGCTGTCGGAAGTGTCCAAGCTGCCTTTACGCGACTGTCATCTACCGACACTGCTGCTTATTAAGTGTAGCTAACAGTCATAGTTCTTTGTAATTTGACATTAGCTGTTGTATATATGCTGAGTGTCGAAAAAACTTGGATAACGCGTTCCAGAGTCTCACCTGACGTCGCACTCCACGCATTAGTACTGCCTCAGGTCGGTGTGCCGCACGTCGTTGTGCCGGTGCATCTGGTGGCACTTGATCTGAGTGCGCGTGCGGAAGGATAGCGCGTCCAGAGTCTCACCTGACGTCGCACTCCACGCATTAGTACTGCCTCAGGTCGGTGTGCCGCACGTCGTTGTGCCGGTGCATCTGGTGGCACTTGATCTGAGTGCGCGTGCGGAAGGATAACGCGTTCAGAGCCTCACCTGACGTCGCACTCCACGCAGTAGTACTGCCTCAGGTCGGTGTGCCGCACGTCGTTGTGCCGGTGCATCTGGTGGCACTTGATCTGAGTGCGCGTGCGGAAGGATAGCGCGTCCAGAGTCTCACCTGACGTCGCACTCCACGCATTAGTACTGCCTCAGGTCGGTGTGCCGCACGTCGTTGTGCCGGTGCATCTGGTGGCACTTGATCTGAGTGCGCGTGCGGAAGGATAACGCGTTCAGAGCCTCACCTGACGTCGCACTCCACGCAGTAGTACTGCCTCAGGTCGGTGTGCCGCACGTCGTTGTGCCGGTGCATCTGGTGGCACTTGATCTGAGTGCGCGTGCGGAAGGATAGCGCGTCCAGAGCCTCACCTGACGTCGCACTCCACGCAGTAGTACTGCCTCAGGTCGGTGTGCCGCACGTCGTTGTGCCGGTGCATCTGGTGGCACTTAATCTGAGTGCGCGTGCGGAATCGCGCGCCGCAAATGGAACACTCGTAGTTTTTGACACCTTCGTGGATTCTGAAACAAAAGCACGTAAAATAAACACACTTTGTAATAAAATATTTTTCGAAAACGCTAAAAACTTTTGGGTACAAGCTTTATAATTTTTTTCCAGAGTGAAGATTTCTAAACTATTTCGTTCGGTGTCAGGTTTCATACAAACATTGAAACCTGACAAAGTTGTTTACAAAAGGTTGTAAAAAAAATGTTATCTCGTTTAAATTGACATTAAAAGATAGAAGATTTTCTTAGGTAACTAGATCAGTAATTAGTCTTTACAGGTTTTATACAAAAATACTGAGAAGTCTTCGGAAATCCGGTCCATTTGATGGAAGTGACAATGAGCAGTGGAAGGGATTACAATGAGCAGTGGAAGGGATTACAATGAGCAGTGGAAGGGATTACAATGAGCAGTGGAAGGGATTACAATGAGCAGTGGAAGGGATTACAATGAGCAGTGAAAGGGATTACAATGAGCAGTGGAAGGGATTACAATGAGCAGTAGAAGGGATAACAATGTAGTATACTCACTGCAGATGTTCCACGAGGGAATCATTATTGACGAACGTCTTGCCGCACTGGCTGCACGCGGGCCGCGTCCCGCTGTGCTGGTTGCGCATGTGGCTCCTGTGCGTCTTGTTGTTGTTCGACACTTTGCCGCATATCTCGCAAGTGTACACGGTCAGCACGCCTTCGTGTTGTGACCTGGAAATATTTTTTTATTACAGTTAACTTGCTGGTTTAGGTCTAAGAAAATGATTGAAACTGTCAGATACTTGACAGTTATTAGGATGTTGCCAGGAAAAACATTAGTTCTATTTCTATACTCTTTTTCATGACTGTAAATTATTGGTTATTAATTTTTACCAATCGACTTCCAAAAAGGAGAAGGTTCTCAATTCGACTATATTTTTTTGTAAGTTTGTTAAGAGGACTGTGTACCCATGGCGAAAATTCGACTTTTCATACAAACGACGATAAAGATTTTCATCTCTTAAGTTTTAACCGAATAGGCAACATGCAATATTTTTATTTTTGCTTTCATTTTAAAGAACTCCATGCAGAATAAACCAGGAGTATATTAAAAAAATAAAAAACTTGTTTTTTTAATTTTAAATGCGGTTTTAAAGTAACCGTTTAAATTTGCGCGCGCAAACGGACGTATAGTTCCGATGACGTCACTCCTGTCTGTCACTCAGACCAAAGAGAATATAATACATTGTAATTGTAATGTATTATATTCTCTTTGGTCTGAGTTTGTAATTGTAATGTATTATATTCTCTTTGGTCTGAGTGACAGACAGGAGTGACGTCATCGGAACTATACGTCCGCTTGCGCGCGCTTTACCGCATTTAAAATGAAAAAAACAAGTTTTTTTTATTTTTTTTATATACTCCTGGTTTATTCTGCATGGAGTTCTTTAAAATGCAAGCAAAAAAAGCGAAAAATAAAAATATTGCATGTTGCCTATTGGACCAAGTTTTGATAGATTGTCAGCCAGAACAAATGCTAGGCTTATACGTTTCGTTTTTTACGTTACTGATTATAAATTCAAAAAATTTCCTAAAATAGTTTTGTATGAAAACACATGAACGATAATAAAATTAAACTTAATAACTTTATCGAGAAAACAAAAACGTATGAGCCTAGCTTTTGTTCTGACTGACAACCTAACAAAAATTTGGTCAAAATCATTAAAATAGGTCAACATTTAAGAGGTGAAAATCGTAAACGCCGTTTGTATGAAAAATCGCACCTTCTCAATCTCTTAAGCGATATCTTCGTAGATTGTGAACCAATTTTCATGATTCTTTTTTTATTCGATAATGCTGCCGAGTTGGTCACATATAAATATCAAAACCGTTGTAGTATATATTTTTTAGTTTTTAGAATTAAGATCCAGCCAGATTGCATTGGGGAATCTTGGTAAGCCCGCTTCCATCTTCGGCATCATCGTCATTTACCATCAGGTGAGATGATGCCAAGGGCTTCATCACCATGATATCAGCTCAAATACGTCCCCACCGAGGGTCTCGAGCCTACCCTGAATTAGGGCGATCAGGCCTTAGTCAACCACGCGTGCCCAGTGCGGGTTGGTCGACTTCATACAAAACCTTCAAGTTTCTTCGCAGTTTTGTGCAGGTTTCCTCACGATGTTTTCCTTCACCGTTTAAGCAATCGATGAGTATATGTACGCAAGTTTCGAAAAACTCCCAGTTGAGCCACCGACGCTTATTAAAAAACAAAAATAGTAATGCAAAATAGTACTAAGTTGTTGCGATGGATGTAGTTTTTAATCTATTGCATAGCTTTTATCGCCGAATCAAGAAATTACGTAACGAAAACAAAACCTAACACCCCTCACTCCGCCTACCATGTAGCTCGGCCGAGCGTAACGTAACGTTACCGCGTTCTAAAAACTTACAGTGCCATCTATTAGCGATTTGCGGTACTAAAAGGACTTAATCAATTTTACTGGTGTAACTTTCTTAGTGTTGATTTATTACATAAACATCCCGCGCCCCAAGGACTATATGGTACTGGTAAATACTGCATAAATAAAAAAATAAATGAATAATTATAATCGCAGTCTCCGAGTGCCACACGTCTTTTTAACGTGTTTAGCGTTTCCAATTATTATTCGATAGGGTATGCTTCCATGTTGGTCCCATATAAAAATTTCAAAATTGGTTCAAGACATTTTTAGAAAACTAACAAAAATAAAATAAAAATATAGCAAAATTGTGATTGGTTGTTGCTTTTTTTAACGTGTTTAGCGTGGTCAAATATTTTGAGCAATTTTTTGGTTTAATTTTAGATCTTATCTGTAGTGATCGACAATAAAGGCGCGCGCTCTTGAGGCACTCGTAGCGACGCGTGTGTATCAGCATGTGCACGCTGTAGCTCCACAACGTCGGGTCTCACCTGTAGTGGTCGACAATGGAGGCGCGGTCGATCATGCGGCGCGCGCACTTGAGGCACTCGTAGCGACGCGTGTGTATCAGCATGTGCACGCTGTAGCTCCACAACGTCGGGTCTCACCTGTAGTGGTCGACAATGGAGGCGCGGTCGATCATGCGGCGCGCGCACTTGAGGCACTCGTACCGACGCGTGTGTATCAGCATGTGCACGCTGTAGCTCCACATCGTTGGCAGGAACATCGAACACAGCTTACATTCAAACGAGCCTCGGGACTGTTGGATAAAATACAGGTACACAAACTGAGCAAAAAAAGATGTTTTAATAGTTAAATATTTTTCAATTCTGTTGCTCGAAAAGTGGTCCTTTATATGCCAGTCAAGTGTGTGCAAAATTGATTTTACCGCACACGTGCTTTTACTTTACCACTTTTTTTAAATATCTAGCTCGGAGGAACAAGACATTTCTAGCAAATAAAAAATATAATAACCAAAGATACAGAATCTTCTTTAAGACTTTTGAAAGGAGAATTTTAAAAGAGATAGGTAGTTCCTCCATGAGGTTGTTTAGATTCTCTTTGGGTTATATCTTTGTGAAGAAAAGAGAAAAAATATGAATGAAGTGGAAACGGTTACACCAAGTAATAGGTCATCCTTTCCAAAGAGGCTTAGTATCCCAAGCCTTATTGTAGTCTATTTATGATAATAAAAAAAACTTACGCATGCGTACGTGTTCTCTCTAAAATATGGCGCAATTTTCGTAAAACTGAATTGAGATGTTTTAGTAGTGAAAACTAATAAAATTATGAATAGTTAATTCATATGTAATAAAAAATATACTTATGTGTATGTTAAGAAAAAAAAACAAAGTGAGATTACTCCCCGGACATTTAAAATAAGCCACAAGGCGCGTTAATTACACTTTGTTTGCTGTAACCTTGATAGGTATGTATTTTGTTTTTTGTTACGGTCGTTTTTTATTCTATCTATTTTCTCACAACTGTATTGAAAAACTTCGTATGATACGTGGGTGTAAAAGGTCAATAAAAAACTCGTGACGATGGTAAACCCTCGCCTGCGGCTCGGGCTCACGAATATCACTCGTTTGTTATTGACCTTTTTACCACCCTTGTATCATAAATAACTATAGAATCATCTTTAGACTACAGGAAAATCTATTTCATGCTACAGCTGCTCGTAAAATACCTACTTCTTCTTTATTACTACAAAGAAGGAAGCGTCGGTAGCTCAACCGGGGACGATTCGACCCTCATAACCAGAGGTCACGGGTTCAAATCCGGACGGCCAATGTACCAATGAGTTATTCGAAACTTACGTACATATACTTACCGATTGCTTTGACGGTGAAGAAAAACATCGTGAGGAAACCTGCACATCTGATTCCAGATGTCTATGAAGGTAGCGTTGCACATGTCCGTAGATGTAAATATAAATGCCCTACACGTGACCGCGGGTGATGCTAAGTGCAACACCAGGCCACCGCCGTCTGTTCCTTGTATCATCATATCAGCCGAAGGACGTCCACTGCTGGATATAAGCCTCCCCCAAGGATCTCCACGACGACCGGTTATGCGCTGCCCGCATCCAGCGCCTTCCCGCAAACTTCACCAGGTCATCGGTCCACCGAGTGGGAGGCCTGCCTACACTACGTTTGATTCTAAAGTCTAAACCATACACCCGATCGACGCGCCACCTGTCAGAACCAATTGATTCTAAAGTCTAAACCATCCACCCGATCGACGCGCCACCTATCAGAACCAATTGATTCTAAAGTCTAAACTATCCACCCGATCGACGCGCCACCTATCAGAACCAATTAATTCTAAAGTCTAAACCATCCACCCGATCGACGCGCCACCTATCAGAACCAATTGATTCTTAAGTCTAAACCATCCACCCGATCGATGCGCAACCTATCAGAACCAATTGATTCTAAAGTCTAAACCATCCACCCGATCGACGCGCCACCTATCAGAACCAATTGATTCTAAAGTCTAAACCATCCACCCGATCGACGCGCCACCTATCAGAACCAATTGATTCTAAAGTCTAAACCATCCAACCGATGGACGCGCCACCTATCAGAACCAATTGATTCTAAAGTCTAAACCATCCACCCGATGGACGCGCCACCTATCAGAACCAATTGATTCTAAAGTCTAAACCATCCACCCGATCGACGCGCCAGCTATCAGAACCAATTGATTCTAAAGTCTAAACCATCCACCCGATCGACGCGCCACCTATCAGAAACAATTGGTTCTAAAGTATTAACCATCCACCCGATCGACGCGCCAACTATCAGAACCAATTGATTCTAAAGTCTAAACCATCTACCCGATCGACGCGCCACCTACCAGAACCAATTGATTCCAAAACCATCCACCCGATCGACGCGCCAACTATCAGAACCAATTGATTCTAAAGTCTAAACCATCCACCTGATCGACGCGCCACCTATCAGAACCAATTGATTCTAAAGTCTAAACCATCCACCCGATCGACGCGCCACCTATCAGAACCAATTGATTCTAAAGTCTAAACTATCCACCCGATCGACGCGCCACCTATCAGAACCAATTAATTCTAAAGTCTAAACCATCTGCCCGATCGACGCGCCACCTATCAGAACCAATTGATTCTAAAGTCTAAACCATACACCCGATCGACGCGCCACCTATCAGAACCAATTGATTCTAAAGTCTTAACCATCCACCCGATCGACGCGCCACCTATCAGAACCAATTGATTCTAAAGTCTAAACCATCCACCCGATCGACGCGCCAACTATCAGAACCAATTGATTCTAAAGTCTAAACCATCCACCCGATCGATGCGCCACCTATCAGAACCAATTGATTCTAAAGTCTAAACCATCCACCCGATCGACGCGCCACCTATCAGAACCAATTGATTCTAAAGTCTAAACCATCCACCCGATCGACGCGCCACCTATCAGAACCAATTGATTCTAAAGTCTAAACCATCCACCCGATCGACGCGCCACCTATCAGAACCAATTGATTCTAAAGTCTAAACCATCCACCCGATCGACGCGCCAACTATCAGAACCAATTGATTCTAAAGTCTAAACCATCCACCCGATCGATGCGCCACCTATCAGAACCAATTGATTCTAAAGTCTAAACCATACACCCGATCGACGCGCCACCTATCAGAACCAATTGATTCTAAAGTCTTAACCATCCACCCGATCGACGCGCCACCTATCAGAACCAATTGATTCTAAAGTCTAAACCATCCACCCGATCGACGCGCCAACTATTAGAACCAATTGATTCTAAAGTCTAAACCATACACCCGATCGACGCGCCACCTATCAGAACCAATTGATTCTAAAGTCTAAACCATCCACCCGATCGACGCGCCACCTATCAGAACCAATTGATTCTAAAGTCTAAACCATCCACCCGATGGACGCGCCACCTATCAGAACCAATTGATTCTAAAGTCTAAACCATCCACCCGATCGACGCGCCAGCTATCAGAACCAATTGATTCTAAAGTCTAAACCATCCACCCGATCGACGCGCCAGCTATCAGAACCAATTGATTCTAAAGTCTAAACCATCCACCCGATCGACGCGCCACCTATCAGAACCAATTGGTTCTAAAGTATTAACCATCCACCCGATCGACGCGCCAACTATCAGAACCAATTGATTCTAAAGTCTAAACCATCCACCCGATCGACGCGCCAACTATCAGAACCAATTGACTCTAAAGTCTAAACCATCCATGTACCCACTTCATTGATCATTATCATATCAGCTCATATACATTCCCACCGAGGGGCTCGAGCCTACCCTGAATTAGTGCAATCGGGCCTTAGTCGACCACGTGGGCCCAGTGCGGGTCGGTCGACTTCACACACATCCTTCGAGTTTCTTGGCAGGCGTGTGCAGGTTTCGTCACGACTTTTTCTTTCACCGTAAGAGTGGTGGGGTACGGCTAGGGCCGCTACCTTCTGTACGGGAGGTCGTGGTTTGAATCCTGCCACGTACCAATGCGTTTTCGAATTTCGATTTCATATGTATGTTTATCCGACCCACTTAAAACACACAAAAAAAAACATTCAAATCGGTCAGGCCGTTTAAGGTTCAGATACACGGACTGCATTTCAACTGCAAGCCAGCTGTAAGTTTGCAGTTATGATGCATTTCTCCTAGTTAGTTGTGCTTTAACTGTATCCAAATTGCCAATTTGCAGCTGGAATGCAGTCCGTGTGTGTGGATGGACCCTTAGGAGGAGTTCAGTGACATACACACGTAAAGAAGAATTACTCATATAATTATATTATATGGGTATAGCCCATGCAAATTTATGAAGTACACTTACCGGACTGTGTTTGGCCATGTGGTTCTGTAGTTTGGACTCGAAGTTGAAGCCTTTGTAGCACAGGTGGCACTGGAACGGGAACTTCAGATTGAGCTTGCTCTCCTCCTGCCGAACCACATTACGACTACGTTATGCAAGCGTCAGTTTATGGGAAAGCCCCTTCCCCATTACATAAAGCTTTACGTTAGCTTTAGCTTTATGTTACTAACTAAATATGGACTCTGTCTGAAATAAAAGATTTTTTATTTTTTTGTATCTTACAACGAGAGGCCCTTCGCCCGGTTTGCGACTTGATCTATTTTGAAATCTCTGAATAGACAGCGGACTCAAGTTGGCCGATGTGGAGTCAGTCCAAAAACTACTATGTACTATGTAGTCATACTGTGTCATAGTATGTAGGGTACTATGACACACTTATTGACTTGCCCCGAGTGCCCGGACACCTGCATAATGGACGACCTCTGGGGACGACTGATAGTGGTATACGCGTGGCTGCCTACTGGGCCAGTAAAATATAAAATAATGAAGGGACCACTCAAACCATCGAAGAAGAAGAAGCATCGGTCGTTGGCCTCGTCGATGCCCCGGCCAAATTTCAACTAAAACGTAGCAACTTAATTTTCGGCGGCCACTTGGTTTTCCGCCATTATTTTTAAGCTATTGCATAGCTTTTATCGCGGGCTTTGAGCGCGGCGAACCGAATCAAGAAATTCCGTAACGAAAATAAAACCTAACGACCTCCACTCCGCCTACCATGTAGCTCGGCCGAGCGTAAAGTAACGTTACCGCGTTCTAAAAACTTACAGTGCCATCTATTAGCGATTTGCGGTACTAAAAGGACTTGGTCAATTTTACTGGTGTAACTTTCTTAGTGTTAATTTATTACATAAACATCCCGCGCCCCAAGGACTATATGGTACTGGTAAATACTGCATAAATAAAAAATAAATAAATAAGTATAATTGCATAAGTTGATAAAAATGCTAAATTTAGATTCTTGTTTAGTAATAAATTAATAAAAAAGCTAAATTAGATAGTAAATGGCACTTAGCACTTGTCTAGTCGGTGGATACACTACTAACCTCCCGCTGTTTCACTTGCTCTTCGGGGTTTAGGGTGATGACCCGGATCTTTGTGGGGTCAATCTCGATGGCTTTACGAATCGATGTCTTTGGTTCTTCACTCTTTGATTCTGCGTTCTCATCGCTGGAATGAATGGTAATAATTTTGAGAATTTTTCGTGGTTGTGGGACGATCACACAAGTTAACTGACGTAAAGCACGGTCATTACTTAGATGGGTTCGACTGTTAGTGGCATTTTTCTCGACCGTGTCCGTGCTTCGCAATGCACGTTAACCCTTTCGCGAGCAACGCCACTACGGCGAAAAAGAGTAAATTGAACCTTATTCAAGGTCGATACAGATGAATGATGACACAAAATCCGAAAAAATATTGCCTATGCTCGTGAAAGGGTTAAGCCGTTGATGCCGCTTGCTATCACTAGACGACAGTCGCTAAGCCTTGTCAGATGCCTTATAGGCAGCTTGAAAAACTTCTGACAGTGGGGTTCGCCACTACTAGCCCTACAACCGCCTAACCTTCCCCAGTTTAGGGACAGACCCGTGCCCCGGCAGCGGGGATGTTTATCCCCTAGGTCGCCTCCGGCCAGGTGGAGTGTCGGTTTTGTGCAAGGTTGGTGCGACAGTTGGATGTACAGGGCCGAAGATCAGTACAGCATCGGCGACGAGCGAAAACCTCGTAATTTACTAAAACACAAGAGACAGAAAAAACAGGTCTGTAAAGCTAGCATTGACACCGTCTAGCATTTGTTATTGATGCTCGGTTGTTATTCAAGCAAAAATTTATTTGTAGGGATGAATTTAACCAATGACGAAAATAAGACTTCCACGATGAATTACAAACAAGTAAAAAAATAGCTCTAGATAATGGTTTGTTATAATGAGAAACCCATTAATTTCATCAAACTTGAAAATTCCCGATTCCCGGGAATTCAAAATAATTGTTCCCGGGAATCCCGAAACCCTAGTGGCGATCGCGAACCGGAAGCGTAGGCAGGCCTCTCACTCGGTGGACCCCCGACCTGGTGAGGGTCGCGGGAAGCCGCTTGATAATGATGATAATGAAGGAAGGAACGGTGAAGGAAAACATCGTGAGGAAACCTGCACACACCTGCGGAGAAACTCGCAGGTTCTGCGTGAAGTCGACCAACCCGCACTGGGCCCGCGTGGTCGACTAAGGCCCGATCGCCCTAATTCAGGGTAGGCTCGTACCCCTCGGTAGGGAAGTATATGAGCTGATATGATGATGATAATGATGAAATGTAGATAATGTACCTTTGATTCCCAGTTTTTTTTTTATTCACAATTGGTAAGCCCTTGGCATCATCTCACAATAGTACAGGGAATCCTAATTTGGGGCGAAAACATGTTTACTGTAAAATTTCTACAAGCTATGTTTTTGTTGCGGCTGCTCTCACCTTACTTTTCTCTTCTTTTTAACTCTCTCCTCTCCACTTCTTCCCACTCTCCTCTTCCACTTCCCCTTGCTGCTCTGACTCTCACTGATTGGCAATAAGAGATCTAAATCCTCTTGCTCGATTTTCGGCGGTCCGTCCAGCTTTGTAACATTTGATCTGAAATAAAAAATATTTAAAAAGACGTGTGGCACTCGGGGACTGCCGCGGTAAAGCTATTGCACAGCATTTTTTATCAACTTTTATAAGAAAGTTACACCAGTAAAATTGACGAGTCCTTTTAGTACCGCAAATCGCTAATAGATGGCACTGTAAGTTTTTTTTAGAACGCGGTAAGTGTTAGAATTCGCCCTAATTCAGGGTAGGCTCGAGCCCCTCGGTGGGGACGTTTATATGAGCTGATGTGATGAAGTGTTAGAATAGAATAGAATATAAAATGTTTTATTCACGAACCAACACAACTCGCAACAGATAAATAAAATATTTAAATTTCACCATACTAGGGAAAGTGTGGAAAAGATACATAATTACATAATTATAGCCAGGTGAGCTGTACAGGCTGAGCGAAGAGGATCTGTCTCAGCATATGTTGTGGATTACGATGTTCCACAACGCTAGTATTCTGAGGTTTTTTCGTTACGGAATTTCTTGATTCGGTCGCCGCGCTCAAATCCCGCGATAAAAGCTATGCAATAGCTTAAAATGGTTGTTCTAATGACTGCACAATCTATTCTAATGACTGCACATTGTAGTTATATTAATTTAAAAAATACTAATGCTAGTTGGACATGCCTTTGTTTGAATAAGTATTGAGAAAAATTATTGTGTCGCTGAATAAGTAAGGTTGCACCGTATCAAGATCGTATTCACAAAATCGTTTCCCATACAAATTTAAAATTACTATTTAACCAAAAGGAATGGATTACATTAAAAAAAAAAAGAATTTACACTAAATAATAGAGATTTGAGGTTTTCATACTAATCTTTATATTGGATAATTATTTTAAAATAAAGTATTTCGAAAATGTAATCTATCCACAAACTATAATTACGTTACTTGCTTATGTGTATAAAGTTTCGTTGGAATCGGCCCATCCTCAAGAGGTAGTAATTTTAAGTATGTATGGGAAAAGAGGTTGTGAATACGCTCTTATTTACAAACTTTCCGCTCCGAGGTTTTGGCCGCGTTTCAAACCACATCACGTGGGGATTTCGAAAATCCGGCCTTATTCATTGTCTGCATCATAAAGGAAGCGGCCAATTCCAAGGGTTAGGGTCTTCTAGTGCGCAATCGTCACTCGCGAACTTTACTACCCCCTGTCCATGTTTTCTACGGGCTATGTGCTCGCCCACTGAAGAAACCTTTTACTGAGTAAAAATCAACATTCTTATCCCCCAACCCAATATATCGTTACTCACAACAAACGTTACAGGGAATGCGACTCGCTCACACTGAGGTTAGAAGGAGAAACGCGTGAAGGGGTTCGTCCTTTAAACACACGTGATTCGAACAGGGGGGAGAGGGTCAGAAAAACGATGGGGGGAGGGGGGAATGATGTGACATTCAAGCAAAAAAATTAAATTTAATGTTAGAAAATATTTTTACCAATAATTCAGTTTCCAAACTCGCAACCCCCATGCTAGCCTGGAAATTTTTATGTTTTACTAAATTTAATTTTAAATTAATGTACTGTAAAATGTTTGTAAGCGAACTGTTTGGACACTCCACATTTTTTGTTCAATTGCCTCCTATGTGGTACCTAGGTCATGGTGGTAACATTTCTGTAAAAACTTTTGTGTTGGTTGCTATTATTAATTAGATGGCTGTGTCAGGGGTGTTATTAGGCGGCTTGCGAATTCTGACAGTGGGATTCCCCACCAATCCAGACTTGAGCATGTGTGTGTGGGGTGATCCAAGAGGTTGTTGTCGACCTGAGGTTGCTACTGGACTTTCTAGAGGAGCTGGATTGGCAGTAACGCCGACCAACCTACAATACAACCTAAAATGGTTCCATCAGTGGCCTAGTTGCTGAAACTAGCCCGCCCTAAACTACGTGTGTGTTTGTGTGAGTGCGCGCGCTCCTGCGTGCGTGCGTGTGTATGTATGTGGTATGGCCTGTGCCCCATCAGTGGGAACACTATGGGTTACATTACCTCAGCTCCTCCAATGTAATATGGTCTTCATAGTCTGAGAAACCGCCTTCCTCTTTGATCGGACTGTTGTAATCAGTTGTAATGTTGTAATTAGCTGTTGTATTGTTGTAATTAGTCTCAGCCTTATTTAAAAGTATATCTACATCATGCAATTTGCTTTGGTCCATTTGTTTCGTATGCTGAAATAAAAAAAAATGTGTTTCAAAATTCAAAAAAATATTGAAACACTGATAGATAAACCTACTAAAAAAATAAAAACCCGACTGCTTAAAAATGTATGCTAAGTCATTTCGGGGATCAATACCTATCCAACAACACCTTAAAATCAAAAATCCATCAAACCGTTTAAATCAAGAGACTCAGCCTACATGGCCGTAGTCAGGGGGGGGGCATTGTGGGGCAATGCCCTACCTTGAAATCACAGTGCCCAACCTTAAAAATACCAAAAACTAAGATAAATTATTGTAATTAAATTGCTTGTTCATATATTGAGATAAAAAAAGTAGCGATAGGTATCTAACTTTTCAGAACATACCACTGTTTGAGACATTCATTTCATATTATAATAGTTCTTTGCTCTGTGTATAGATGGCATTTGAAGCGGCATCAAATGAAGCAAGATGGGTCTATTTAATCATAATATCTGTGATGCTTTTAAACTAAAATAAACATAAACTAGAGATTGATTATGATTGTTTGTAGTTGTACGGCAAAGAGTGTTTTAGTCAAAAACACGTTGTTCTAGACACATATCCAAATGTTTACTTCCGCCCTATCTGTAACCAATGCTGCCCTACCTCAAATTCGACTCTAGCTACAGCCCTGTCAGCCTAAGAAACATATATGTATACTGTAACATGTCTTTCTCGTTGCGTTCTTTTTGGGTGACAAACTTTTCGTTCACCTCGACAGGTGAATGAAACTTTTTATGGTAGTAAGCGATAGAAAAATAATCATTTGAATGTTTTGTTTGGAATTGAATTGGTATCGTATATTATTATAATTTAACGATAATGTACCATTGTAATATCTATGTTAACGAAAACCATTATTATTATTTTATTATTTAAGGTTAATAATAAAATAATAAATTCGCCCTAATTCAGGGTAGAATCGAGCCCCTTGGTGGGGACGTATATGAGCTGATATGATGATTATTTAAGGACTTCCAAGGCACTATGGACTGGTGAAAGCCACTGGATGCTGGCAGTGCAGAACCGGTCGTAGTGTAAATGCTTGGGGGAGGCCTATGTCCAGCAGTGGACGTCCGTCGGCTGATATGATGATAGTGAGTTTTTCTTTAAGTTCAGTCAACTTTATGTGTTTGATGATTATCTTTTTAAACATTCTGAAAGGGGTATTGTAAGGCCCCATCAACTTTGGTTTTTTTTTGGCATTTTTTTTACTTTTCTGGTAAATTGGCTGAAATTATATATTTTGTATATGAACTAGGCGTATTTTATATTTGTGATTTAGAGTTGTCGTAGTTATTTGTCTGTATGCGAGCGACTTGTATTTTTGCCTGCTACCAACGCAAAGATGGGCCCATAATATATAATTTTACCAGTCTACTTTTTGATTTCGTAGTGCAGAAGTGTTAAAGTGTGTGTTTTGGATGCAGAAGCAAAATTATATGTTAAGTGAGAGATGTACATATTTTTACAATTCAGTAAATACTTTTCCATTATTTTTAAGTTAATTACTGAAATACATACATACATATACCTGAAAAACATTACCCACCTACTTGGGTAGTTGAGTAATAATATTTTCTTCATTACTACGCCTCCTTGAACAAAATTAAGGAAACGCAGGGCTGCCCAGGACCTGCACTACCCTTTCTGATTAACTCTCTGAACCCACAGGACTGACTAGTCGATACTTGCGAAGCCAGGTCAGCTGTAGGAGACCGCCGCATGGGCTTTATACTGACCTGTAAGACCTTATGGAAGCCCATTTTCAGCTTCCCTGCGTCGAAAGTGAGAGTTTCCGTTGGGCACAGCTCTGGCGTAGCGTACTTGAGTAGTTCAGGGTCGTGAGCGTCTATGGGGAACTGCACAAAACACACAGTCACAATGAAACCTCGATCAACAGGCCTACAAACACTAGCACTCATGTATGGTGTGTGCAAACACAAATCTTTAAATAAGTCTTTGAATATTCCTAACATGTGCTACTATTCTTCATTGTTCCCCTACTGCTGGGGATAACAAAAATACATAATTATGATCTCCACTGGAGGTAGTCCTGGGTTAAGTGGACATATGACCATCTCGCTAAGTAGTGAAAGAAAGAAAATACATTTATTTGCACCTTTTCTTGTGGGATTTCCCTATAACTGTTCTAAAATCCTACATAGGATATGTAATGGGAGAAAATAATGTGACTTACTCCTGCGTTGCCTACATCCAGCAGCTTCCCATGACCCTCACTAGGTTTTCATCCCCACAAGTGAGAGGCCTGCCTATACTACATCTTCTAGTTCCAGTTTTTTTAATACTTTGCCATTATTATACAATCAGTCACCACTATATTCATCTGCATATCCTCGGGAACTCGGTGGACTGCTCAGATAGAAGCTCACAGTAAATTGGTTGCTTTATATTTTGCTGAACAAAATCATGCTCTTTATTTTGAGCAATCTACTGAGTTTCCCAGAGCGTACAGAATGTTGTGCTCTACGACAAATTTGTAGCCAGGGATCTTATCTAACAACTGCACTTTGAAGTTCCATTACATTTCTTGATTTTGAAAAAATAATTGCTGCTGTTTGAACCCCTGTTTTTTTTTTATTATTAAAAATTTGAGTGCGTTTGGCTGCACCTCACCTGATGGTAAGTGCCGATGCAGCCGAGGATGTAACACGCAAGCTCAAATAGTGCCTATTTACTCTCGTCTTGAAGATTCCTAAATTATATGAATTGGGGAATACAGACGCCGGAAGGGAATTCCACTCCTTAATTTACAGTGATCATTGGGTGGTTTTTTGTCCAGACTGTCACCAAAGTGAATAAAACTATTTTTTATGTTTTGTACAAAAAATGTACTGCAGATTGAATAGCTCAAGACATCGAGTGAGGGGTTCAAAAGAATATTACCACTAGCCAAATGAGGTTTTCTTATTGAATAGTTTCATTTCAAGTTGTGGGCTGCCACTGGATGTGGGCAGTGTAGGACCAGTCTTTGTGGAAATATTTGTAGGACACCTTTGTCCAGCAGTGGACATTTTTTAGCTGATATGAATGAATTAATAATTATGCTTACAGGCGCACATCTACCAAGGTACTGGTACAACATAGTGTGAGCCTTCAACAGTTTCTTCTTGAACCACACAGCTTTGCGGAGCAGATGGCAGCATTCATAACATATCCACTGCGGTAGACCATCACAATTTGACACCTGAGGATGTTCACATTATATATATAGAAAAAGCGTTGGTGGCTCAACCGGTAACGACTCAGTCCATCTAACCAGAGGTACCGGGTTCAAATCTGGACGGCCAATGTACCAATGAGTTTTTCAAAAACTTACGTACATACTTACCGATTGCTTTAACGGTGAAGGAAAACATCGTGAGGAAACCTGCACACGCCTGCGAAGAAACTCGAAGGTTGTGTGTGAAGTCGACCAACCCGCACTGGGCCCTTGTGGTCGACTAAGGCCTAATCGCCCTGATTCAGGGTAGGCTCGAGCCCCTCGGTGGGGACGTATATGAGCTGTAATGATGATATATATATATATATATTGAAAAGGTCTTAAATATTATTGTTTAAACTGGGACTGATAAAACTAAACAAATTTCTCTGAATAACTCAGAATCAAAAATAGCTTATAATTTTGCATTTTTGTTACTTGAACACTAGAGCGGACATGCGGGGTCATACGTATCCCAGTGTTTTGTTACTTTGAATAACTTTGTGAGTTTAATTTATTTGACCTTGAGTGCTTCACTATGCTTAAATTAGTAGTAATAGTAGTTGGTAATACTTTGGGATTGTAGAGCCTGTTCATTGTGTTCTAAATGGATTTACAGTGATAATCAGGTGGTGGTATGTCCACACTGTCACCAAAGTGAATAAACTATTTTTAATGTTTTGTAAAACGCAAGGCTTATAATAATCCAAGCAACGAAAAAAAGACTTGTATTTTTGTTGATTATTTGTTCTAGTACAAATTTAGCATACTAAAATGTGATTTAATTAAAGTTCCCTTTATAATAATATTCAGTATTTTAGTAAATTGATATCATAAGGCTGAGCAAACTGATGTTACCGATGGGGGTGACATGTACCCCACACATGTGCTCATGTAATGAATAGGAGCATGTCGGATCTAGTGTTATGGTTGATTTACACTCAGTTTAGTTAAACTTTGGGTGGGAATTTTCCAGTTTAGTAGTAAACTGATCAAGTACAGAGAATATAATGATGTTTTATTTTTTCCCGACTATGATAAAAGGAGTCAAGTGCAAGTCCAACCACCTATGCTTCTCCCACACTCAAACAACTAAACTCAAGTCAACAAGTCTACAATAAGTCACAGGTTGAAACTAGCTGAATTCACCTGTATTTGTGTACGCAACTTGCTATTTACCAATGGTAACATGTATCTTTGTATCTTTAAACTTTGTATCTAGTAACTTTCCTTCGTAGGGTAAAATGTATATTTTATTTATCTGTTGTAAGTTGTGTTGGTTTGTTAATAAAACATTTCTATTCTATTTAATTTAAATCGATAAGTTGCAACTTGATTCGCAAATTAAATCAGCCTTAAGCAATGACTTCTATATTACTGGCGGCCTTAAGTTATGTTACAGAGTAACTAATATCTCATCTGGGCAGTACTTTACAAGTACACAGTTTTTTTTAATGTACTTGACAAACATTTTGAAAATAAATAAACCAAGGTGCGGTGATATGTTCACGCATCAGCTCGAATCAGAGTTGCTAGTGTTTAAAATAATATGAAAATCTTTACCCTAGACTTAAGCAGTTGGTAAAAAAAACTTTGGATAACTACTGGACATGGTTTTTAAACTTTTATTTATAAGTCAGCAAGAGTCCAAGAGTCGTATATTAAAACACGTGTTCTATGGGATAGCAATATTTTCAGAAACTATGTAAGCTGTCATGTGGTGTAGGTTGATTGTAGTGCTACTGAACTTTATTAAAGGTGCAAGTTAATGCTTTTATGCATTTTTCTGAGGAATTTCAAAGGTTTACTCACAGCTAAGCCAGACAAATCCCTAAAATATGCAGCGTATACACCAACATCTTTCATCGATTTATCAGTACTCAAACAAATTCTGCATATCAGTATACTCGCTTCCAGAACGGGTTTATGCTCTGGAGATTCTGGAATATCAACTACCAGCTCCATTTTTGATTAGACAAAATAAAATTCATTCACCGAAAAACTACATAATTTTTTTTTTTTTTAACTTCGCCCTTTTAGGGCAGGCTAAGGCTCATTGGCCATACCGCCTAGTCTTCAGTATATGTTATTCAGCAGTAGAATTAACGTCTTCAGTAATTTTTAGTATATTTTTCAGATTATGTAGTAATTTTCTCCTTTTCAGTCTTCAAGGTCACTGTTCTTCACGTTCACATCATATCATTGTCTATATACTAACCTAACCTACATACCTTAGCAAAATGATAGCACTTTTGCTAAAGCTTGCTCGGACTTCTTGTGGGAACTCGAAACACAGTATACACACTTTTATTTCATTATCCTACACAAGAAACACATAAATGATACTTCGCTGATAAATACACTATCAATATTACACATCGAAAACCACTAAATGTAATTTTTCGGATAATAAAAGAACTGAACGCTACAAATTCCCGCCAAAAAGTCAAAACTACATAAGTTTTTTCTTTTTTTTTTTTTTTCTTCGCCCTTTTAGGGCAGGCTAAGGCTCATTGGCCATACCGCCTAGTCTTCAGTATATGTTTTTCAGCAGTATTAAAATTTGTAGAATTCACGTCATCAGTAATTTTCAGTATATTTTTCAGAAGTAGTATTTTTCTCCTTTTCAGTCCTTAAGGTCACTGTTTCTTCACGTTCACGTCATATCATTGTCTATAGACTAACCTAACCTACATACTCTAGCAAAATGATAGCACTTTTGCTAAAGCTTGCTCGGACTTCTTGTGGGAACTCGAAACACAGTATACACACTTTTATTTCATTATCCTACACAAGAAACACATAAATGATACTTCGCTGATAAATACACTATCAATATTACACATCGAAAACCACTAAATGTAATTTTTCGGATAATAAAAGAAAAATGACAAACTGAACGCTACAAATTCCCGCCAAAAAGTCCCAAAACTACATAAGTTTGATGTAAACAATGGCGGCCATATTTAATTATTTTTTTTAAGTCTTAACGTCTTACGGGTACAAAAGCCCTTCCGAGACAATCCCCATTTAATTAATCTTCATTAGTTTTCAACCGACTTCAAAAAGGAGCAGGTTCTTAATTCGACTGTATGTTTTTTTTTGTATGTTTGTTACGCGATATCACCGCCGATTGTGAACCGATTTTCAAAATTCTTTTGTTATTCGAAAGAGTATACTCCCGAGGGGGTCCCATTGTCACCAAGTCAGGATCTGATGATGGGATCCCTGGGAAATCGAGAACAACCCTCAAATTTTATATGCAAATATTCACTAATTACCCGTGGACCCGGTGATTCGACCCATTGACGGGTCCACGGGTAATTTTATTTCCCTGTAGACCCATTACAGTAGAGATTATCATGATTTATTCATACATATAATATGTAGTATTACGTGTTTTATGTATTTCCTAAAACTATTTAAGTTTTGGCGTCTGGTAGTCATCATCTCATGTTAATGAGCTGACGAAGGAAAGTACAACTCCTTAACGATTAGGAGTTGGAGGATAATTCTTCAAATATTTTACGTAGATACGTTCAGTAGAGTCCGTTTATAATGACATCGAAAGGAATTGACAAACACGTCATAATAAGCGGACGTCATATAAAGCGTTATGTGAAATGAACAGTGACTTATATATGGAAATGAAAAACTTTTTTTATGTAAATAATGTATGTATTTTAATACAGAAACATAGTACATATGTAATTACATATGTATGTATACATACATATTAAATCAAAATCAAAATTGCACGTAATCAGCACATTATTATAATAACACATACAAGTGTGTTTTTTACTGTAAGTAATCTGTAATTTTTTGTCTGCTTTTGTTTTTTCATTTTATTGTAAAATCAGTCTCTAATACTATTGTGTATAGAAGACATAGCTATGGTAAAATTATCATTTTCAATATTGCTGTGAACAAATCGTGATATAAATAAATAATTCTGCAGCTTTTAATGCCTCTTCTGCGGTAGGTACTGGTGCTTCCTCGACTTCCTCTTCCCCATCACTTTCGAGTTGTTCCTTAGCACTAATGTTCTGTACGATATTGTCATCGGCGGTTACAAACGAAAAACAATGCGTGACCTTTAACCGTCAATTACTCACTGAGATTCAAAACAAAAACGAGCCACGTGTCAAACGTCGTCGGGAATCAACGAACAATACCGAAGGTGTAAAGAATCATGTCGGTCATTATAACTGGACATAATTTATTAAAAATGGGTCATAATAAGCGACATGTCACTGTAAGGGAAGTCATTATATCCGACTTTTTTATAAAGAATTTTATATGAAAACCAAACTTCGTAGTGCAATTACGTCATAATAACCGGCTGGTCAATATAGGCGGAGTCATAATAAACGGATTCTACTGTATGTACTAATAGAACGATAGTTGTATTCTTTTAGGTTATTCAGATGGGCTGATGATGGAAGTCTGAACTCCTTAACTTTCATGCTGTTGAGATGACGGAAGCCACAAGAGTCACATGTTAATAAAACATGCAATAGGATTTGATGTTTCCTGTTGGCGAGTGGGTGATTGGGTATAATGTTGTTATAGTTAAATAGCATTATCACTAAAAATAAATAAAATTAAATAAAAGTTTAAAAAACTTAAAAACCGACTTCAAAATGAAATTCACTCAAAAGTATGAAATAATATTATTATACTTATATACACAACAATAACGAAATCAAAGGTGGGTACGAATTAAATTAGGGGCCTTAAATTTTTTTTGAGGTCGTCGTCAGTAATGCCATCGAATCTAAAACATTTTATACGTAAGGTAGCTGTGTGCTGGTACCGACCACAAAAATAAATTTAGCCCCTAATTTAATTCGTATCCACCTTTGATTTCGTTATTGTTGGTTAATGTTGTGTATACAGGGTTACTTTTGGACCCCTAGCGAAAATTTAATATGACATAAGGGAAGTAACAAAAAAGATAATAATGAAATAAAAAAAATGGTTTTCTTTAAATTCCGCATTTTATAGCGTCTCTTTGTGTTCTTAGATTTCTAGGCGCGTTTGGTCACCCTACACGAGCCACAACCAAACATTTCCGTTGCGAGGCTGCGGCGCATGCGCGGTTTTCTAACTGTACTGCCATTGGCTGCGCGGCTCGCTCGGCTCGCGGGATTGCCTTGCGAGGCTGCGCGCGCATGCGCTCGGTTTTCTAACTGTACTGCCATTGGCTGCGCGACTTGCGCGAGTGTTCGGGCCCAGTGTTGCCAAACTACTCGAACAAAATACGGTGAAATACGATGTTAGTAGGTTCAAATTACGATTCCGCCATACAAAATATCCAAAAATTTAAAAATAATGTGTTTCGAAAGCGCTGATGCCAAAATTACGGTGTTTCTGTGAAATTGCTCAAAATTCAATACAGTAGACGACACTCAACAACACGTAAAAACGGTACATCTACCGTAATAACGGTGTAGTTGGCACCCTGGGTTCGACGCACTGGCATGCGTCATGTATCGGTAAGGTGACCAAAATTTTTAATTAGAGTTAAGAAAAGTTTAAAAAAAAAATTCCAAAAAAGAATGCTTCTTTTTTTTCATAAAGTGAATGTACTGCTACTCTAGAATGATGTCACAAAATTTCGCTAGGGGTCCAAAAGTAACCCTGTATAAGTATAAGCGTCGGTGGCTCAACCGGTAACGACTCGGTCCATCTAACCAGAGGTACCGGGTTCAAATCTGGACGGCCAATGTACCAATGAGTTTTTCAAAAACTTACGTACATACTTACCGATTGCTTTAACGGTGAAGGAAAACATCGTGAGGAAACCTGCACACGCCTGCGAAGAAACTCGAAGGTTGTGTGTGAAGTCGACTAACCCGCACTGGGCCCGCGTGGTCGACTAAGGCCTAATCGCCCTGATTCAGGGTAGGCTCGAGCCATATAATAGAGCGATATAATAATAATAATAATAATATAAGTATAATAATATTATTTCATACTTTTGAATGAATTTCATTTTGAAGTCGGATTTTAAGTTTTTTAAACTTTTATTTTATTTGATTTGTAATGCTATATGTATTGTGCCAGTGCATTACAAATCTTCTCTGAAGTTCTTGACAACATTTGCAGCAGCCTCATTCTGAGGTCGAACACCCAGTTGCTGTAGGGCGTCTATAAAACTGCAGCCAGTGCAAGTTGGGTTCTCACGTCCGCCTTCATTTCATTTTCTTGTTCTCCACATTGCTCACGTGCACTAGACGATTTTCACGTCGATCGTTCTTTGAAAGCTGGAGACGCCATCAGTGACACCGAACGGAATACGACGAAACTGATATAGGTTTCCACGCGCCTCAAAAGCTGTATTTTTTTTTTCGTGAGGCAGGATTGGCACCTGAATATGATAGGCACTCTGTAAGTCTTTTGCACTAAAAATTGCATATTTGCCCACCTTTGTTACCATTTCTTCTATGTCCGGTAACGGGTACGCCACCTAATTGAGTATATTTGTTTATAGTCTGAGAATAGTCAATAAGGAGTCGCTTCTTGTGATTCGCATTTTTAGTAATCAGAACTTGTGCTCGCCACGGAGATTGACTTTCTTCCACATTATCTTCTTTTGGTAACTTCTCGATTTCTCTCATTATAATCGCGTGGTCATCTGTGCTATACTTTCTCGATTTGATGGCTGTCGGCTTGCAATCTGCAGTGACATTTGGAAATAGAGGTATAGCTGGAACAGAGGCTGCAGCCACACTGCATATCTTCAAGGTATCTTTAGGACCACCAAAAGCAAATTCGAGCGTTGAGTATGATTCAAGTACGTCGTGCCATATAATAAGCTCAGCGCAGAGACTCCTCACTATCAAAATATTTACATTCTCGTACAAGTTATCGCCAATTTCGATATTTTGACATGTGAGACCATTGACCTGAGATTTGTGTGAGAGAGAAGCCATTGAAATTGTTTGATCGCATCGTTTCTTCCTGAGTTGGCAAATATTTGCGAAGTCTTCATTGATGAAGCTAAAATAGCTCCTTGTGTCTATCAGCGCTTCAGCCCGAATGCCCTTAATGTATGCTGAGACCATGGCTTTTCGTAGTGACGTCGGTGCTGTAGCTGTTATGCAACCACAGTGGCCACACTCTTCTGATGGTGTTGTCGAGGCGGTACTCTGGTTCTTGCTGCGACATGCCTTGCCATAGTGCCCTTATTATGAACAGGTTACATCTCGAGCTGGGCAGTTCTTGCGTAGATGTATAGATCCACCGCAAAAAAGCATTTCCGCTTAGGGGTTGATGCAGAAGCAGCAGTAGTGTCCGCATCTTCATCGATAGTTCGGGGCGCAGTAGGATTATCAGTTTTTACGATGGAATATACTTCTGGGGCTGATACGAAGTTTTCACAGTTAGTTTCCGCCATTTCCATGGAAAGAGCCTTGTTATAGGACTCGTCCAACGTCAGCGTCAAATTTTCTAACAATCGTTCGCGTATCTTCTTAATGAGATCCCCGCTATGAACGCTCCTCGAATACTATCGTTCTTGTTAGTTTCAGCGTCGACGCTGACATACTCACAGTCTTTGGCTAATTGCTTTGAAGCCTGGAGGTAAACGTCGATTGTTTCGCCCGCGTGCTGTCGTCTAGTAGAGAGTAAATGCCGTGCGCATATTATGTTCTTCGGCTTCAAGTATAGCTTGTCTAGTGCAGCCATTATTTAGACGAAAGTTGAGTATTCACTTACGCTGGGGTACACTCTCGGTGTGATATGGTTGACTAGGAGTCGAAGCTTGGTTGAGTTCCATATTGCTTCCTGTTGAGCTGCGGCATCCGCTGGTTGCTGTGCAGCTAAGAAGTTATAGAACGTTATTTTCCAGTGCTGCCATTCTTTTGCACTGTCGAGTCGCAAGTTCGTGGTAGGGTCGACATCGAACCTATCTGGTCTTGGGAATTTTTCCATTTTATGTTAAATAAATTGAAGTAACTATGCAGATAAACCTTTTATATTAGGCTTTATTTAACATAAAAATTACACGAGATATTTTGTAGACAATTATATGACATTTTATCACAGTTGACACTATACCAATTTATTCTCTTGATTACCACAAAGATTGCATATCATCTCACATGGGAAACTGGAGTACAAAAGATCAAAAAGTCGTAATTGCTCAGTCTGGAGCAAACGCTAGCGTCCAGGATAACACTGTGTTAAACTTTATGGGTTGGATTTTGCTCGCTACCCTGGTTTTTTGTTGTGGCATACTTCGTGTTCCATCGTTGTATAAGGGTGGTTCATGAAGAAAATGGATGTAGTACAGAAGCAGGCATTCGAGTCTTTTTACGCCTCAAGGCTTAGCTTCCGAAAGAGTTCTGTTCGCGAAGCCTGTAATACAAACCCACAGGAAGAAAAGCCGCCAACCAAAATAGAAATTTATTAATGCGGATCTCTGAACATACAAGTATGGTGATATTGTTTTTTTTTTGTGTAGTGACATCATTTATCTTAAATTTTAGTTATAAGCATTGTGTATTTGCGCATGCAAAAGTGTTAACCTTAGATTTGTGCTAGGAATTTTGTAACCATTTAAACTTTATATATTTTTTAGTTTAGTACGTACGACATATACCTAACCCTATGTAGTAGATATGTGATTGTTTCGCGAAGGCATCGTAAAGTAAAATTAAGTACATTCACCCTCAATTTGGTTTGATCTTAGTTATAAATTGTAACTGCTAGTGAAAAATGTATTTTTTTTGTTTCTTTTTGGGGGTGGGGGGGAATAGTGTAACGGCATTCGATGTCACTTACTGTATCTACCTATTGGTATAGTCAGTTCGGACTTGGCAACTGCCATTTGTACATGCGTCAAGATAATATACATAGTAGCACAATTTCGGAGTTTCCTTCAACCCTGAATATATAAATGTATATAGGACACGCCCATATACATAAATAAATACTTTATTATAATTACATGTCCGTATTTTAAAAATTATGAACCAAAAAAAATTATCAAAAGATGAAAAATTAAATAAGCCGTGCATGAATGATTGATAATATTGATATTAAAAATGCGACGTGACGATCCTCAATGAATGGGCCCAACGCACCGAACAAACGGTGACAATGGTTTAGTGGGCCGTACCGCCCCTCTGCCCCCGCCCCCTGTCTACACGTCTCCGTTGGACGACTGTATGGATTCTTAGACTGTGGCATTGTGGACTGTGGAGAGCAAGAAAAGGAAATGAAGGAGGACGTGAAAACGCAATTTTTACTGGGTTGTTTTACTTCAGATTGAGACTGCTGCAAATGGTGTCAAGAACTTCAAAGAACATTTGTAATGCATCGGCACAAGCATCACATAACCAAAAAACAAATGAAGAAAGTAAAAAATATTTACGAATTCGGCTGAAGGACTCGTTTCCATGGCCAAGAATAATTCACAACAACATACAAAGCGAATATAACAAACTAATGTGTGAAAAAGCGCGGGAACGGGAAACTCAGAAAAACGCGGTTGTGGTTTTGTGTAAAAATAAAATTTTAATAGTAATTTCAACTCATTACAACTATTTAACATCCTCAAGATGGGGAAAAAGTCGAGTAAAAAACGAAAAAAACATGATGGTGATGTTGCAGACGCAAATGACGATGACTCCAGCTCTATGTCCAGCTTCGATGATGCGGATCCCAAAGATACGTACAAAACTTATTTAGTTACAGACTACACGCGAAGATACCCTGAGGATTCCTCAGCAACGGAATATGTAGTGTTCGTAGAATCAGTCGACCCAGAGGTACCAATAGGAACAAAAGACCTGATGTCCCTGTCAACATGCCATAAAAGATTCAATAAGGGGGTAAAGTATCTGAGAACAATTAATAAACACAAAATAGGAGTATATTTTGAGAAGCCAGGGTTAGCCAATGCTTTCCTCAACAACCAAACATTCCTGAAAGACTACCATCTGAAGGCTAGCATTCCTGCTGGTTCGACGGAAGTAACTGGAGTAATAAGAAATGTGCCGATTAAATTGTCCAATAAGAAAATATATACAATGCTGTCCAGCCACAAGAAAATTATTAGTATTCGCCGATTTCTTAAGAGAAATAAAACAGATGAAGGTTTTACTTTACAGCCAACTCAAACTGTAGCAATCACATTCGCCTCCTCAGTTTTACCTGATTATGTGGATCTAGAAGGATGGAGACACAACATAACTCCCTATGTACCTCCAGTAAAGCAGTGCTTCAGGTGTCTGCGATATGGCCATCTTGGCAAGTTTTGCAAGAACTCTGAAGTATGTTCTGTCTGTAAAGGTAATCATAACTATAAAGACTGCATTGTGCCTGTGGAACAAGCAAAATGTTTCCACTGTGATGGAAATCATATAAGTATTTCAGCCAAATGCCCAATTAAACAAAAGAAAACAAATGAAAACAGAAACAAGGCTAACCCTTCGTCATATGCTGATATTTTCAAAAATACTAACTTTCCAGCCCTTAATAGTAAACACACAAACCTGATGACTATGCTAAAAAGCGACAACAAGTCTCTTAATTTGCTTCTCGAAGCTATCATTAAACTAATGACACTCAACAAAACCAGTAACACCCCTATTTCCTCCAAAAATCTATTGGATGTCCTGTCTGAAAGTTTTAGTAAAGCTCCGGACTCCTCCTCAAAAATGGATCAATCAAAAGTAATTATTGTTCAATGGAATGCTCAAAGTCTTTTGAGCAATCAACATATCTTTACACAGTTTTTATATGATAATAATGTAGATATTGCTTTAATTTGCGAAACTTGGTTAAAACCAAAACACAAACTTAAAATAAAAGGGTATTCTTTAATTCGAAATGATTGCGGCAATTGTAGCGTTGCTATTGTAGTTCGTAATGCTATACCATATAGAGTAATTGATTCCTTCTATGACGATTCTTTGCAAAACATTGTCATTCAAATAACAATAGATAATAAACTTGTTTCTTTTGCCTCAGTTTATTGCCCGGTTAATTCCTCTCCACAATTCAGCAAATCTAAGTTCGAACATTTTATTAATAACATTCCTAAACCAGCAATAATCTCCGGTGACTTCAATGCGCATCACACCATTTGGGGTTGCGATAGCATCAAACCTCGAGGTAGAGACATCTTTGACTGTTTAGATTTATGTGACTTCGTTCTGTTGAATGAGAATGTTCCGACTACAGTAGGGACTCTTACTTGGAGACCCAATGGCCTAGATTTAACAATGGTTAGTCCTTCCCTTGCACTACAGTGTGAGTGGTGGGTGCATGATGATCCATTAGGCAGTTACCATCTTCCTACTTTTACTCAAATAGTTCTAAACAGCAGTACTTTAGCATCTGACATTAATGAAGGTATAAGTTTTCAGCGTCTTAATCAGCGTTTAATTAATTGGGATTTATACAGTGAAATCATTAACTCATTAATAATAAATATTAATTTAGATTTTGATAATCCCATCCAATCGTATAAGAATTTTTGCCAGATGATACATCATGCTATTGAAATCTCAAGTATTAAAAAATCTTTTCATTTAGATAGCTCTCAGACCAATTTACAAGTAGTCTCTTCTAGAAAAAGAAAACACTCTCCCTTACCTTGGTGGAATGATAGATGTGCTACTGCTGTTAGAGAAAGCAAAGAAGCTTACCTTAAATTCAAACAAGACCCCAGTTCAGAAAATTTTATTTGTTTCAAAAGACTTCAAGCAAAAAAGAAATACATTATTAGAATAGAACATACTAATAGCTGGGTTAGCTTTTGTACCGGACTTAATAGATTAACACCCATGTCTAACATTTGGACTACTATGCGTAAATTTAACAAATCTTATTCTACAACCAGTCGAAGAGTTAATACTAGTACTCATTGGGTTAGTCAGTTCTTAAGAAAATACACTTCTGACTATGTTCCTGAGTTGTTAGAAATGGACAGCTTCAATATTAACTCTAACAATAGTTATTTGTTAGGTGAATTCTCACTAGATGAACTCCTTTCTGCGATTAAATCGAGAAGGGACACTGCTGTAGGCCTTGACAACATTTCATATAAGATTTTTCGTTTAATGAACTCCGTGAGTTTAAATAAATTCTTAGATATTTTAAATTTTCTCTGGGTATCTTCAATTATTCCTGAAGAATGGAAAACTGATTGTCTAGTCCCAGTCTTAAAACCTGGTATAGATGAACAAAACCCTGACTCATATCGCCCAATTGCTTTAACTTCTTGTGTTGGTAAAATATTTGAACAATTAATTAAGCAACGCCTAGAATTCTATTTAGAAAGCAATCATATATTACCTAACAACCAATTTGTTTTTAGACGTGGATATTCTGCAAGAGAAAGTTTAGCTCACCTGTTTCAAGATATTAAGTCTGCTTTTAACCAACAAAAACATCTTATATATGTTTTTCTGGATATTGTAGGTGCCTTCAATAATGTGAATCATTCGGTATTGACCACTATTCTCTCTTCCATAGGAATCCCTGATAAGTTAGTAAAATGGATTTCCAGTTTTATAAATGGGCGAGAAGTGTTTGTTAAAGTCAACAATAATTTAATAGGTCCTAGACTCTCCCACTTAGGTGTATGTCAAGGCGGAATTTTGAGTCCTTTATTATACATTATATATATTCATCGCTTAAATGAGATACTTGGTGGAAACACAAGTAATTTACAATTCGCTGATGACCTGGCCATTTATTGTACAGGAAGCAACATAAAAAAATCTTACAACTATATAAATAATGCTTTATTCAGACTTAGTAAATACTTTACAGATTTAAACTTGGATGTAAATGCTAATAAAAGTAAAATTGTATTTTTTTGTAAAAATAGATTACATTTAACTGGTTTAAATATTTCCTATAATGGAGTGTCTCTTCCAGTAGTTGATGAGGCTCGATTTTTAGGAGTCTTATTTCAAAGTAAATTAAGCTGGGGAAGATATGTCGATTGCTTGAGTGATCGAGCAATGAAAGCCACTAACATTCTCAGATCTTTGGTTGGAACTCAATGGGGAGCTGATCCAAAGATTCTTCTTAATTTATACAAAGCACTAGTTCGAAGCCATTTTGATTACGCCTTCTTCTGTTTCTGTTCAGATTACAGGCTAGTTGATAAACTGGAAAAAATCCAAAATATAAATTTAAGATTAATATTAGTTGCTATGAAAACTTCTATAAATTCTATGCAAATCGAATGCTTTCTCCCACCTTTAATTATTAGATTTTCTCAACTTAAATACAAGTTAACTCTAAAATTGATTTCTTCCCATAATAATTTACTTTTATCCAAGCTTTTCAGGAATTCAATTAATACCTTCCTGAATTCAGATATTTCAACTATAACAGATTTACTGTCGCAAATGAATATTTATAGAGGTTTTTGTTTGCCTTGTTATGAATTTGATTATCAGAGTAAATTTTTCCACATGAATATAGAGATTGATAAAGAACTAAGATGCAAATTTGATGAATACAGAAAATTATCAGAGTGGTCAGAATATAGAAAAATTTACACAGACGGAGCTAAAAATATTAACAATGTTTCTATGTCTATGTATGATCCTGTTCTAAAAAGGGCCTCTGGCTACAAACTACCTAAATTTGCAAGTATTTTTACTGCTGATGCTTATGCAATTTTGATGGCTATGGACTATATTATAGAATCATCCAATATTAGCAAATGGATAATTATTTCTGATAGTATGAGTGTTTTATTGGCACTTTCTAATCCGGCATACAAGTCTGATACATCCTTCTTAATTTACAAAATTAGACAGAAATACTAAAATCTCACTACATTGCTTCACAAAGATGTTTCTCTATTTTGGACTCCTTCGCATATTGGCGTTGATGGTAATGAAAAAGCCGACGAGCTAGCCAGATACATAACTACTTGTCAAGTGGATGCTGAAATCAGGAATGTTGACTTACCATCTTCGGACCTAATGGTTTTTGTCAAGAATTACATTCATGATAAGTGGAATACACATTGGCACCAATCTTTGCAGAATAAGGGCAAATGGTATGCTGAAATTGTTCATGATATTAAAAAAACCCTGGTTTATTCAAGGCAACCTCTCAAACAGAAAGTTTTTTTCAACCATCTGCAGACTCAGAATTGGTCATGGTCGTTTTAACGAACACTTGCACAGGATTAATATGATCACTTCGCCTTCCTGTAGTCATTTTACCTCAGGAGAAGTCCAATCGCTGCATCACATCTTTTTTGATTGTCAAAAGTTACATATCCAGAAACTTATCTTGACTGATCGACTATTAGAAATCTACCAAGAAGTCCTGGCCATCCCGCGTTCGCTACAGGAGCTTCTTAAAAACAGAGAAACTTTTTATGCCATATTTGAATACATTAGGACTACGATTTGCGAAATCTAAAAATAATGAAGACAGAAGACAGCAAAAGTTGTTTACTATAAATGACATGAAGACAGATAATGAAAACCTAAGGGGAAGGCGGCGTATATGTTGGGTGCGTTCCACTAAACGCTCGCAACGCCATCGAATCGACCGCGACCGCTGAAACTGCCGTTCCACTAACGGAAAAAGGCCGCGGGCGTTGTAGGCGAATGTTTTAGGTGGAACGCACATCTTGAGCGCTGTGTGCTCGCAATATGGCGGCATGGTGAAAGTTTTCTGTTTTCTCGTATAAATAGTTCAATAAATAATAAATATTAAATCTGAATACTATAGATTTTTTTTAAACTGCGTATGAAAACTTACACTATTACACTTACTTTCTAGTTTTTCGAAAATGATCATATAATCTCTCATAACACGTAAAAAACAGAACTTAATCGATAAAACTAATTACTTTTTATCAACTAATTTAGAAAGTAACGCGAGCATTTTTTCGTCCATTTCCAAGCGCTCTTTATGTCGTTTGGCACGCGCTTCCTCCTCTTCTGATTTTTGCCGGAGTCTCTTCTTCAATAGGGAGGCCACATTCTCTTTGGTGAAAGCCCACTCTGACCCACCAATATTTTGTGGGCGAAGTGGGCGCGATGTGGTCGCGAACAGTGACGTCATCTATGACGTCGAGTGATCGCTCGCGACGACCACGGGCCTTAGGTGGAACGATACAGAGGATGTGGAAGTTTGGGAAGGTGGTTTGAGGTTCTTGTTGGAGGTGATGCAGGTAATTATTGAGAATTTAATATTTAATTAATAAAACACACCGACTCTGCGCAAATTGCATTTTTCCAAGAGAAAGTTTTTATTTTAACGGCATCGGATACAGGGTAGTACATGGGTTAGGTCATCTTTGATAGGGAATCGCCAACATCCTCCTAAGCCAGAAAAGGAAAAAATTAAAAAATATGTATCCGGATTACAATCGGTCGGTTTGACAATATGTTTACATTACTACAGAAAATAACAATAATCTATCAGCTGAAGCTGCTTAATTTTTACATAGAAAAATAGTATTAAACAACAATAATATGCACAAGCTGTAAACATACACACAATTTAAAGTGTTAAAATATTAACAGAAAAAAAAAACAATGAGAAGTTCAACATACGAATATAAACATTCTCAAATGAAGTATTTAGTGATAGTGACAATGTTTAGTGTATAAAATTACTCAATGTTACTTATCAACACAATTATCATTAAAAAAAAACAAAGTTATCAACTTAACAGAGGTTATTTTAATTTTTTTTTGTTTCCCATTCCCCTCCATACCAGACAGACAAAGTATGAAAATAGGTATGTATACCATAAAAAAAAACACAGTAAATCAAATAGTCATCATCAGATTAGACATATTAATAATTTGGTGCAGAAATTCTGTTACACATATAAGTTATACTTACTTGGTAGTTTAACAGATCTACCGCTGCGGGTACACTGTTGTGGTTTTTGAATAGCTTGATCTGAAGGACAGGCTGCTACTTCAGTTTGTGTCTTTGGTGGAGAAATTATTTGCAAATTTTTACCTGAGTCGCTTGATGGTATTTCTAGTTTGTACAGCTTTTGAATCGGGCGGACCTTTAAACCAGTAGAAGTCCTGACTTGAACTGTTCTTCCTATCTCATCTTTTCCTTTAAAAATATTTACCACTATGCCTAGAGGCCATTTAATTCTTTTTTCTTCAGTTTCCACGAGCACAATATCTCCTATGTTTAAGTCATCCTTCTTTTCCTTACCCCTTTGTACTAGAAGAGTCAAGTATTCTGTTTTGAACCTTTTCCTAAACTGTTCTCTAATACTTTGTAGGTATTTAAGTCGACGATTTAGATTTGTGGCATCAATTTGGTCTAGGTCGGAAACATCTGTGACCGGCATTGGCTGTATGAAATGAGCAGGTGTTAAAGGTTCTAAGCACTCACCTTTGTCATCATTTACATATGTCAGTGGCCGTCCATTCATAGTAACCTCACAGTCACATAAAATTGTCTGTAACTCATCATATGATACAGACTTATTACCCAGGATTCGACGAAGAAGCTCCTTCATGACCCTTATGAGGCGTTCCCAAAAGCCTCCCCACCAGGCGGCGGTAGGTGCGTTCATCTTCCATGCAATACGGCGTATTGTGGACTGCCTCTGTACTTCCTGCCAGTCAAGGGCATTAAGTAAATTTTTCGTACCTAGAAAGTTAGTTCCATTATCAGACATAAGCATGTCACTGCGACCACGACGTGCTATAAAACGCCTAAGAGACATCATAAAGGCTTCAGTTGACAGTGACCTGACAAGTTCCAGGTGGACTGCACGGTATACTGCACATGTAAATAACACAATCCAACATTTATCCCCACTGCTTAAGTATAAGGGTCCCGCTAGATCTACTCCCGTCGTCTGGAACGGCAGGGCGCTTTCTATGCGCTCTGTAGGTAGTGGTGCTGTAGGTGCTTGCACAGGCCTAGACTTGTGTCTCTTACAGACTATACAATTAGATATTACCGTCTTTACGAGGCGCCGTATACCAATAATCCAGAACTTAGTTCTGAGGTCGGCAATCATGAAGTCAGTGCCAGCGTGTTGGAGCAGTGCATGTCTTTCCTTCGCCATCATTGCAACCAGGTGATTCTTTCCCGGAAGCAAGTAAGGCAGCTTTACTGTTTCTGAAAACTCTGATGATAATATTAGCTTAGTTTTAACCCTTATGATTCCATTTTTATCCTTGTACTGAGTTAAACTATTATTTGTCCTTTTCAAGTATTCATTGTTTTCCTTTTGTATTAATTTTATTAAAGTTTTTTCTGCATTATTATATTCATTATATGTTATTTCCTTTTGTCTTTTATTATTTATGTTTCTAGTATTATATATGAATCGTAGGATCCATACAGTTGTTCTTACAACTTTACTGTACTTAGAAATATACTTTGAAATTCTTTCTAGTAGGTTTTCTTCAGTAGAACACACTTGTGTAGTACATATGGTCTTTTTAGTTTCTAGGTTCACCTGACGCTCATCTACAACCAGTTCCGAATGTGGCCACTCCTCTGGTGCCTGCTGAAGCCACGAGGGACCTTCCCACCAACGGCAGCTCAGGAGGAATTTTGCGTTGCAGCCTCTGGACGCCAGATCAGCCCAGTTCTCTTCACCTGGAATATGAAACCAATTATTTATATCAGTGTGTTTCCTTATTTCTTTTATTCTGTTGCCCACATAGGTGTTCAAAGGCAATTCACGTTTAATCCAGCACAATGTCACTCCAGAATCAGTCCAGCAGTATTCTGGGCAATCAGGTAAGGCAAGACTCTTGCGAACATTGGCCAGTAGCCGTGAGCCTATCAAAGCTGCTAGTAATTCTAGCCTGGGGATGGTGATTTTTTCTGGTGGTGCTACTTTAGCTTTGGCTGCTATCATTTGAACAGTTACATTACTCTCCTTTTCAGCTCTTAGTAGTACACACGCACCGTACCCATCTTTACTTGCATCACAGAATAATTGTAGGCTTACTTCACATTCCTTGAGAGTTTGAGCAGATAACCTGCGTGGGATTTTACAGTCATTTAGATATGTGATATACTTGTACCATTCTTTGAATTTATGTAACAAGTCCGATGGCACATTTTTATCCCAGGACAGCTTTCTATGGCATGTTTCTTGTAAAATTAATTTAGGTACTAACATTACAGGAGCTGTATAACCTATTGGGTCAAATACCTTTTGCGTGATAGACAGCAGTTCTCTTTTAGTAAGTCTCTCTAGAGAATCATATGTAGGTAGACTCTTTGTGTTGCAGGATAGTTTATCAGCTTCAGTGTTCCAGTTCAATCCTAAAACTGAGATATCTGGTTTACCTGTTTCATTGATGGGCAGGGGAGATGTCACCCATAACCTCAGGTTAAACTTGGCTTCACTCATGATGTGTTTTGACTCCTTAATGAACTTGTGAGCGTCCTCTTCTGTGTCAAGACTAGTTAGACAGTTGTCTACATACATCGACCTTTTTAAAAGCTGTGCAGTATTTTGGTACTCACCTGTGATACTGTTTAAATGGTGGATGAGTGTAGCTGCCAGAAGGAAGGGGCTTGATGTGAGTCCGAACACCACCCTGCAGTGTCTATATTCTATCATCTGTTTGATGGAACTATCCTCCCACCACAGAAATTTAAGATAGTTCCTGTGATGTTTAGGTATGCTAATTTGTAAAAAAGCTTTGGCTATATCAGATGTGATCCCAATAGCTCCTCTTCTGAAACCTATTAGTAAGTTTGGTACAAGATCTATGAAATTGCAACCCTTTTCCAAGCAGTTATTTAGGGACAGCCCATTTTTATCTGTAGCTGACGCATCAAAGACTGGCCGTAGGCTGCTTGTCAGACTTGATTCTTTGATTACCGGTCTGTGTGGCAGATAGTGACCCTTGTTGTGTTGTATTTCAGGGATCGGGACTTTCTCAATGATCCCTAATGACTGCCACTCTTCAAAAACTGCATGGTAATCATCAAATTTACCACAAGTCATCAATTTTTTTGTGGTAGAATCCAGTCTAAATTTGGCTACATCATTGTTAGTTAAGAGATCTTCACATCCTGCTTTAAAAGGGAGCTGAACTTCATACCTGCCCTCTGAGTTAGTAGTTATTGTTTCCTCGAAGGATGCCAGCACCTCAGCTTCTGATGTCTCCTTGGATTTAATTTCTGCAGGATCCCGGATGCCCAATGTTTCTAGAGATCAATAACCTGCCAAAATATCATTATTAATACAGGTGAGAGTAGTAGTTAAGTTATTATTAATGTTAACACCAACCTGTTTTCCCTGTAATGCCCATCCAAGTCGTGTTTCGAAGGCAAATAAACTATTATCCAGTTGAATCACCATACCTGTGAACAGAAAGCCTGAGAAATCTGCACCAATTAATAACCCTATCTCAGAAATGTCTCCTTTGTCAGTCAGTTTGATCTTTTTCTCATTGAGTAATTTTAACAATTTTTTATCTTTTAAGTTAACTTTAGGTACATTACTGCAAATACAATTCTGGCTTAAAGCTATCATGTCCATCTCAAAATGATCTTCTAAACTTTTCACTGTTATATTATACGATTTGAGATCTTGAGAGTTAGTTTCTACTCCCCCGAAGAGAGAATGAGATAGAGTTTCGGTGCCCTCCGGTGACATTCCAAGTTTGTTCACAACTTCTTGTTTAATATAGGTGCGCTGTGCTCCACTGTCAAACAGAGCACGTACTGGAATCTGTTACAGAAGACGGCAAACCAAGCTAGTGCAATCTGCGTAGTGTTTGTGTTTGTCTATGATATAAAAACAACGTTACTTAGCAACGTGTTGTTTGTGTCATCTCGATAAAAATAATGAAATGAACTGAGACATAGCATGATAAATAAAAGTCTGTTTTATTTTAAATAAGTGTTTATATCTATCGGCTAATAGCTTCCACATCGACTGCACACTCTATACAACTACAGGTTATGTGCTTTGCTGCAATTTAGCTAAAAGATGGAGATTTCGACTATCAAGTACAAAATTGCACCTCTCGAAGGCAAAAGCAACTGGGATACTTGGAAGTACAAAATACTTATCGTACTCAAGAGCATACCTCGCGCTCTCGACGTAATCGAAGGCAGGCTTTCTGCAGATAAAGAAAGTGAAGCCAGTGGGACCGGAGAGTCCACCGCCACCTCCGTGTCCGAGTTCACGAAGGCTGACTCCAGTGCTCTTTTCTTTATCACCAACAATTTATCAGACGAAATGCTACGAAAAGTGATGAGATTCACATCCGCTCGAGAAATCTGGTTAGAACTTCATCGAATGTTCGAAGGAACGAACGAAGACAAGACCTTCCAACTATGTATGAGTTTCTTTGGATTGAAAAAGGATCCAGCTGATGACGCAGCAACTCATATGTCAAAATTGAAAAATATTTGGACCTCTTTGAACAAAGAGCTGGGCGAAGATAAGAAGCTTCCGGACCTTCTTCTCATTTGCAAAACTCTCGACACACTGGGAGAAGAGTACGTTCAATTTAAGAGTGGATGGTTAATGTGTCCAACTTCCGAACGAACTATTGACAACCTAACCGATCGTCTATGTGTTTTCGAAAGGAACTTGATGGTGCCTACCGTGACATCGCAGCAAGAGGCTTTACCGACTATAAACACAAAGAAAGGGACAAACAAAAAGAGTAAGGATGCAAAGATAAAGTGCAACTACTGCTCTGTCAGAGGTCACCGCGTGAAGGATTGCAAAAGATGGCTTCAAGATGGCAAACCTCCAAAAAGCAGTAACCCGCCTTCCTCTTCTTCGTCTCAGAAACAAGAATCTCAAGTCGCGGAATTGATGCACTTATGTAATGAACTACTGACATCAGAAAATGAAGTATCGTCAACTTCATCGAGTACAGTCAACTGGTACGTTGATAACGGCGCAACATGTCACGTCAGCAATCAAGGAGATATATTTCAGACCTTTCAACCTTTTGACCAAATACACACCATCTCTACCGCTAATGGCGACGGACTTCAAGCCAAAGGCAAAGGAAATATCGTTATCATATCGGAGGTAAAAGGAAAAGTATACGAGATCACTTTGACGGACGTATGGTACGTGCCACAGATCACGAAAAACTTGTTCTCTGTTCTAGCCGCTCATGACTGCAACTCAATAAGTAAGTTTGAGTCGACACCAACGAGCTGCACTATGTCAACGCGTGGCGAAGTGAAACTAACCGGTGTACGCAGCATAAGCGGTGGCCTATACAAGCTGAATGTCAAGAGCGTCATTCCTAAAAGAAATTTAGAAGTTAATTTAACTTTAACGAAAACTCAACTTTACCATGAGAGACTCGTACATCAGAATAAATGTCATGTACGACAATTTGTAAAACGGGAGTTAGGAGTACAACTTCCTACAGATGAAAGCATCTGTGAAAGCTGCATATTCGGCAAGTCGCATAGATTGAAGTTTGGTACCCGACCGAGAGCTTCAAGACCCGGCGAACTTATACACAGCGATATATGTGGACCGTTCCCTAACTCGTTTACAAATCTACGGTATTTCGTATTATTCAAAGATGATTTCACCAGCTATCGTTACGTTTACTTTCTGAAATTAAAGACGGAAGTTAAACAGAAGATGCAAGAGTTCATCTCCGAAGCACGTAATATAGGCCATTCAGTCGAAACTATCCTGAGTGATTATGGTGGTGATGCTACTACCGGACGATCCACTACTGGAATTGTATGCTTTTACGCCGGAGGTCCAGTATCATGGATGAGCAGAAGACAAACTTCAGTAGCGCTGTCTACAACTGAAGCTGAATTAGTGGCTGCCAGTGAAGGAGCCAGAGAGTTAGTTTGGCTAACGAGAATCTTTGAGGATCTAATAAAGATTAAGAGAGTGCCGAATCTACATGTTGATAATGAAGCAGCAGTTAGATTGGCTCACAACCCCGAGTTCCACAAACGAACGAAGCATATTCGTATCAGACATTTCTACGTCCGAGAACTTGTGTCTGAAGGAGCTATCTTCGTCAATAGGATTGGAACTAGAGACCAGATCGCAGACGTCATGACCAAAGGACTACCGAAGCCCACCTTTGTGAAGATGAGGTCTGCACTAGCCTTGTTTTAGAGGGCGTGTTACAGAAGACGGCAAACCAAGCTAGTGCAATCTGCGTAGTGTTTGTGTTTGTCTATGATATAAAAACAACGTTACTTAGCAACGTGTTGTTTGTGTCATCTCGATAAAAATAATGAAATGAACTGAGACATAGCATGATAAATAAAAGTCTGTTTTATTTTAAATAAGTGTTTATATCTATCGGCTAATAGCTTCCACATCGACTGCACACTCTATACAACTACAGAATCTTCTTGCCTTGATATTTCACTTCTACGAGTACGGTTTGCAACATTGTAGAACCTTGACTGGCAGATGAAGCATTGGTTGTTGTTACTTTACTGTTTTTCTCCTCACTACTGGTTTTCTGATCTGGGCATAATATTGTGTGATGTCTTTTCTGACATATAAAACACTTCACAAATGCTTTGCATGTTTTGAAAAAATGACCTGTTTTGAAGCAGATAGTGCAAACTTTTTTATTTTTTAGGTGTTGCTTCCGTTGCTCTAGGGTCATCTTATATATTTTGTAGCATTCTGTGCTATTATGGTTAATTTTCTCACACCATACACATTTCTTTTCAAATGTCTTTTCCGTTGACAAAAGACAACTGGCAGTTGCTTCTATTTTTCCAGTTTCTTTTTCTTCGGATTTTTCTGAGAAGGATTCTTTGGCCATTATTATTCGCTGTTCAGATTCAACCTCCTTTTTTAAAAAATCTAGCAGATCACTTAATTCTTCTTTTGTCTCCGTTTTGGATCTGTCCCAAATTTTCAAAATTTCTATGGGCATGGCTGACTCTACCATGGGTAATAGGAATGCCGAATATTTGTCTTTTGTTACACCTAGGGTATTCAGGGCCCGCAGCTGTGTGCTCAATTTATCGTATAGAGAAATTAAATCTTTTTCGATGTCCTTATTTAGGATTATATTTAAGAGTTCTCGGACATACATTTGTATTAATATATCATCCCTAGCATATCTAGCCTTTAATTCTTCCAAACATTCCTTGTAACTTTTTTCGCTTAGAGGAAAACTTTCCACGAAATTGCGTACATCGCTACCAGGAGCTGTACTTTGTATCAAGTATTGGAATTTATCTACTGCATCCAGGCTCTCATCAGTATCGATTTTTTTAAATTGGCCCCAGAAAGGTAGCCAGTTCAATAATTTGCCATCAAACTTTTTTAATTCAAGTTGAGGTAATTTGAAATTTCTTTTGGACTCTTTTATTACGCTTTTGCTGCTGTTTTCTATTATTTTCATTTTCTCTACAGCAAGAAGCCATTTTTCGTGGTACGTCCTAGTTTCGTCTATCTCTTTGTCCCATTCATTTTCTTCCGTTTCTTCAAAGATTTGATTCATTAAATCTTCGTCTTGTTTCAGAAGCTTATTATGGAGCTCTTCAAAAGATAGCAGCTTGGCTCTTATGATCGCAATTTTATCGGGTTTCATGTTGGGGTCCGCCATTAGGGCTTCGATTTCGTTGTTCGTTTTAGTGAAAATGCGTCTCGTTACTGACCTGCGTTTTTTCGCTTCCTCCATTGTTTAATCCGACGGTCGCCATAAAACACACCGACTCTGCGCCATTGCATTTTTCCAAGAGAAAGTTTTTATTTTAACGGCATCGGATACAGGGTAGTACATGGGTTAGGTCATCTTTGATAGGGAATCGCCAACAGAGGATGTTACAATCGTTGCGGGCGTTAAGTGGAACGTACCCGTTATGTAGTCCGGTCCCCTTCTGTTTCTACGGAAACGCCACAAACCGTTAAAAACGAAACCGGTAATGATAAAAATCGATGAAGATGTTTACTTCAATGAAGAAAAAGAATAAAGGATTAGACACGACAGACAAAAATTTTTTACCTGTATGATTCAGTTTTATTATAAAACAAGATGAAATGGAAAACTAGAATACGACAGACAGGCTGTATGGTCTTAGTCACCTTTGCCTTTTCCGCGCTTTTGAAAGCCGGAAAGAAGAAACCAAAAAAAAAAAAAAACAAACTAATGTTTATCAGCATCATTGCAAATTACAATTAATTTTATTATTTAAAACAATCAATACTATGGTCTATGTCCATGCGTGGGGATGGGGCACTGTTGTAGTATATGGTAGTGTAGTGTGTTGTTAACCAGAATCCTAATTAAAGTAGACTGTGCCTGTTAACAGTAAAGTTTGATTGAGTGTACGTAACTATCTAGTCGGTATTTCTGCTTGTTATTGGTTTGAAATTGGTATTGTAACTCTGGTCATTTTTGGAACTGAGTAACATCTAAGGAATTTTTTGGTTACATCCAAGTAAGTAATACCTACTTTTTAATAAATATATAAGAGGGTTTTACACAATTACATGTATGATATATATTTATGATCAATCCATTATCTAGAATTCTAGTACATTGCCTGTTAGATCATATTTTGCAGTATGCTGTTAAAATTTACTTGATCATTGGGCTACATCTTAACTAAATACACTTCTTTGGCATAGACTGAGTTACTTTTCATCATGTGTCTAAAACAAAATTTTGTTTTAAAAATGTTTGAAGTAGTGATTGAGTTAAAATATAGTGATTATACATGCTCAGTGGATGGAGTGATGTAATAATTTTTCAGAATTGTGTATAAGTCACAGGCATTAGCCATTTTACATATTACATATTAGGCAAATTATATAATGACGAGGGTTGGGATCAATGCTCGATGACCTCAGTGAAGTCTCTCAACAAGTGGGTCTTAAAATGAACATAGACAAGACGAAAATAATGTTAAATGTCCGTGTTGCACCCACCCCTCTAAAGGTTGGAGACTCTACACTGGAAGTTGTTGATGAATATGTATACCTGGGCCAAACAGTCCAGCTAGGTAGGTCAAACTTTAAAGAAAGAGATCAATCGACATATCAAACTCGGCTGGGCAGCATTTGGGAAGCTTCGCAATATCTTCACATCCTGATAATGAGGAAGGATAACTACTTTAGTTACAACACATAGCTCACAGAATCACTAAGCTAAAGTGGCAGTGGGCAGGGCACATAGCTCGTAGAACGGATGGCCATTGAGGCCATAAAATTCTCGAGTGGGGACCGCGCACTGGAAAACGTAGCATAGGAAGGCCTCCCACGCGGTGGACCGACAACCTTGTGAAGATAGTGAAAACCGATGGATGCGGGCATCGCAGGACTCGTCGTCTTGGAAATCCTTGGGGGAGGCCTTTGTCCAGCAGTTGATGTTTGTGGAGGTTCTTTGACTGTAAAATTAAACAAACCTAACATAGCTCACTTCGTGAGCTCATTTACAATCTGCTGTACGGCATTTTGACAATTTGCCTGGCTCAGCATTCTGCAATCTGCGTACAGAATTTTACAATTTGCCTGACCCTTGACATACGGACGAATTGTTACAAGTTGCCTAACCATTTGTAAAATGACTAATCTTACATTCGCTTGTTCATTTTACAATCTGCGTACAATGTTTTACATAAGTGCTCCAACAGTCAACAGTTTTAAAAACAGACTTGATAAACATTTTAAAACACAAGTGCAGTGATATACACGCATCAGGTCTTAGATCTGCTAGTTTATTAATCAAATAATAATAATGTTGCATGACCGTTTATATATAGATGAATTATTACAATATTGCCTGGCTTGGCATTATAAAATCTGTGTACAGAATGTTACATTTTGCCTGACTGTTTATATACGGATGAATTATTACAAGTTGCCTGACCATTTGTAAAATGACTAATCATACTTGCTTGTTCATTTTACAATTGGCTTACAGCATTTTACATGTTGCCTGATCGTTTACATATGGACGCTTATACTATTTGCCTGACCGACCATATGTAAAATGACTAATCACACAATTTGCCTGCGACATTTATAATTAATAAAAATAATTAAGATGTGGAAAACAAAACACCTAAGGTTTTTTGAAATTTCAATAGAGGAACAATTTATTAGAGAGAGAATAACATTTTATAGGTACTTAATTTATTTTTGATGCAGGCAGCGTCGCATTGAAAGGCTGATTTATTAACTAGTGAACTAAACATTATACATCATTTTAAGCCACTTAATTCTCATCAGGCATTTAAGCATTTATAGCTCTAAAGTACTGGAACAACGTGGGGTTGTAGCTCAGTGCCAATTGTGTGGTTGGGTTGGGTCAACAAGGCAGATAAGAAGCGTGGCCTGATTTGACTGTTAGTGACATTCATATTGACCATTAAAGCCATTTGTGCTGGTTGCTATCACTGGATGGTTGTTGTTAATCAGTGTTCAGAGGCCTTACTTCCAGAATTGGCCCCCTTTTACTGAAATAACAAAAAAGGTTGCAAACTGATATATCATACTAATAAAGAATTGTGTATATTATTTTATAGGAAAAATAATAATATTCAGGGACAAACCACACACACAAATAATTTTATTTTGACATTTTATTAATTAATGCTTATATGTTTATTTACAATATTTTTAACAAATGATATTCTACTTCTTAGCGAGTTGATCCTTTGGTTTAAATTACATTTACCCAGACTGCATTGTCTGCCGTATTATACAGGTAGTAGGTCCTCATGCGTAGAGGTGCAAGGACATGCAGGGCAGGACAAAAGGAGTACCATAGTCTGGGGAGAGGCACTGCACTCATTCTTCTTTTTCTGGAGCTCCACTTCACTGTGCTCTCGCTCCAGAAGCAGCTTATCATACAAGTCGTGGCTTAATTTCAACTTTTCCAGTGTACAATGTAGTTTGGAGTCGAGCTCAAGTATTTTCGCCATACTTCTGGTAGGTAGTCATTATTCAGAAAAATAGTTTGGAACTAATCAAATCAAAAAAATCAAATAAATCAAATGAATTAAATATTCTTAGTATTCATACATTCATATTAGACAAAGGATGTACACTGCTGGACACAGGCCTCCCCCAACGATTTTCACAATGACCCGTTCTGCGTTAAGTAAGTAAATAATTTAATTGTTCTTATGTTTACTACTGTGCTGGGGCAGTGTTTTTGTCGTCCATCAGTGTTCACTAGTTTGTTAAACAAAGGAAGACAAAGCGTAAGCCATTTTATAAAAAATAAATTAGGTTAGGTTATTATTATCCCTACTAACTAATATTATAAATGTGAAAGTAACTCTGTCTGTCTGTTACGCTTTCCCGCAAAAACTACTGAACGGATTTGGCTGAAATTTGGTAGGTAGACAGATTAGGACCTGGATTCAGACATAGGCTACTTTTTACCACGCTCGCGAGCCGCTTGCGGCTCGCGCACTGCGCACCCTCGAAAAGTCATAGAAACGTTGTCCACGCGGGTGAAACCGCGGGAAACAGCTAGTACTTAATAAGAACGGTTAACGGTGTGTATGCCTCAATTAAATGACTATTTTGTAATGAAAATAATTAAAACTTAAAAACTTGACTGCATTAAAAGTGAATCTCTATTTTTTGGCCCATCGGGCAGAAATGTATCCATGTCATCACACTCACAGGATTAAGACGAATCGAAGGACACCTCACACTCCTAAATCCATCAAGCCGTTTAGGCTACAGGGCGTGCCAAGAAATAAACATGATTATTTACTGCACTTTACATACTAAATTACATTAAATATTATTAAAAAACTAATTAAAATACATAACTAGCAATGTCACCCGGCAGGGTTACTATACTAATTATTAAAACTCACTTTACAGCTCCTTTGAAAACTATGTGACAAAGACCTAAATTATCCCCATTGTGACTTGGTACCCTGTTTACTAAATACGATTTTAAAAGATCTCGAGTCTTATTTCTAATACCTCTGAAATGGCTAAACAAATAACCAATGGCTTATGTTGCCTTGCGAGCACAGAAACGGTCGATATTAACGCCACTAGAAGTCAAACCCATCCAGGTAATGACCATGCAAGTCGCATTGAGCTTAGACTGCATAAAGCTGTTTCTAACCTTATTTTTAAATTTTCAGGTGCACCAATTAAGACTGCAGATCTAGTTTTAAAAATCACTATGACTTGAAAAAATGGTAAACAGTCTTAAAACAAAGAATATGAAGAAACTCTTACATCAAACGTGAATGTCCCAGAAATTACCCAGAAAATTTGACATTTGAAATGAATGTGTCAGCAATTACACAAAAGATATAGAAACATTTGAAACAAAACTACAAACCACCGCATTACCATTCACCTCATAGAAAGTTTTTGTGATCTTAAACGTAACTAAACTTTTCACAATGACCACTCACAAATGTTCAGAATGTAACGAGCAATTCAATCAAAAACGTTTTTTGATAAAACACATGAGGATACACACAGGCGAGAAACCTTATCAATGTTTAGAATGTAACAAGCGATTCAAAATTAGCAGTACCTTATCACAACATATGAAGATACACACAGGCGAACGACCATTTGCATGCTCAGAATGTAACAAGCGATTCAGTCAAAAAGGTAGTTTGATAAAACACATTAGAATACATACAGGTGAGAAACCTTATCAATGTTTGGAATGTGACAAGCGATTCAATCAAAAAATTCGTTTGACTGAACACATGAGGATTCATACAGGAGATATACAATATTCATGTTCAGAATGTAACAAGGGGTTCCATACAAAAGATCGTTTGATAAGACATATGAGAGTACATACTGGCGAAAGACCTTATCAGTGTTTAAAATGTAAAAAGCGATTCAGTGTCAGCACTAACTTGAAAGAACATATGAAGATACACACAGGCGAAAAACCATTTTCATGTCCGGAGTGTAATAAGCGATTCGCTCAAAAAGGTGGTTTGGTTTCGCACATGAACGTACACACTGGCGAAAAACCATATCCATGTCCAGAATGTAAAAAGCGATTCACTTCTAGCGGAAACATGATAGCACATATGAAGAGACACACAGGCGAAAAACCATTTTCATGTTCGGAATGTAACAAGCGATTCAGTAGAAAATTTTGTTTGACTACACACATGATGTTACACACAGGCGAGAAACCTTATCAATGTTTGGAATGTAATAAGCGATTCACTTCTAGCAGTTTCTTGACAATGCATATGAAAATACACACAGGCGAAAAACCATTTTCATGTTCAGAATGTAACAAGCGATTCAGTCAAAAAAGTGGTTTGATTTCACACATGCGCAGACACACTGGCGAAAAACCTTATCAATGTTTAAAATGTGACAAGCGATTCAGTGCGAAGAATGGCTTAGGACAACATATGAAGATACATACAGGCGAAAAACCATATACATGTCCCGAATGTAAGAAGCGATTCCGACATCAAAGTTATTTCGTTTCACACATGAGGATACACACAGGCGAGAAACCTTATCAATGTTCAGAATGTAACAAACAATTCCGTGTTAGCTATGGTTTGACAGAACATATGAAGACGCACACAGGCGATAAACCATTTTCGTGTGCCCATTGTAACAGGCGATTCAGTCAAAAAGGATATTTGATTATACACATGAGGATACACACGGGCGAGAAACCTTATCAATGTTTACAATGTAAGAAGCGATTCAGTGTAAACAAGAGCTTATTAGAACATATGAAGTTACACACAGGTGAAAAACCGTTTTCATGTTCTGAATGTAACAAACGATTCAGACAAAAAGGTAGTTTGATTATACACCTGAGGAAACACACAGGTGAGAGACCTTATCATTGTTTGGAATGTAAGAAAAAATTCAGTGTTAGAAGTAGTTTATCAAAACATATGAAGATACATAAAGCCGAAAAACCATTTTCATGTTCAGGATGTAAAAAACGATTCAGTCAAAAAAGTAGTTTGAATGCACACATCATGAGGATACATAAAACAGAGAAACCTTATCAATGTTTAGAATGTAAACAGCTATTCAGCCGAAAAGGCGCTTTGAAAACACACATGAAGATACACTCGAAAGACACATCTTATCCATGCCTATTATGTAATGAGCTTTTCACTGATAAGGGTAACTTGATAGCACACTTAAATATACATTCAAGCAAAATCAAAATCTTGCCGACTCAGTATAAAAAATGCAATGGAAAATAATTAGAGAATACATAATGTGTAGTATGTCAGTAAAAAAGCCGGTCAAGTGTGAGTCGGACTCGCGCTCCGAGGGTTTCGTACTTCTACACGTCTCCACACAACTATGACAATGATACGTATTCACTTCACAAATAAAAGAGATAAATGCGAGTGTCAGAAATATGTAGTTACTAGCTTTTGCCCGCAGCTTCGCCCGCGTGGACATCGTTTTTTGACTGTCTTTTAGGGTGAGTGGTGCGGTTCGCGAGCGCGGACATGAGTTTTCCTCAGATCCCTCAGGAACGATATCGGGCTATTCTGATTAGAAGTCTATGTCACTTCCCACCCCCTCAACCAATTCTATACAAAAAACCACTTCAGTCTGTAGCTCCGTTGCGACGCTGATGCGCGCGAGCGCAGAAATGAGTTTTCCCCAGATCCCTCAGGAAACATGTCAGGATATGCTAATTAGTAAATTATGTCATTTCCCACCCCCTCAGCCATCTCTGTGCAAAAAATCACGGCAATCCATTGTTCCGTAACAATGTTAAAGAAACTAACCAAAAAAAGAGCATATTTTCAGTTCCCCCAGGAACTGCATCAGACTATGCTATTGTCACGGGATAAAAAGTAGCCTATGTCCTTCCCAGTGACACAGGCTACCTGCATGCCAAATTTTATCAAGATTGGTTAAGGTGTTGAAGCGTGAAAAGGTAACAAACAAACACATTTTCACATTTATAATATTAGTAAGACTTACCGTTTTTACAACATTGCTAAATTAAAAATGCCTATAAAAAATACGTTTTTGGTACAAAGACTCCGCTTACTTTATTAATTTTTATTATTTTTTCCTTTTAGCGGCAACAGAAATACACATTCTGTGAAAATTTCAAAGGTCTAGCTATTACGGTTCATGAAATACAGCCCGCTGACAGACACACGGCATCCGGGCGGCCAATGTACCAATGAGTTTTTCGAAACTTACGTACATATACTCACCGATTGCTTTAACGGTGAAGGAAAACATCGTGAGGAAACCTGCACACACCTGCGAAGAAACTTGAATGGTGTGTGTGAAGTCGACCAACCCGCACTGGGCCCGCGTGGTCGACTAAGGCCCGATCGCCCTAATTCAGGGTAGGCTCGAGCCCCTCGGTGGGGACGTATATGAGCTGATATGATGATGATGATGATGATGATGACAGACATACGAACAGACAGCGGAGAGTCATGTTGGTCACCCTTTGGGTGTACCGAACCCTAAAAAACATCCATCCTGGGAGTACACATTATATATGATTATCACTTCACCAATAAAGTCGGTCCGCCTGAAGATAAAATTATGGTATTTTCGCGTACGATACGATACTACATACAACATACTACCACACACTACATATTATCATGAAATAATGGTACAGAGGCCAGCACCTCAAGCTAGATACTCGTAGTGCGAGTCTAATCCAAACGCGTACGGCATAAGAGCGCTACAACGTCCAGTGTCTAGCTTGATGTGCCGATCTCTGTACAAATCTGTTTGTGTTGCCATAGCAATCTCCGTCCGCGCCTGCGCCCTCGCCGCCCGCGTACGTATTTATTTCTTCTTTCTTGATAATTTTATTGTAAATTGTAGGTATCTGAGATATTTTTTTTTATTCAAGGAGTTTAGTTTTTACTTGACGCTTAAAGTTGTACAAAGAAGAAGAAAACATATCCACATCCATAAGGTGATCATTATAAAACTTACAAGTTCGACAAATGAAACTATTATTAACAAAACACTTTTTACTAACATCTGAAAGAAATAGCATCTTCTTACGACAATTTCTTTCGCGTTGACGTGGTATTCTAAAAGATTTTTTTTGCAATAATGTGGGTGAATCCGTAATGTTGTTCAATAATTAAAAAAAGCTTACCGAATCAAGATAATTGCGACGCTGCTCCAGGTTTTCGACCCTATGTCTCCTTGCCGAAGATTTATAGTGTATTGCCGAAGATATTATCTAAGAGTGTATGTAATAGTAGTTTATGAAACTATTGCATAATGTGTTAATACCTAGTTATGTGCAGTTTCATACACTATTTTATCTTATCTCATATACTGGGATTGAATCAACTAAACAACAAACAAAGATCAAAGTTAAAAGAGTAAAAATAGAAGACGTGTGGCACTCAGGGACTGCCGCGGTAAAGCTATTGCATAGCATTTTTTATCAACTTATGCAATTATAATTTTTATTTATGCAGTATTTACCAGTACCATATAGTCCTTGGAGCGCGGGATGTTTATGTAATAAATTAACACTAAGAAAGTTAAGAAAGTTAAATCATCTCATAGTCATCGTCATTGACCACCATCGCGACCACAATCACGACCACCATCGCGACCACCATCGCGACCACCATCGCGACCACCATCACGACCACCATCACCACCACCACCGCGACCACCGCGACCACCGCGACCACCATCGCGACCGCCATCGCGACCACCATCGCGAACACCATCGCGAACACCATCGCGACCACCATCACCATCATCATGATGGATAGATAGATGGCACTGTAAGTTTTTTAGAACTCAGTATATTTTTTTGGGGTGTCAGGTTTTTTTCGTTACGAAATTTCTTAATTCGGTCCCCTCAAAGCCCGCGATAAAAGCTATAAAATAGCTTAAAAAATCCCACGAACAAAACGTGTCATAGCGCCAAATCCCAGCACATCACCGCGCTTGCGCTGAAGCGGACGCTGTCACAGACAGGTAAAAACAATGCATTCACTGGTCTCAGACATTTTTAAGCAAGAATGAAAATTATCCACGAAATTCAGTAACTACAACAAAACGTATTCAATGAATGGCGCCAAAACCTAGCATATCACCCGCGCATGCGTTAAAGCGGGCGCTGTCACAGACAAGTAAAAATTGGAATGAAAACTTTTTGTAATGCTGTAAAAATGTCGGGAACCGCATGTGCATTCCAATAAAAACAAATGATATATAATTTAATTTATTCATATAACTCTCACTTATTAGATCTACTAACAGTATTTTACACCAACACATTCATTAACAGCATAATTCTTAGTTATTGTCTAAGTGCAACCACCTTTTACAGGTAAACATAAACACAGCGTGCAACATAGAAATATAGTTTTTACATAATGAATCTAATTTGAATCAGATAACGCTAATCACAATAAATGCAGAACGGTGAACAATATAGGCCTTAAATGGAAGCATCAGACAGATTTTCTGATGCTCATACATAAATTTTACCAATTGCATCTAAGTTGACCTCCATAGTATCACTACAGCTATTAATAACTTGACAAAATCTAGGAATTTAAATACAAATAAATACAAATATATTTATTACCAAAGAATAGTGTACGGTACAGTATAAAGTATGCCTTGTGACCCCACACTAGGCAGAGCCCGTATCGTGGTGGTCACGCCAAAAATACATTTACCAACCAACCAGTTTAAAGATCATTTACAAAGTTATATTAAATTAAATCTAAACAACAAAAGAAAAACTATTATGTATTTATATTTATAACAAAAGAAAAACTATTATGTATTTATATTAATTAAGTATATGGAACTTCGTATTGGATTAACTTGTATCGTAATGGAAAAAACAATACTTTATAACATTATTTTGTTAGAGAAATCTATCGCGGGCTTTGAGGGGACCGAATCAAGAAATTTCGTAACGAAAATAAAACCTGACACCTCAAAAAAAAAATAAAAAAAAATTGAGTTCTAAAAAACTTACAGTGCCATCTATCTATCCATCATGATGATGATGATGATGGCGATGGCGGTTGATGATGGCGATTGATCTTAGTGTTAATTTATTACATAAACATCCCGCGCCCGAAGGACTATATGGTAAGTACTGGTAAATACTGCATAAATAAACAATAAAAAAATAATTATAATTGCATAAGTTGATAAAAAATGCTATGCAATAATAGCTTTATCGCGGCAGTCCCCGAGTGCCACACGTCTTTTTTTTAAATTTCGGTATTGTGTTTATAAAGTACTAGCTGTCCCGGCGAACTACGTACCGCCTTACATTGCACTACCCTACCCTACCCTACATTACACTACCCTACCCTACACTACCCTACCCGACACTACACTACCCTACCCTACACTACTCTACACTACACTACCCTACCCTACCCTACCCTACCCTACATACACTTCACTACACTACCCTACACTACACTACCCTACACTACACTACCCTACCCTACCCAACACTACCCTACCCTACCCTACACTACCCTACCATACCCTACACTACCCTACCCTACCCTACCCTACATAAGAACCTTCTCCTGATAATAACGAACTCGACAAAAAAAGAATTAGCCAAATCGGTCCAGCCGTTCTCGAGTTATGCGCTTACCAACACATTTTGCGATTCATTTTTATATATTAGATGCCAATCTATAAATTCGTTTTGAAGTTTATAATTCGAACTTTACAATATGAGAGTAGATAAAATCTATTTATTGTTTTTGTAAAATATGGTAAGTATTCATACTCATTATTATAATAATATATGTTATGGCTAAAGGTGGGTGTGAACATAAACTTAGATTAGCCGGCTAAACGGGATCGGGGGGCGGGGGGAGAGCCTCGCGAAAATCAAACCTGACCGAGCCTACCAGTCAGTGTTGGGTAGACCTTGTTGTGTACGGTTAAACGCCAAATACCAACGAATAATCGGACCTGACCCAAACTACTTTAGCCGGCTAATCTTAAGTTTATGTTCACACCCACCTTTAGCCGTGAAATATACACTAACACAGACTCACCAACTTTGACGCCCCTATATATCCGTAAAACGCCGTAAAAATCCTACATAAATGTTTTTTTTTTTCATTAGGTTCTGTCTGTAAAACTGTCGAACATCACTGTGTTTAAAGTTGTTCTGATACTTCAACAGTTAACAATTTATATTTTCTTCTTTTTTGCTTCTTGAAGAAACTCGTGGAAAAGGTCTGTGCTGGTGTTATGATGTGGAGCTGTTTTTTTTTGCAAATTTGATCTACAGTGACGTATTTCATAGTAGTCTCTACTCTCGAGAGGATGTGTTTTTTCCAGTAACATTCAACCTCGGTGCAGGAAGGTTCCTCAATGCGACGATGGGTCCACATTAAAAATGCCACTGCATGCTTACAACCACCAGCTGAAGCTGCACAGTCCAAGCACTGGCATCTGACGATTTCACCTTTAGTCTCGTCTATCACCATAGTGCCTTTGTATGAACTAGCCCTCACTTTGTGCTCGGGGCAGATCTTGCTTGAGTGTGCATATGTATCAGATTTTGGAAGCAATCGGTCCAGTAACTAAATAGTTCAAAATGGCGGCCACTTCTTACAATACTGACAACGGATTCGTGATAAGGGACCTCAGGGACCCCCAGATATCGATTTTGGAAGCAATCGGTCCAGTAACTAAATAGTTCAAAATGGCGGCCACTTTTTTCAATTTACAAAACTTCAATGTGTTACTTTTGTGTTATAGTGATGCGCGCGCATCTTAAAATTTCACTCATCATTTTTTCATAACGCGCCTAAAGAAGTATAACTTCAAAAAGACTGCAACAAACTTCAAACAATGTCAGATCTGATTACTGTGTCGTGACGTCATCTTAATTCAGCCACTCCTGACTGTTTTGTATCACGTGACAAAGGTGCGCACAATAGGTTACGCGCGAAAAACGTAACGCGATCACTAGATTTTACTCCTCATATTTTTTTTATACCGGGCGCCATATATAAAAATCGATTCTTAAGGAGTAAACACCAAAAACATTTATCTGGGATTTTTACGGCTTTTTAAATAGGGGCGTCAAAGTTGGTCTGTCTTTGTTAGTGTATGAGGTTGCCAAACAGATTTGTACAGAGGTCAGCACATGAAGCTAGACATGCCGTACGCGTACGGATCCGAATCGCACTACTCGTAGTTTGTGATGTGAATGCGTATCATTGTCATAGTTGTGTGGAGACGTGCAGTAGTGCGGAACCCTCGGAGCGCGAGTCCGACTCGCACTTGACCGGTTATTTACAATACAGCTAAATCAAAAATACCTCTAGGATACATATAAATACAAGTTTCTAATATAGAGCCCCTTCGATTTTTTCATTTTTTGTAATTTTTAGTATTTGTTGTTATAGCGGCAAAAGAAAAACACATTCTGTGAAAATTTCAACTCGCTACCTAGTATGGTTCATGAAATATAGCCCGCTGACAGACGGACAGACAGCGGAGGCTTAGTAATAGGGTCCCGTTGGAAACGGGAAGAAAATTAGATAACTTTATAAAACCCCTTAACTGTTATTGAAGATATGGAACCAAATACACTAATAATAATAACTACTAATTTTTAAGTTATAGTTTCTAAGTTTTATATTGTTTATTTTTTAATTTTTGGGTACAATAAAGAGTATTTATCTTATTTTATCTTAATATAGAAGTCATTGAAACTAAGCTAATTGTGACGCATTGTAACGCGGCACGCTCTTATTCGTTCTCATTTCATTCGACCTTTTTTTCAATCCATCTATTTGTTGTTTTTACGCATGCGCTGTCATCTATGTGACTTTTCATTCAAAAACCAAAATTCGATTATCCTTTCATATATTTTAACCATCACAAATTGTTTCTAAAATATTTATTTAATACTTACTCTCTAAAAGACCCATTTCGGGTAAGACTCATTTATGTTTTAAATTTAAGTGTACGAGTATAATGTTTTTCTAATTCTTATGTTCTTTTTAGATATTTTACTTCTAATTAAATTCTGTGAGCACGATCACGCGTCTTTTAACCCACACCCTTACCGTACCGACCCGTCGTGTCATAACGTTATACGTAACTATAAATTCAATAAGCTCTATTATTTTAGCAATACTTTATTTTTGTTTGAAATGTTTAGCGTTTTCTAATAAATTTTTGAACGTATGTTTTTGGTAATTAAGTAATTAGAAGAAAAAGATCTTTTTTTATTAGCCCCGGTGGTTTCTTATTTTTTATTCACAATTGGTACGCCCTTGGCATCATCTCACCTGATGCACAGTATATATATTAGTATGCCTGATGGTAAGTGACGATGATGCCGAAGATGTTAGCGGGCGTACCAAGAGCTGGCTATCTTCAGGCCGGAACACATCGATGTTGTAAACACTGATGTTTCGCGGCAAGACTTAGATAAGATAGTTTACTGGGCATGTAGATAATATAGATAGTAAATGTACCATATACATATAAGCAAACTACTGTTAACTAACTAACGTATTAAACGGAATATTAGCGAGAGAAGCTGTCTTTTTATTTAATACACCGCACATTTTAATTTAATTAACTGACACCACGGAAGGCTCGATAAAACAATGTACGACACATTAAACCTTATAGTGCTAGCGACACGCCCCGAAATTCAGTAAATAGCTGCAAATGTTAAAAGTATGAAAATCGGAACGATTGATCTTAAGGCCATATGAATCAATTTGACCCGTAGCACCAAAAAAAGGAGAGGAGTTATAAGTAACTAGCTGTTTCCCGCGGTTTCACCCGCGTGGACAACGTTTCTATGACATTTCGAGGGTGCGCAGTGCGCGAGCCGCAAGCGGATCGCGAGCGTGGTAAAAAGTAGCCTATGTCTTAATCCAGGTCCTAATCTGTCTACCTACCAATTTTCAGCCAAATCCGTTAAGTAGTTTTTGCGGGAAAGCGTAACAGACAGACAGAGTTACTTTCACATTTATAATATTAGTAGGGATAAAAAAGTAGGGATTTAATTTTTATGGGAAAAAAAATTCATGAAGTATTTCGTTCTTTAAATTGCATTTTATATGGAGGATCCCAATTTTTGTAACAAAATTGGAGTTAGAGTCGTTAACTGGGGCTTCTACTCATCACAATAAACAACTTTTCCCAATGACGCCACAGTCAATTCTCAAAAAAAAAAATTGGACCCTTCATACAATTTTTTTTTTTGAGAATTGACTGTGGTTGGAGAAAGTTGTTCAGTATGATGAGTAGAAGTACTTATCTGTTTTGTGGTACAAGCCCCAGTTAACGGTTCCTGCACCAATTTTGTTACATACTGTATTACATACTTTTTTATTCGCTTAAAACCGGCAAATAGTAGACTAGTCATGAAACTGAACAAATTTTGACAGAAATCGTACATCCTTTGATTTTTTAATGGATTCTTACACTTTTTGCTCCGATTGTATAGGTACCTTGTATTGTATAGGTTCCATTCATGAAACTGAACAGCTTACGCCATACAATCCATACAATCGAAGCAAAAAAAAAACAATTTCGATTTTTTATAGAGTGTTAGGGCCCAGACTCCAGCCAGCTGCAAATTCGCAGTTTGGATGCAGGTTACGCGCAACTGCATCCAAACTGCGAATTTGCAGCTGGCTTGCAGTCGAAATGCAGTCCCGTGCGTCTGGACCCTTACACCTTTTGCGCCCGTTGTATAGGAGGACCACGTGGGAAGAACAAGGATAGTCAGTATTTTTTTCATGAATTGAACTGTTAATGCCATCTAGTGGTAGTTTGGCAACACTTTTAAAACTTATAAAAATGTTCTATTACGAACTGCTAATATAATTTTGTTTTTTAAAATTAACATTTATTTTTTGAAAAGACTACCCAACCCTACATTGCGTGAGTCCGACTCGCACTTGGCCAGTGATTTCTATAAGACGATTACAGTTAAAAAGCTGAAATTTGGTATCCTTAAATAAATCTGTGATCACTATAATTTTTTGGACTAAAGTAAAAAAAAAATGGGGTACCTACATAAAAAGTGGGGGTGATTTTTCTTGTTCACGTACCCCATAGCCTGGGGTCATGTTATCTAGTAAAACTACTGTTTTAGCATTACAAGATTTTTTAATTGTACACTATTATTATTTTTTATTTACCAATTTCAAAACAAAATAAAATAAATTAAAAATAAAAAAAATATTAAAATGTTTAACCAACTCCTTATTATCACATCCTTAGATTTAGCCTTCATGATCACAATTTAACACGTAGATAGGTGGCCCAGAGAGTATGAAGACTGGTGATGAATCTGAAAAGAGAAAAAGTTACGTCATAGCAACAAATTTACGGAGAGAGTCGGTGGCGTAACGGCTAGGGCCGCTACCTCCTGTCTGAGAGGTCGCGGTTCGAATACGGCCACGTACCGATGTCGAATTTCGATTTTATATAGATAAAATATAGGTTTATCCGACGCTCTTACGGTGAAGGAAAACATTGTGAGGAAACCTGCACACGCCTGCGAAGAAACTTGAAGGTTGTGCGTGAAGTCGACCAAACCGCACTGGGCCGGTGTAGGCTCGAGCCTCTCTGTGGGGACGTGTATGAGCTGATATAACGATGAAAAGTTATCCTTACTAATATTATAAACGCGAAAGTTTGTATTTATAGATATTTGTTACTCTTTCACACCGACACAGACAAACGGATCTGGATGAAATTTGGTAGGTAGACATATTAGGGCCTAGATTTACATATAGGCAACTTTTTTCCACGCTTTTGCCGGCGGCTTCGCTTGCGTGAACATAGTTTCTATGACTGTCTTCGAGGATGCGCAGTGTGCGAGCCGCAAGCGGCTAACCTATGTGTTAATCCAGGTCCTAATCTATCTCCCTACCAAATTTCATCCAGATACGTTCAGCTGTTGTGGCGTTATTGAATAACAAACATTCATCCATTAAAACTTTTACATTTATAATATTTGTATAGATTTAGACATATAGAATATCCTTGCTAATTTGACAAATTAAAAAAAAACATAGGTAAGTGTATGTAAAATCTTCTAAGAGAAGTAAGTACTCAGAAATTGATTATTTAAAAAATGTTTGAAATAGAAAAAATATTTTTTGCACTGTTCGTCCGCATAGATACTAATTTTATGAATTCTGTTAAATAGAAAACCGGCCAAGTGCAATTAGGACTCGCTCACCGAGGGTTCTGTACACCACCCTTAAAACCCTTAAAAATATTAAATCGAAAACTATACATCATAAAAATAATTAAAATCTGTTTAAGCTGGTGCCAATGAAGCCCTTTCATACGATACCCCACATGACACCAGCTCGCGCCGTTCCTTGCATAATTGATTACGTACTATAAATAAAGACGATATTTTTTTATGATTTAACTACAATTGTATAGCTTTCAGATTTTTCCCTATATTTGTAGTATAAGACGGTATTACTTGGCAAATTTTATAGTTCTAGCTAGGTCAACGGAAAATACCCTATGAATTTTGATTCCCTTGAGAAATATTCATTTTTTGCGGCATGAACGGCCGTATTTTTTTTTACGTTAACTTGCAAGTTTGAGTTTTTCGCATGTAAACCGAAATATATGGTTTTAATTTCAACTCGATACCCCAACGCGTTCCCGAGATAAAGGGTCTTGACAGATAGACCGACAGACCATGATGCATGAGTGTGGGGGTTCTAGCGTGGACTGTATTATTGAATGAAACTCGCAGGTTGCAGGACGAAGGGAAGGATCGCTTCCACTTTTCTTTATTGCAGATCTTCTTAGCTAGCGAACTGTTTCATAGTGACTCATTGTGGTTAAGGGTTCCGTTTTTTCCTTTTGTGGTACGGAACCCTAAAAATGACAATGTAATCAAGTACGTGAGCAACTATTGTTGATATTTCCATCTCTACTTAATATAATAAACAATATACATTGTTATTTTCAATGCAATCTACTTATAATTTTATTATGGTGACCTGGTGACGGTCGCGGGAAGCCGCTGGATGCGGGCAGCGCAGAACCGGTCGTCGTGGAAATCCTTGGTCTCTATCCTCTTGCCTATGTCCAGCAGTGGACGTCCTTCGGCTGATATAATGATGATGATAATTAGTAATTAATTACAAATATGTGCGCAGAGGTACGCTTCATCAACATTATCTCCTTGTAACATAGCCATTAGCCACAGTGACAAGAAATTAATCTGGTTATATCTGTGCAAAGAAAGGAGATACGCTTATTCGCGGTGGCTTGTGTCAGAAGAAGATAGAATGATGACCCTACGCATATATATGCGAACATTACAGCTACTTGATTTTTTGGAGACAAGCGCTTTGTTTGACTTATGCCGCGGTTATACGATAATAGTCAACACGTAAGGGTTTTCGTGTTGACCATGAACGTTGATAGAAATGTTGGCCGCGGTCCCATTCCACTGTCCACTGGTGCTTCTCTGGCGTCCCGAGCGGAGATCGAACCGCTAGCAGCGAAAGCCGCGGGAGGTGAGCGCGCCTACAGCTCCGGGACCTACCTGGACAGTAGGTAGTGGTTCTCTTCCACGAGGCACTCGCCTTGCAGAGTAGCGGGACGAGCGTCTTGGCGGCAAGACCTACCGTAACTGGTTGTTGTCTTCACCTTATTTTTTTTATTCACAATTGGTAAGCCCTTGGCATCATCTCACCTGATGGTAAGTGACGATGATGTCGAAGATGGAAGCGGGCTTACCAAGATTCTCCAACACAATGGAGTTATGGTTATGGTGTTGGCAGGAATAGCGGCCCTCACTATATGACCTAGCTGTCGGTGAGTGGGGACGCTATATCATAAACCTGGTAGTTTAGCGTATCTGGTAGATATACGAGAGGGAATGTCCACTGGTGTCGCACCAGTCGTCCGAGTGAGCTTGGATACACGGTTTTCAAGATCCGAGTACCATCCGAGTGGGCGACACAGTACGTCCGTGTTGACTATTATCGTGTAGCCGCGGCACAAGAAATCTTAAACACTTCATACCACAAACTGAGGTGCAGCTCTTCAAGTTGTCCAGCGAGTTACTCTGTTGGGCTTTCGCACTGCTGAAAATTAAAATGAAAAATGTCAAGTTAATGCGAGGTATTGACTGGAACAGTTGTCTCTGTGTTTTTCTTTATGTGTAAAGAGTAGGTAAAGAAAATAATCACACTTTTTCGCTTTTTCAATGGATTTTTGTTTCAATCAAAGACTACAATGAAAGAATAAAAAACAATAACATTTCGTATTATCAAAAAAAATATTGTTGTACGTATTTTAAAATGTATACTTCAAAATATTAGTCATAACTAGAGTTGAAAGTAACGGTGTACATCTTTGGGATTATTTTCTATCGAGACAAAACTGCTCAATCGTGTTTCTGATAGCTTTTGACTTAAAGGAACATCATCAACAATAAGGGTACCTATTTTTTTTTCAAGTATGGGTTTTCTATCGTTTAGGAGTAATTGACTTCAAAAATAACGAAAATCTATAATATTACTGCCTTAATCTTTCTCTTTGCGTAACATGTAAAGACTCCTCTACGCGATGGGCCATCATATTCCATAGCATTTTTGTTTTAGAGCTGAATGTTTTTTTACCTTGCTTTTTTGGATGAGATACGGTTTATATCTTCACTCTTCTAACCTATAGCTCTATCCCCCTCGCTGGCCCAAGATGGCCTAGTAGAGAGCGTTTCATCAAATAGTTCATAAGACGCTATGTTGGCTAACCTGTTTGTTTTGCATACATTTTATTTGCATAATAACAGATACGTTAGTCAACATGACGTCTTATGAACTATTCGATGAAACGCACTATAGTCTGTCGAAAAAGAGTTGAAAGAGAATTTTGTTATAAAAATATAAAAAATAATCCTCCTTTGTTGAATATGCTCGAATGTTGCCATTTAGGAACGAACAGACCCTCCACTTAATATCAACTCTTTTTTGGAAATACTATACCTAATAACCAAGTTGATTTTGCATTCTCGATTCTCACCTCTGCTGAATAAGGTTGATATTATTCAACGACCCACTACTTTTGCAAGTGCACTGTCTCAAAGTGTTCTGAAGATCGGCCAGCGAGCAAGCTTGCCTCAGCTTCGCTACCAGTTTGTGTTGAACCGCGTGGTGGCCAGACACGCGATCTCCACAACTATTAACATTTTCCGTATCTTCAACTTTTATTTTCGGTAGGACGCCATTTTGATTTTGGACATTTCCGCAAGAGTTTTGGCATCTACAAGTTTTCCCGCCATTTTCACTCGAAGTGCCAGCTGTGGTGTTGGGACCGGTGGGAATTCTCCTAATAATCTCTGCATTATTTACAGATCTGTGTATATTTGGGTCTGAGGCATGACTCGGTCTAGATTTCTCAATGAACTGAACGGATTTCTTATTTTTATTCATCATGGAGATTTGGTACTCCGCTCGTCTGACCGGCGCTGGCGACATTCGCGGTGATCTATTAGGTGATGAGTACGCCGATGCGGATTCTTTGGGTCTTTTCGTCGCATCTTTGATTTTGTATTCTGTTGCTATTGCTTCGAAAACCTGAAAACAACCAGAGTTATTTAGTGACTAGCTTTCCGCTCCGCGATTCCTTCGCCTGCTCGTTATTCCCTTATACCTCATCATCATCATATTATCAGTCGAAAGACGTCCACTGCTGGAAAAAGGACTCCCCCTAGGATTTTCACAACGACCGATATGCGCTGCCCGTCATCCAGCGGTTTCTTGCGAATTTCAAAAGGTCGTCGGTCTACCGAATCCCTTATCCCTCATCATCATCATATTATCAGCCAAAAAACTTCCACTGCTGGACAAAGGCATCCCCCAATGATTTCCACAACGACCGGCCCTGCACTGCCTGTATCCAGCGGCTTCTTGCGAATTTCAAAAGGTCGTACGTCTACCGAGTCCCTTATTCCTCATCATCATCATATAATCAGCCGAAAGACGTCCACAGCTGGACAAAGGTCTCTCCCAAAGATTTCCACAATGTCCTGTGGGAATTTTGGAAAATTCGGCCCTATTTCTTATCCACATCATAAAAAAAAATCTGTGTAAAATTATAGATTTATAGATCCAAGGGTTTGGAGTGGGCGTTGATGAGTCAGTCAGTCAGTGAGTGAGTCTTTTTATTGATTGATTGAAAACACTTTATTAATCTATTGTATAGCTTTTATCGCGGGCTTTCAGGGGACCGAATCAAGAAATTTCATAACGAAAATAAAACCTGACACCCCAAAACAAAAAATATTATTATATGGCGATTGACGATGGCGATTGAAGATGGCGATTGATGATGATGATGAACTTTCTTAGTGTTAATTTATTACATAAACATCCCGCGCCCCAAGGACTATATGGTACTGGTAAATACTGCATAAATACTGCATAAATACAAATTAAGTAAATAATTATAATTGCATTATGTTGATAAAAAATGCTATGCAATAGCTTTACCGCGGCAGTCCCCGAGCGTCACACGTCTTTTTAATATTGATTATTACTATTAGTCTATAGTGGGTGTTTTGATACCTTCTCAGTTTTTATATTAAGATTATTTTATGTCTAACATTTTTCACTCGCTTTCCTGTAACTTGCGGGAGTGATTTCGTAAAAAAGGACAAAAGTGTGTAACAGGAAATGTAGGTTTTTTTCAGTCACGAAGGCTCGGGAAACGTGACCATGCCGCCTTTTTTATACAGTCACGAAGGCTAAGGAAACATGACCATACCGCCTTATGCGAGGGATGTTACACATCATATGCCACTGCCAGGCTCGCTCGTTGTACAATTATATGCGTGAAAACATATAAATAGTAGGTATACTTAATTTACTAAGTAGTCTTTTTTTTATTCACAATTGTTGCACTCTTGGCATCATCTCACCTGATGGTAAGTGACGATGATGCCGAAGCGAAATTGGAAGCGGGCTTATCAAGATTCCCCAACGCAATGGGGATCTGGCTATCTTATATTCAAGCCGGAACACATCAATGCTGTTAACACGGATGTTTGGCGGCAAGACTTAGTTAAGATAGTGGTAGCTAGCCAGGCGTGTTTAGAAAATGCCCTACCACCAACCACACCGAGTCTTTCAAAGTTGACCTTGCTGGGAATCGAACCGAATGGACTATCCATTACGCCACGGAGGCCGTGTGTATGTGTAATGTGTATATACAATACAATATTCTATATCGCATCACAACATAAAAAAAAAGAAATTAACAATAAAGAAGAAAGCCTATACAATAGGCTGCCTTAATGCTACGTAGCAATTCCTTCCAGGCAACCTTTATATGTATATATATACACCTGCTCAGCGACTAGATTCCTAGCGTAAGGCGAGTCTTTAGGCGGCAAGGTCTCTCTGCACAAGGCGCATCGGTCTAGTCTTGTCCAACAGGCTGAAACAAAAACAGTTTGTAAGGTGGGACATTCACCCACGACTCGCTATTGTTCAGTTTCAACAATTGACAGTTTGACACCGCGCACCTGGTCACCATCAAGACGAAAGCAATGTCGTCGTACAGAACTTATCCCACCAAAAACATCCTGTAAAAACTAGCCAAGTCTCGATTGAGCTGCTTGTTTTTCTATAAAAAGTAATGAAATCTCTAAGCAAAGCCAAGCCTAGTCTAGGGTTCTTTACTGCGATTTCTTTATTATTATGGTTAGATTTTATGTGACCTGCCGTTGAACATTCTTTATGCATATTTACTCCTTGAGACATCCAAGTCAACGGCCAAGTCACATAAAATCTAACCATAATAATAAAGAAATCGCAGTAAAGAACCCTAGACTAGGCTTGGCTTTGCTTAGAGATTTCATTACTTTTTATAGAAAAACAAGCAGCTCAATCGAGACTTGGCTAGTTTTTACAGGATGTTTTTGGTGGGATTTCACTTATTTTTGTAGAAAACTACATTGATTCATGAACTGCGCCTTAAAAACTAGTAAATCAAGGAGTTCGGTCCTGCGACTGCATAAATAACTTTGTAATCCTATATATTTTATATGGGATTACAAGGTTATTTATGTAGTTTGTGTAACTAGAAAACTGGACCAAAAATGCAAAATGTTTGAGTTTTTCCTTGCTTTATACACTAAAGACTAATTGTATTCTAAATTTGAATCTTCTATGTCGGCTAGAAGTGTCTTGGAATTTTGATGATCTGTCAGTCAGTGAGTGACAAATTAGGAAACTTTGACTAGTTATAATTCTTAAAGTACTGGTTCAAATTGAATGAAATTTGGAATATACCGTGCTTATATGATGCCTGCTTGGGTACAGAAAATTCAGGCTTCTAGGTTTATCTACAACGAAGTTGTGGGGGGTCGAAAATGGCCTGAACTGCTTCGAGAAAAGGATGGTACGGCCGTGCCGCTTTTTTTCTCGACTTGGCGGGGGCACCCGTGCCCCCAGATATCTAAGAAGACGTTGGTTATCAGCGGCGATCGATTCTTAACATAGACAATCTAGAATTTTTCAATACAGTTGCTCGAAAAGTGGTCCTTTATATGCTATTGATTTTACCGCACACGTGCTTTTACTTTACTATTTTTTTTTAATATCTAGCTCGGAGGAACAAGACATTTCTAGCAAATAAAAAAATATATTAACCAAAGATACAGAATCTTCATAAAGACTTTTGATAGGAGAATTTAAAAAGAGATAGGTTATACTATAACGCTAGCTGATTAGATTCTCTTTGGGTTATATCTTTGTGAAGAAAAGAGAATAAATAAGAATGAAGTGCAAAGTTACACCAAGGAATAGGTCATGTTTTCCAAGGAGGTTTTAATGCTTATAATAATATTATCTTAAACCTAATTGTAGTTTATTTATATTATAAAAAAAAACTTGCGCATGCGTACGACGTGTGCTAGCTAAAATATGGCGCAGTTTTTGTAAAACTGAATTGAGATGTTTTAGTTGTGAAAACGAATAAACCTATGAATAGTTAATATATATCTATTAAAAATATAATTATGTGTATGTATAAAAAAATACAAAGTGAGATTACTCCCCGGACATTTAAAATGAGCCACAAGTCGCGTAAAATGACTTTGGTTGCCGAAACCTTGATAGGTATGTACCCATGTATTTTGTTTTTCTGTCACGGTCGTTTTTTTTTCACGGGTTTTCTCACAACTGTATTGAAAACGTTGTATGATACATGGGTGTAAAAGAAAATAACAAACTCGTGACGATGGTAGTTACTGACCTTTTTACCACCCTTGTATAATAAATAACTATTCCCAAGGCTTCGCCCGCGTCCTAAATAGACTTATCTATATTGTGCCCACGTGGATACCGATGGTGCGCGCGCGGTGCAAGCGTTCTAAAAAATATCCTCTTCTAGGATGTAATCAACGCCTATACCAAATTTCATTGAAATCCTTGCAGCCGTACGATAGTAATTTAAAAACAAACATACTATTAGAATATTATTATAGGAATAGTATTGACTTTAAGGGACTACACCCCATACACATACACGCGCACGCACACGCACGCACGCACAGAGAGAAAGAGAGAGAGAGAAATACATCGACGGATTCAAACACGTCGATCAATCAATCCGATTAATGTAAACAGTATACAGTATGTATCTAGACACTGGGCTTCTTGGGTGGTCCGGTTGCTATTTACTAGATGTGACAGTCGTCAAGCCGTGTCAGATGCCTCATCATGTCAGCTCATATACCTACGGCCCCACCGATGAGCTCGAGCCTACGCGGGCCCAGTGCGGGTTGGTCGACTTCACACACAATCTTTGGGCAAAGTATATAATATATTAGTACTAATGCAGATTGGTTACAGTTTGGTTGTCGAACGTATGGGATTTCGCCGCCATTTTTTTTGTTCCGTCATTCCTTTTTTGAAATGTCATTTCTGGCCCGTTGTATGAAGTGTCCAGGGTGTGCTTTGAGTTTATTCGCAGACGAGTGCAGCTAGGTTTCCTTCACCGATGCCTTATAGGTAATTTGAAAAACTTTTGACCGTGGGGTTCGCCACTAGCCCTGCAATCTTCACCACCTCGGACTTGGTCTCCGTGTGTGGAAGTGTGACCTGACCTTCCCGAGCTCGGGGACAGGTGTGGGGACATGTGTGGGATGGTAATGAAGTTAACTTGGCGGCATGTACCTTCGCAATACAAGTGTGACCGGGCGCAGGTGAGCGCCCTCGTCGCGGTGGCGGCGCACACGCAACACGACAGCGCCCTGACGACGCCCGCCAGCGCGCGCCGCGCCTTCTCCCCGCGGGACCCCCCGCCGCAGCTCCATAGCAACTGAAAACATGAAGTTCGGTTCATTAGCAAACCATTCACTATCTATACAGTAACTTTCGAAACTCAAGTTCATTCACTATCTATACAGTAACTTTCGAAACTCAAGTTCTTTAGCTATGGAACTTATGGAAGGCTTGTTAACGTCGTATGAAATATTTCGATGACATTTTAACCACATTTGAATTCAGTCTTAAAATCGGCCAAGTGCGAGTCTTATTCGCGCACCAAAGGTTCCGTACACACTTCACACATATGACAATAATCACACTAATATTATAAAGGCGAAAGTTTGTGAGTGTGTTGTTTATTACTTCTTCACGCAAAAACTACTGAACGGATAGATATTTGGTAGATAGACAGATTAGGACCTGTATTAACACATAGGCTACTTTTTTCACGCTCGCGAGCCGCTGCGCACCCTCGATGAGTCATAGAAACGTTGTCCACGCGGGTGAAGCCGTGGGAAACAGCTAGTGATACAATGTAGTTTGTAGTAGCCGTACACCACCATTTACCACACAGGCAACACAGGCGAATATTAATAAGACGTTGATTATGACTCTTTTGTTCATTCACTCACTCTCGCCTTCTCCTGTGATGGCCCGTTTGTAATATATGTCCACCAATAGTTTAATTATGTATTAATCAATACATAATATATGTCCACCAATAATATAAAAGAGTGTGTGGTTTTATGAAACCACGGTAAAAGTGAAACTTTTTTCACATTATAGACATTTACAGAGCACGAAACGAGCATGGCTGCTCTCGTCTTGAAGCTACGGTACAGAGGACGAAACGATCATACCGACCATCACGCGACATAAAGACGAAAAAAAGTGAGACGATGTAATAAAAGTTTCACTTAAAAAAGTGTACAATGTGCGTGCCGTTAAAGCTCAGAAACGTGTCCCGGTACGATCGAGGAAGTTATATGGTGTGGTAGCCCTCTATCTCCCATCCATGATAAACATATTCCCGTCTTTAGCTGAAGGGCGTGCTCTAAGCAACCCCAGATCATTGCGGAACATTCCAGAACACTCTCGAATGTTGTGGAGTGTTCTGGAACAGTTTGGACCGTTGTAAAATAACTTAGTAATCGCGTTTCCAGTACGGTACATTATATTGAAGATAACAATAGCTACGTATTTGGCAGCAGCCTGTGTGTTTATTTAATCTCACTTGAAGAAGCCGATACATACGTATACATATAATCAGATTCAGATTCAAACATTTATTGAACATAACACTACAACTCAACACAAAACAATATAACATGAGTAGACAAAAAAAAATATATATGTAGGTATACACAAAGTAAATGATAAAATAAACAACAACAAAATAGATAGTCCCCACACATGGGAGGTAGGCGTGCGTTGCGCTGTAGTGTGACGCCGAACAGGACATATTTTAGCATGTGCTGCAGCCAGAACCACAGCGCTGGTTTTCGAATCACTCCTCTTAGGGGTAGGCAGAGACCACTTCTTTCCACTTGCTACGATCCTCACATACTTTTTTATATATTTTTTTTATTCACCAATAGGTAAGCCCTTGACAACATCTCACCTGATGGTAAGTGACGATATTGCCGAAGATGGAAGCGGGCTTACCAAGATTCCCCAACGCAATGGGGAACTGGCTATCTTATCTTCATGCCGAAACACACCAATGATAACAACATTGATATTTGGCGGCAACACTTAGATAAGATGGTGGTAGCTAGCCAGGCGGGCTTAGAAAATGCCCTACCACCAACCAAACCGAGTCTTACAATTGACCCCGCCGGGAATCGAACCTGCGACCTCCTGTGTAAAGCCAGTGAACTTTGCCTCTGGGCTACGGAGATGGTTAGACTTGTTTCGCTTCGTCCCCTTTCATTATTCCCTTCATACATGCTCTTCGGTTCAGGGTACTCTTGACCTGGCCCTTTCGAAGCCGATCCACGTTTCAATTTCCTCGCAACATTTTCAACAACCTACTCGTAATAATTCCTAGCACAAGATGTCAGAGCAAGCGACATTTTATGCTGTTGTATAGCTTTTACGCGATAAAAGGCTTTGAGGGGACCGAATCAAGAAATTTCGTAACGAAAATAAAACCTGACACCCCAAAAAAATACGATTGATTGATTGGCGATGGCGATTGATGATGATGATGATGAACTTTCTTAATGTTAATTTATTACATAAACATCCCTCGCCCCAAGGACTATATGGTACTGGTAAATACTGCATAAATAAAAAATAAATAAATAATTATAATCGCATAAGTTGATAAAAAATGCTATGCAATAGCTTTACCGCGGCAGTCCCCGAGTGCCACACGTCTTTTTTTTGTAAAAATTCAGTTCGGGCTCGTTAGCGCGAGTGCGACTCTCATTTGTAATTTTTTTATTAAACCCTAAATAACACAATCCACTCTGTGAAAATTTCAGCTGGCTGTTATAGTTTAAAAGATAGGCACAGCCCTTTATAAGTCGTACAGACAGACAGACAGCGTGGGCTTGGTAATAGGGTCTCGTTACCTGTTACGGAACCCTAAATAAAAAAACCAGCCAAGTGCGACTCGGGGTCACACAAACAGAGTTCCGCACCAAAACTTTAATTACCAACAGAACAAGACGTCTTTTCAAGCCTATATTGTGTAACATATCAAATGAAAGGGCTTGTTTTGAGAATCTAAAATATATATTTTTAAAGTTACTTATCATAGTTTTGAAGTTATTTAAAAAAGTAGGCGAAAATTTACCATTCCCCCCCCCCTTTCCGTATCTTAGAAACTGACAAACATCAAAGGTCAAAGAGAAAAGTGTGTGGTTTTATGAAACCACGGTAAAAGTGAAACTTTTTTTCACATTATAGACATTTACAGAGCACGAAACGATCATGGCTGGTCTCGTTTTGGAGCTACGGTACAGAGGACGAAACGATCATGTAATAAAAGTTTCATTCCTCTTAAAGAGAACGAAACGATCATGGCTGCTCTCGTCTAGGAGCTACGGTACAGACGACGAAACGATCATGGCTGCTCTGACGAAAAAGTTCAAGACGATGTAATAATCTCTTTGCCGTCACGCAACACACAGACGAAAAAGCTCGAGACGATGTAATAACAGTTTCATTTTAAAAGGTATTTTTTACTCTCGTATCCGAATCAGAGCTTACTTCCGGGTCATCCTTCGGGTCCACTCCACAATTCCACACCAGCAGCGAGACTCCCCCGCCGGCGCCGTCTCCTCGGATCAGACCAGCTACTGTGCCCACCTGTCAAACACAATGATCACGTGTATGCTGGAAGGCGTCCAAAGATTTACAAATAGAAAAGTCTATAAAATACTTAAGCATTTCATACCAATTAAAATTAAAGACACCCCCGACAATATTTTATTATTAGTATTTTAAGAACCGTTGGGCATTATAGTACTCGAGTGGCGACCGTGCATCGGAAGACGTAACAAAGGGGGGCCTCCAACTCGGTAAACCGACGACCTGGTGAGGGTCGCGGGAAGCCGCTGGATGAAGGCAGGCCTTTGTCCAGCAGTGGAAGTCTTTCGGCTGATATGATGATGATGATTGTTTTTATAACTGATTTGATTTGATAACCTATTCATTCATTGAGACCATTTCAATGAGCACAAACACAAAACCTCTGCTGTAAATTGTTGAGGACTTGCAGATTCAAGGTTATGCTGCAGCATCAGGTCAAGGTCACCTATGTTCTTGTAATAAGTATCATTAAAGTAACAGGGTACCAAATTTCAAATCGATGAGACCTGTGGAAGTAGCTCAAATCCCTTTCATCATCATCATCATATCAGCCGTAAATTGTCAACTGCTGGACAAAGGCCTCCCCCAAGAATTTCCACGACGACCGGTCCTGCGCTGCCCGCATCCATCGGATTTCCGCGATTTTCACCCGGTCGCCGATCCACCGCGTGGGAAGCCTGCCTACGCTACGTTTTGATTTACATCCCTTTAAGAACTAGAAAAGAACTGATTTATTTTATGAAGGATTCATAAGTCTTAGTAGACTTGAAATCCATGGAGGTTTTTAGTGGGTATTGCACCAGGCGAGCCCCCCATTACTAGACCTCAAGATGACCTCGGGTCGGTTGTCTGATATGCGTAATAGCTATTTATGCAACTGTTGCATAATGAGGGGTATTTAACACGAGTGTGGTTTATGAAACGAGCGCAGCGAGTTTCTTAAAAGTATACACGAGTGTTAAATACTAATTATGTACAGTTGCATACAATAGTTTATCTACACTCATACAACAAATTTAAATTAAAGACAAAATAAAGTAATCATTGTTTATTGTAATAATTATTGACATTTTGTATGGTACAATTACTAAAGGTTATATTTGCGGATTGAACCGATCCTTCTCGAGCATTTATTTAGTTGCTGTTTCAAGAATATCCGGGGGTGTCAAATTTTCGTCTATATCACTATCAGTTTCAGACATTTTACTGGGTTTTTAGTAAAAAAACTTGTAATAACGACTTACTTATTACAACGAATAACGAATTACATATTATACAAACTGCATAAGGAAAAATACAAACGTTAATGGCGCGAAAATTAATTTGCAGTAATATCGCACCGCGCATGCGCGCCGCCAAGGTTGCGTTCCGAAACACGCTAGTGTGCTCAAATAGCAAGCATCTGCGTAAAAATTAAAAAAAAACTTCATTTTGTTACAACTTTGCGATAACGAAATGAAATTTGTATGGATCCTTAGTCACGGCTCGATCGAAAGGTATATCATTTGCTTAGCGTTTCTGATAAGTAAATGAAGGATTTACGACATGAGTGTAGATAATTAGCTATTTATGCAACTGTTGCATAATGAGGGGTATTTAACACGAGTGTGGTTTATGAAACGAGCGCAGCGAGTTTCATAAAAGTATACACGAGTGTTAAATACTAATTATGTACAGTTGCATACAATAGTTTATCTACACTCATACAACAAATTTAAATTAAAGACAAAATAAAGTAATCATTGTTTATTGTAATAATTATTGACATTTTGTATGGTACAATTATTAAAGGTTATTTTAGTTGCTGTTTCAAGAATATCCGGGGGTGTAAAATTTTCGTCTATATCACTATCAGTTTCAGACATTTTACTGGGTTTTTAGTAAAAAAAACTTGTAATAACGACTTACTTATTACAACGAATAACGAATTACATATTATACAAACTGCCTATGGAAAAATACAAACGTTAATGGCGCGAAAATAAATTTGCAGTAATATCGCACCGCGCATGCGCGCCGCCAAGGTTGCGTTCCGAAACACGCTAGTGTGCTCAAATAGCAAGCATCTGCGTAAAAATTAAAAAAAAAAAACTTCATTTTGTTACAACTTTGCGATAACGAAATGAAATTTGTATGGATCCTTAGTCACGGCTCCATCGAAAGGTATATCATTTGCTTAGCGTTTCTGATATGTAAATGAAGGATTTACGACATGAGTGTAGATAAATAGCTATTTATGCAACTGTTGCATAATGAGGGGTATTTAACACGAGTGTGGTTTATGAAACGAGCGCAGCGAGTTTCATAAAAGTAAACACGAGTGTTAAATACTAATTATGTACAGTTGCATACAATAGTTTATCTACACTCATACAACAAATTTAAATTAAAGACAAAATAATCATTGTTTATTGTAATAATTATTGACATTTTGTATGGTACAATTATTAAAGGTTATATTTGCGGATGGAACCGATCCTTCTCGAGCATTTATAGTAGATGTAGATGGGATATTTATATTCAATGTATTTTTTTCGATGGAATTCAGTATTTGATTCGACACTTGAATCTTGTTGGCTATTGACTCATCAATATATCCCTCTGCTACAGTCGTAGATTTCCATCCACCATGTCTTTTTAAAGTTGTTATATCTCCACCAGAGTTCACTAACAATGTCGCAGACGTCCTGCGAAAGCAGTGCCCCGTAAATAATTTTATTTATTTATTTATTTATTTATTTATTTACACTTATAGTACACCAAAACAATTTTGTAATGTTAATACGTAGAGATACTATAATAAAGTGTACAGTAGGCGGCCTTATTGCTAAAAGCAATCTCTTCCAGACAACCTTTCATTATAGGAAAGCACGAAATACTTAATTTTATAATAAGGGCAGAGAAATAAGCAACTTAATTATATTAATACATGCTAATATTATTATTCTATACTTATAAATATAATAACTATTATATAAATATATATGTGCATGAATTATATATTAAAAATATACATACAAATAAATATATACTAATACATATTTAAATTTCATAGACAAATCACGAAAAAAAAATAATACCTTTACCAAATTCGTACAATTACAAGATGGCGAAGTGATAAAAAGAGCACGAAAGGATGGAACAGAAATTACAGAGATAGAAAATAAAGTTTTACTTGAGCTTTAAAGACAGGAAGTGAAGGAGAGCGTTGAATAGTCTCTGGAAGGGAATTCCACAAGTGGATGGCACGCAGAGTGAATGAGTTGGAGAAAAAACTAGTAGTGTGTGGAGGTACATGCAAACGGAGCGAAGTCGCTGAACGGAGCGGTCGGTTGTGTGTAGAGAACAAGTAGTGAAAAGGGGTTTGAAGATAAGTAGGAGATTTATGGCCAAATAATAAAGAATATAGAAGAGATAGAACGTGTGCGTCTCTACGACGGCGCACAGATAGCCACTTTAGTTCTTTCCGATACTGAGAGATGTGATCATATTTTCGTAGGCCATATATAAATCGAATCGCAAGGTTCTGCAAACGCTCTAATTTATTCAGAAGATCGACATTGAGGTCAGGAAAGCAGGAGTCAGCATAGTCAAGGATAGGAAGAAGAAGGGACTGGGCGAGTGCAATTTTAGTAGCATTTGGAAGGAAATTGCGGAGACGGTTTAAGGATCGTACAGAAGCAAATACTTTTCTGCTGACTTCGGAGACATGAGGTGACCAGGAAAGGGTGGTGTCGAACGTAACGCCAAGATTTTTGACCGTATGGCTAAAGTTAATGCGAACTCCATCAAACATTATATGCGGCAATTGGTCCAAATTCACCCTCGAAATAAAATGAGGACTACCCAAAATAATGCACTGAGTCTTTGCAGGGTTCACCTGCAGACCGTACGATTTACTCCATTGTGATATGAAAAAGAGGTCCTTATTCGTGTTGTTAATAGCATCATGCAATTTGTGTATTGGAGCCTGCGAATAGATTTGCAGATCGTCGGCATACAGGTGGTAGGATGAAGACAAGTTATGAGAAATAGAATTTATAAATATGGAAAAGAGAAGAGGAGAGAGCACGCCACCTTGCGGGACACCAGCACACGTATTACACCACGATGAGTATGAATCCTCAAGGCGAACACGCTGACGACGCCCGCACAAGTAACTACGAAACCAGTCAGATGCCGAAGGTGATAAGTTAAGAGAACGCAAAATCCCAAGCAGTATATCGTGATCTACCGTATTGAATGCATTACTGAAGTCAAACAGGGTCAACACTGTTAACTGCTGGTTATCCATACCTGATCGAACATCATCTGTAATTTTGATTAAGGCAGTGGTCGTACTATGACCAGGGCGGAAGCCAGACTGGTAGGGATTTAACAGGTCGTTACGTACTAGGAAGTTACTTAGTTGGCTATGGATTAAACGTTCAAGCACTTTAGAAAGAAATGGAAGAATGGAGATAGGACGGTAGTCAGATAGGGTAGAAGGATTGGCTTTCTTGGGTAGGGGGATTATATTCTGGATTGGGAAGATCTAGATAATTTGCAATCACTTTTCCAAGATAACCAAACTTATTAATGCCGATTCTTTGTGTGGTACATTTTCCAGCTTGGAAGTTTAGAAAAAAATAAGGGCTGCTGCAGGGATTTGGGCGTAGTTCTATGTATTTTTTACATACTTCGTAATAACAGCCCGTTATAGAGAAAGAGCGGCTTATCTTTGTTTTAGTGTTGTAAATATTGACTAAAATGGTGGTTTCAAACACTTGTACATCTTTAAACTGAAGATTGTATAACTCCTGTCTTCGGCACGCACCCATTATTCCAAAGATGAGTGCAGTCTGTAACAATATTATGAATAAATAAGGTTTATGTAGATAAGTAGTGTCAATAACATTAAACAATCATAATAAACAATAAGTATCTGCCTACCTTTGAAAAAAGATATAGCTTATCGGGTGCTTCGCTCATAAACTTTTTTATCTGGTCAGGTGAAAAGGTTTTCGACTTTTTCCCTTTGTATCCCTCTGATTTTCTTTTGAGGAAAGCAATTAGCTTTGAATATTTTGTCATGTTAATGTTGTGATGAATTCCCAATGTACTTTTGAGCATTGAGAATTTAGTCCACAAAGTTGGACATTTTAGTTTTTCTGACATCTCTTGAAAATACGCAAGTAAGACATTTTCAGAATATGATGTAGTGTTTTTCTTCATTCTCCAATCCATGAATTCTTCATAGGTTTTTTCGTATATCTTCCTTGAATTTTCTGGGAGAAGATTATTTGTCATTTTAGTTGCTGTTTCAAGAATATCCGGGGGTGTCAAATTTTCGTCTATATCACTATCAGTTTCAGACATTTTACTGGATTTTTAGTAAAAAAACTTGTAATAACGACTTACTTATTACAACGAATAACGAATTACATATTATACAAACTGCATAAGGAAAAATACAAACGTTAATGGCGCGAAAATAAATTTGCAGTAATATCGCACCGCGCATGCGCGCCGCCAAGGTTGCGTTCCGAAACACGCTAGTGTGCTCAAATAGCAAGCATCTGCGTAAAAATTAAAAAAAAAACTTCATTTTGTTACAACTTTGCGATAACGAAATGAAATTTGTATGGATCCTTAGTCACGGCTCCATCGAAAGGTATATCATTTGCTTAGCGTTTCTGATAAGTAAATGAAGGATTTACGACATGAGTGTAGATAAAAGCATTTTTAATCCTCCTACCCTCCGAAAAGAGGAACAAAAAAGGTACAACATCAATTTGTTACACCTGTATAGCTAGCTGGTCATTAACAACCAATGAACATCCTCACTTCTGGGGCGAGGGTCTCCTCCCAAGCTATGAGAAGGTTAGGCCATACTCCACACGCGGGGGCCAAGACCGGTTAGGTGGAGGTTGGTAGTGCTAGTGGCCACCATACTGTCAGAAGTCTATAAAGCTGACTTAAATGGCATCTGACACGGTTCAACGTCTGCTATCCAGAGATAGCAACTGGCAACAACGGCTCGAGATAATGCCACTAATAGTATAACCCATCCATATAATGACCGTGCTTCAGGTAAGTTAACCTGCGTGATCGACCCAGCCACACAAGTCATACTGATCTACGTACGACCTCTTCATTTATAGCTGGTGTGAGTTACAATTATGTATATAATGGAGGATGGAGGAGGAGTAAAGTTCTCGAGTGGCAAACGTAGCGTAGGCAGCCCTCCCACATGTTGGTCCAACGACCTGGTGAAGAACGTGGGAAGTCGCTGGATGCGGGCAGCGCAGGACTGGTCGTCGTGGAAATCCTTGGGGGAGGCCTTTGTCCAGCAGTGAAAGTCTTTCGGCTGATATGATGATGATGAGTAACAATATTACCGGCGTGCCCAGCAAGTCCTTGCCATCGGCCTGCAGCAAACAGTCGCCCGTTCTCAGCCCAGCGACGTCAGCTCGCGCGCCTGCCACTACTTCTTGAACCTGAAAACGTTTCACGATTGTATAAAAAACGTTAAATAGATTGCCGTAGAACAACAACTCAGATTCCAAATGAAACCTGATAGTATGTGGCACGACAGGTCGGTACGGTAAGGGCGTGGGTTAAAAGACGCGTGATCGTGCTCACAGAATTTAATTAGAAGTAAAATATCTAAAAAGAACATAAGAATTAGAAAAACATTATAGACTTAAGAGCCTGCTGGAGTTCATAAATCCCATACAAACGTAGTATTTGATTCATTTGATAACCAAACAACCGATTTTGAAATAATTTTATATCGATAATCGGATGACGTATATATCTGTGTCTGTCCCGCATTACTTTTTAGAAAAACGAAACAGGAATCCATTATTAATCAATAAACTTGTTTTTCAGGTAAAAGACGGAAAACAAGTTTATTGGAATTAAATGGATTCCTGTTTCGTTTTTCAAAAAAGTAATGCGATACCGACACAGATATACGTCATCCGATTATCGATATAAAATTATTTCAAAATCGGTTGTTTGGTTAACAAATGAATCAAAGACTACGTTTGTATGGGATTTATGAACTCCAGCGGGCTCTTAAATTTAAAACACAAATCACAAAAACATAAATGAGTCTTCCCGAAATGGGCCTTTTGGAGAGTAAGTATTAAATAAATATTTTAGAAACAATTTGTGATGGTTAAAAATTAAAATATATACGATAAAATAAAAGTTAAAAAAACGACTACGGAAAAGTATGAAAACAAGAGTTTCCCGCCTGAAATCGTAGGCCTTATTTTTCCCTTCATCTAGGGTAATAGCTGTGGCCGCAAGCCATAAATTTTGATTACGATAGGGCTTGCGACTACGGCTATTACCCCAGATGAAAGAAAAAATAAATTTTTGTTACTTTTATTTTATTTCCATATTTTTGAGCTCAGAGTACAACGCCACCCCACCTCGCGCTCGCTACCCGCGGCCGCGTGTCGTGTCGCTTGATTGTAGCGCGCGTACATTGAGCCGTCTCATGATATCGCTACTGGCTGGTTTTTAAGCTATTGCATAGATTTTATCGCAGGCTTTGAGCGCGGGGACCGAATCCAGAAATTCCGTAACGAAGAAAAACCTGACGCTCGGTTGCCATGGCAACAATATCGGTTGTCAAAACAAACATATAAGAAGATTTGATCATTTTCGGAGAATAATAAAACTCTTTTCATAAACTGTATATACCTCCATATGACAAAAAAGATTTGATTATTTTTTATTTATCAAATGCAAAAAGATTTTATTTAAGACACAGCTGTTTGTATTTATAGAGATAGGTACAAAAAGATTTTATTCCATATTTGGCTGTATAGTTCCAACTACCATTGCTAAAAAAAAAGTACAAAAAGATTTTATTCCATATTTGGCTGTATAGTTCCAACTACCATTGCTTAAAAAAAACAAAGATGTAAAAAAGCGCGGTTAAGCGAAAATAAATAATAAATATGAATGAACAAATGCATTTATTATTAATGAAGAAAGTCACGAAAAAATAGTGAAAGAAAATGAGTGAGTACTCTATATACATACATTTTATTATTATCACAAATGCAGTATTAATTTTGAATTGAAAATATAATACTGCTATAAAGGTGACCTAAATTTTTGATATTAAAATGAGCGATATTAAAAGTAGCCCTCTTTTATACACACAAACACACACACGCGTATAGTTTAAATTCTCAATTTAGATTCTCAATATATATATATATATATATATATATATATATATATATATATATATATATATATATATATATATATATATATATAAATAAATTCA